>CM076575.1:281707909-282020670 GCA_034641835.2 Pinus albicaulis
AACCATATTTTTGACATAAAAATAAGAAACAATAATGAGTTTCCAAGTCTGTGTTGTGCAAAAACTGGGTAGCATGCCTTGTTGGCATGAATTTCCACGCAATAGAAGGAAGCTGGAAGATGAATCGGTGATGACCCAAATCCTGACTCAAAAACACACGCATCCATTTACCTCCTGATAGATGGCACCCTCTAAAAACACATGTGGATTTATGTGTAGTGTTGCGTAGTGACTGTGTTGTTTAAAATTATGTATTGTGCCTATTTCCCACCTCAAAACATCATAAAATAGGCCATCAGCATAAAAAAAAACTCTCAGAGTACCCAAGAAAACTTTAGAATTCCAAAAACATCCAAACAACCTCCACATGTCCAAACCGAATTGCAAAAAATCACAATTCTGCAACCAAAAACTGCAAAAATAGGTCTCGAAAAGGCACATGTATCTCCAAAATAGTAGCACCTATGTAAAAAATGAAGGAAATTATTATATATGAGCTTGTTTTGAAGAAAAAAAATCTCTCATTTTCTCCATATTCTGCCCCAACTTCTCATAAAATTCTTTGCAAAACAATGACTAAAATATGTAATTTACAAATTGAGAAAAATGTGCTTTAGAGATGCATTCGAAACTCCCTTTATGTGACACCTGTACAAGAAATGGAAGAGGTAATTTTTATTTAGACCGTCCTCGAGAAAATATCTTTCCATTTTCCATCATTTTCCTTCATGTGGTCAAAATCATTGTTTCAAAATGATGTCAAAAATAGAGTACGATGCACAACACTGTGCATCAAGTAGGCTGGGTAGGACTCCATGCTTTGTATGGTTTCACACCTCCTCTGAGAAAATGGATCACATGGGTATGTATAAAATGGATGTGTGATGGTGTAGAAATCTTTAAGTAGGTTCTCAAACTCTTGAAAACCTCCTAAATGGTTGACACTCGCTTGCTCAACGGTTGCGCAATGACTAAGTTGAGTAGCACTTGTGCGCAATGAATTTACCATAGTGAGTGCAACCAACTTTTCACTCAATTGGTCACCTGTAGCACTCAATTGATTTGGCATGAGTGTGGGGAGTATGGTTTATGTCATGTATAAAGTCTAATCATGGTGTTTTGAGGGAATATGTTTAGGATGGGATGGGGAAAATGAAATTCATATGATTAATGAATAGGGGATATGAAAAGGGATTTATGAATCAATAATGGGAAATGTAGGTTATGGAATTAGGGAAACAAGGGTAGATTATAAGGGGGAAAAGAAATAAGATACTATTAAAAGAACATTTTTCTTGAGCAACATAACTTCCACTGTAATTGACTCAAAAGAACCTTCTGACACATAACTGTCACATACCCCTTGACTTGATTATTTAGAAATGTGTAACCATGACCCCTAATAACTTGAAATTGTTTCATGCTTCACTTGAACTACTTGATGACAAAACTCATGGTGATGTTGGACAATGAATATTTGAGGCTAATGACAACAACAGTGGTCACAGACTCAATTATTCAAAAATTTAAAATTAAAGGAAATAATGAATAATAATGACCCTAACAATTCCTAAATGAAACCAAGACCTATTTGTAGAAGGGTCACCAATATCCTAAGACAAAATAAATGGATCAATGTGAAAAAAAGGGCTGAAGTTTGTAGATTTTAGTGTGAATTCAGGAAGGTCATGAATCTCATATTTTCCTTACAAAATACTAATCAAATATCGTGATCCTTTCTTAAGATTTTGAAAATGTTAAAGCATACTTGGAGGAAGATTGAAATCTTAGAGAAGTTAGGTTGAAATAAACCTAATTATTAGAGTTTGTGATAAAGGTCCAAAAATACCTTAGGACTATTACAAAGAATGCCTCATGATGATTTCAAGGAGGCTGAGAAGACCTTAGGATGACCACAACAAGGAAAAAAAGCCTCAGTATAACATTCTCGGTCACCGAAAATCCTTAGACAAGAAAAGGGTTATACTTCTATTGTGCAAGCTCTTGAAGAAGAACAACTTGTTTATTGTTTTAAGACTGAACTAAAGTTGAGTGAATTAATTTATTAAGGAGACAAGCTGATGTCATTTTGAAGAAAGTAGTTAAAAGAAGTTATAAATGTCTCTTTCTGATAATAAGCCAATAAAGTCATATTTTGTTTAATTCTAGTCCTAGAGTCGTGGAAGGATATAAATAAGGAATTGAACTAGTGTCTTAATGACAAGTGTGAAAATGTTTCATAGATCTCATTCTCTTGGGTATATGATATGACTACAAGATACAATACCTATTGTCTAAGAAGAAGGGCTAATATTTTATTAAATAGAAATTCTCATGTAAATCATGCATTTGGCTACCATGATTGATACAATATGCAGTTCATAATGTTTAAAGACATTGTTTCATAAGCACATTACAATGATGATCAAAGACGAATATGAGGATTTAAAAGTCAGACATTTAAAGAAAACATAAAATCTATAGGTCTGTGATTTTATGTTGGAATTAAAGGTATGTATCATCAAGTTACATTCAATAATTTTAAGATCAAGTTCCTTTTACAACACTCTTGAAGACTATGCCACTAATCATTTGTCAACAATAAGGACCAAGTATAGGTCTAGTTGAAAGTTTGTAGTAAGACTTGTATAAGAGTTTTCTATGGTACCATTAGTAAGGCTAAATCTCAGTAATTGAAAACTCATTTTGAAGTAGTCATGGAACTATAAGGGATCCTAGAAGAAACCTTTAAGGTCAGGAGTCCCTTCACCTTGCAATATTCCCAAATGGGGAATGCAACAATAGAAAGGAGATATGCAAGAAAATAATGAAGTTCATCTAAGAGACAATAGGAGGCCAATAAAGAGACCTTTAAAAATTATTTATAACAGAAAAATGTATGTATAATGAGGCCCATAAGATGCATAGCTGGAAATACAAGTCACCAATAGAAGAAAAATCCTCAAAAGAGGTGTTGCAACATATATATGGACTGGAAATGCCTTTACAATGTTATTGTATTAGACTGCAGCAGCAGAAGATTAAACTTTAGATCTAGAGCACATAAGTGCATGAAAAGTCAGATTCATAACAAATCCATACACTATAGAGGCTCCTCTTTCAATTCCCCTTGGGGGTTTCAGCTTTACACCATGTACAAGCAATAGATCTAAGATCTAAGTTTGTAGATTTGTAGAAATATTCAGATGTTCAGAATTATTCAAAAACATGCAGATCATATTTGATATGAACAATGTATATATCTCCTCCAATGGATCTCCAAAGTGAAGGGTAGATCCCCAACACTTGAAAACCAACTCTACAGATGGTATGCCAAAACACCCTACAACAACACCTACAGGAATAACGCAGATTTGGAAGGGAAAATGTGCTATAGGGTATAGATCATGGTTGGCCACATGCCAAGATCAGAAAATTATGCCTAAGCACTCCAATACACTCCTCCCAATGGAGTAGAAGCCTCCTCCACTGAAAAAGGGCACTTAAATGATCTAGATCTGAGTAGATCTAGCCTCCACTTGCTGCAGCTTGCAAAGAAAACCAAACCCTCAATAGGATCTGTGTTTTAGTTGAAATAAGAAGCTTGGCCTTCAGCCAGATAATGGACTATGCAATACAAGACTCTCCCGAGAGCTACTCAATGGGAAGAGGTGGGATTCCTGATTAGGAACACCCAATGCTAAACAAAATTTTCAATCTAGGCTAAATAGCCAAAGAAATATCTATGTCTAAACAGACAAGATATCAAAATATCATAATCATCAACAACCTTTTCATGCTGTCGTCCTCTTCCTTATATACATTAAGAGCTTGTAAACCCTAAAACACCTTCAATGAAATCACTTCTTTCACACAAGCCATCTCCATCTAAAACTGCGTTGTGCCTCATTAATGGCCACTCCTCCAAGACATCACTGTAGATTTGGTTAAGGTTGACACAATCAAAATATCCAACCCCTTTCACACCTAAGGGTGCTTGCTTACATAGCCAAGATTTAGCCTTTTTCACATTTGGCATTGATTTATTCTTTATTGGGAGTTTTATGGACCTCCTTTACACTTTTATTATTTAAACAAAGGCATAAAACAAAAATGAATATTCCAATTAGCTTAGGACTAATTTGAAATATTACAGTCCTCCCCTCCCAAATTTTTCTTGTCCTCAAGCAACTGATAAGGTGAGTGCTACAACTCATCTCCTCCTCCATTGGTGACACCAACATGTGATAAGATTCCTCCATAAGCTAAGTGTTCACCAATCCATCCCTCCATGAATTGCTCCTCCAAATTTCTTATGAGATGAAAATAGTCCATCCCATAAGGAGACAATAGTTCACATGAAACAAACATGGCTTGCCCAATGCTCTCCCTGAAACATGTAGCATAAGAAACATAGGGGGTCTCCATCCCATTAGGTACATAGTTATCTTCCCTCCTTCCTCCATACATCCCCATAAAAAATACAAGTACATCATCAATGTAGGGGATCAAAACAACATATATGCAAACAAAAAATTGAGCATATGGAGGTGGGTCATAGTCCCACATGTGGAACTAGCGCAGTGCATCTCCTACCTACATCAGATCTAGATGTGGTAAGTGGTTTCCCAACCACTTAATTTCTGCCCATATCATATCACCATGGGTGAAAGTGTGAGATATATTTGGTGCCTTAGGAAAGCACTCATCATGATACAAAGTCTCCCTTTGTCCTCCAAGGGAGTGGCCATATTTAGAAATAGTTTTGTCCCAAAGTTGGCCATGAATTTTATAAGGTACAAAAATCCTTCTTGGAGTCATGGCTTGCATATACATGGTAAAATAATACAGACAATCAGAAAATAAAACAAGAATTACATGAGTATTCTCTTCACCAACAATCCTCCTTGTACAAATGGAGTGGTGCATAGATATATCCCCTTCCTCAAAAAGAGAAAGAGAGGGCTGAATTAACTGTTCCATAGAGTTATGTTGCTACTCCATCTCCACATGGTACATGCATCTTTGAAAATGCTGATATATTTCTCCTTCAAATCCCTCCCAATAGTATCTCCTCATGATGATGGTGTTGAGCTTCATGGAATATGTGTGGCTGAAACATAACTCTTCATAGGATCTTTGTAGCAACTTATTCTTGAGATTGGAGGATATAGACAAGAAGATCCTACCATGATGATAGATGACTCCTTCTTGGACTAAATAGACCTCTTCATGCAGATGGTCATCAAGTATCATGCAAGTGTGAAGATCCTTGGAATAATCCACCAACAGTTGGGATTTCCAATATGGATCTAATATCCCCAACAATGACAGCGCTGATGATGTATCAACTGAAATGTCTATCATGTTTCCGCTCTTCTCCTTGACATTTCCCATGCCAAAGGTGTGTGTTGGAAGGTCATTTCTTCCATTCTTCTCCTCCCATAGTGCAAAATCTCAAAATGAGAGTGGGTAATGATGATGTTGGGAGAGGATCTCCCTCCTCCTTGAGCCTACCCAAGACTCCCAGCACTGTAGCTTTGTTTTCTAATGCTCCAATCACTCTCGGATCCATGCTTGGAGCATCATGTTGTGAGA
The DNA here is from genome assembly GCA_034641835.2 of Pinus albicaulis. Lineage (NCBI taxonomy): Eukaryota > Viridiplantae > Streptophyta > Pinopsida > Pinales > Pinaceae > Pinus > Pinus albicaulis. Next base: position 281,713,508 of record CM076575.1, read on the forward strand.
TTCCTCCCACAATATCTGAATCAGGTGGCCTCCCAATTGGTTTTCCACTAAATAATAGTGTCCCATGTAGCAATCTCATGAGCATGATAGATGGGACTGTAAGGTCCTTGATTTCACTGTGCAAATCCATCTCTGATTTCTGTGTGGAAGTGGAATTTGAGGGGTATGTATGCATGCCTTTGATCATTTTAATCTTACCACTCTTCTTGTCCACCCATTCCATTTGCAAAGTCTCTCAATCAGTGGTGACTTTACGCAAGGCAATCAGCCATTGAACACTCGATATAACATTGGTGTCAGGTATGTAAACCACAAAAAAGTGGTCAATAAATGTATATGTTCACATGGTGATTGAAAGTGATGGGAGATAATGCATGCATTGAATTTTTCTATCTCCTAGGACCAAAATAGAGAATCCCTCAAAAGCATCAGTGGGTATTGCCCTCCTTTGCACTAGATGGGCATCCATGAAATTGTGGGTAGCCCCACTATCAACCAATATAGAATCCCTCTCATTCAGGATGGAACCTTGAACTCTTAAGGTCAAGTACCTAGGTACTCCTCTCAAATACGTAAGAGCCCCTCCAATAGGAGCAAAGGCCCCATTCCCATCTACTAATGGTGTTGGCTCTCCTCCTGCATTTTCAGCGTTGTGACCTCTTCTTGGTTCATCTTCTTCCTCCTCCTCATCATCTGAGAATACCTCTATGTAATGTGATTTTCCAACAACACATCTATGTCTACGTGCCCATGATTCTTGGCAAGTGAATCATAGCTTCCTTCTTATTAGATCTCTCCAGAATTCATCATCAAGAGCCTTCTTGTATGAGCTCTCCTTTGAAGGAGAAAATTTTTCTTCCTTTCCCTAAGAAGGAAAAGAGGGCTTATGCTGAAAGTTTTCCTTTGCTTTTGGCAAGGAATATTGAAGGTTTCTAGCCCTTTCAATAGCATCATGTAGGGTAGTGGTCTTGGTAGATTTAAACAACCCATGAAGAGGTCCATCTAGACCATCGATGAACATGTACACCCTTCTTGTTGCAGACAAATCAGGAACCATAACAGATAATATTAAAAATTTAGAAATGTAAGTTTATGTATTACCTGATTGTTTCAAATTTGCAAGGCTCATGAACGGTGCCTCTGGATCTCTTCTATCAAATCTTTCCACTAGCCTTCTATTGAACTCTGAATAAGCAGTCACATTAGCATGACCCAATCTAGACAAGCCATGGAACCACCAGTCATGTGCTTCACCTTCAAGGTGCAACGCTACAATCTTGATAGCCTCTATCTCTAGAACCTTGTTCAAATGAAAGTAGATGTCAAGTTTTTCTACCCAAGGTTTGGCAGAACACTTGGATGACCCATCAAATTTGGGTAAAAAGATTCTTCCTATAGTGTGGTGTCGTTCATGATTATGAATGAATCCACCACCTCTATGATGATGCCCTGATCTTCTTTTGTCCTTTATGTGACAAAACTCCTGAAAACTCAAGTGATATTTGAATCTCTGATTTTGAGACTCATATTCTTCAAAATAGTCTTCAAGGGATTCATGCTCTTGAAACCCTTCATTTCCCACAGCCAAAAATGTAGGCATGGTAGAGCGTTGGAAAACTTGTGGCTAATGCACTGGTTGATCACCCCAGTGGTGAGACATGCCAGATCCTTCTCCAAGATGAAATATCTTAGGATATTCTTTGATTCTATCCAATCTCATCTATTTTATCTCTCTAGCAAGATCTTGCATGGCTCTCAAAAGGATCTTAGGAAAATCCTTTCCTTCTTCTTCACTTCTAGATACAGGGGCTTTACCCTTGTCTTCATTATCATTTGTGTAATCAAATTTATTCTGTCTTCTATTTAGATACCTCTTCTCTCTATTAGTAAGAGGTTCTTCTTCTTCTAAATACATATTGGCTTCTTAGAAAGCATAGGTTGTGCCAAGATGATTCTCTAATACCACTGCAATATTCCCAAATGGGGAATGCAACAATAGAAAGAAGATATGCAGGAAAATAACGTAGTTCATATAAGAGACAACAGGAGGCCAATAAAGAGACCTTTCAAAAGTATTTACAACAAAAAAATAGATGTATAATGAGGCCCATAAGATGCATAGCTGGAAATACAAGTCACCAATAGAAGAAAAATCTTAAAAAGAGGTGCTACAACATATATATGGACTGGAAATGCCTTTATAGCATTATTTTATTAGACTGGAGCAACTGAAGATTAAACTTTAGATCTAGAGCATATAAGTGCATGAAAATTCAGATTCATACACTATAGAGGCTCCTCTTTCAATTCCCCTTGGGGGTTTCAGCTTTACACCATGTACAAGCAGTAGATCTGAGATCTAAGTTTGTAGATCTGCAGAAATATTCAGATGTTCAGAAGTATTTAGAAACATGAAGATCAAATCTAATATGAAAAATGTATAGATCTCCTCCAATGGATCTCCAAAGTGAAGGGCAGATCCCCAACACTTTAAAACCAACTCTACATATGGTATGCCAAAACACCGTGCAACAACACCTACAAGAATAATGGATATCTGGAAGGGAAACTACGTTGTAGGGTATAGATCATGGTTGGCCACATGCCAAGATCAGAAAATGATGCCCAAGCACTCCAATACACTCCTCCCAATGGAGTAGAAGCCTCCTCCATTGAAAAGGGCACTGAAATGATATAGATATGAGTAGATATAGCCTCCACTTGCTACAGCTTGCAAAGACAACTGAACCCTCAACAGGATCTGCGTTGTAGTTGAAAGAAGAAGCTTGGCCTTCAGCCAAATAGTGGAATATGCAATACAAGACTCTCCCAAGAGCTACTCAATTGGAAGAGGTGGGATTCCCGATCAGGAACACCCAATGCTAAAAAAAAATTCAATCTAGGCTAAACAGCCAAAGAAAGCTCTATGTCTAAACAGACAAGATATCAAAATATCATAATCATCAACAACCTTTTCATGCTGCCATCCTCTTCCTTATATAGATTAAGATATTTTAAACCCTAAACCACCTTCAATGAAATCACTTCTTTCACACAAGCCATCTCCATCTAAAACTGTGTTGTTCCTCATTGATGGCCACTCGTCCAAGACAGCGTTGTAGATTTGGTCAAGGTTGACCAAGTCAAAATATCCAACCCCTTTCACACCTAAGGGTGCTTGCTTACATAGCCAAGATTTAGCCTTTTTCACATTTGGCATTGATTTACTCTTTATTAGGAGTTTCATGGACCTCCTTTACACTTTTATTCTTTAAACAAAGACATAAAACAAAAATGAATATTCCAATTAGCTTAGGACTAATTTGGAATATTACACACCCACTCTGAAATTCACTTATGATATTCAAGCATAAAAAATTATTCTTGATATAAGGCCAATATTGAAGAATGATATAATGGTCATGTGTGTTTTTTCTTTAAACATTTTGCATTATATCGGAAGCAGGATGTTGAAGCTACAAGCACATAAATTTGTGTCATGGACCTTGCAATGTTAAGTAAAATTTATAGAAAATGCATTGCATATCCTTACACTAACGTATGACCTACATTATAAGTATTTTATATGGGCACTTAGTCTTGGGATATATTCCTTGCACATCAAGAAAAAAAGGAAAAGGATCATTGTCATGCCTTTGAAGAAAGCACATAGTGAAAAGGGGGTCGAGTCCCTCTTCAAGTTCAAAAACCAAATATATCTTGATAAGTTTAAGTAATTTATAGATATATTAATAAAATGCCAATAATATAAATGTCTACAAACATATTGGATTTAAGTATACCTTTGAACATGTTGTTGCAAAGTTATAAACATCTAAAGTATTAATTCCATATGTACTGCCATAAAAAATATTGCATCTACTGTCATGGGTATTTGGGTGCTGAGATCTATTATGTAAATATAATGATCAACCCAAAATGATGGAGTCCATTATTTGCACATTGAAATAAAGATCAAAGAAAAAATATTGCTACTACAATATTTTTGAGGAAGTTGAAAAGACTAGTGGCGATCATGCATGAATTAGTTTTGCATGTAAACTCTTTTAAATCAACCCAACTAATCATTCTCATATGGGTTGGGCGCACATTTTTGGATTAAGAAAATATTCATCAACTAACATTACAAGTAAGTTTTGCATGTCGAATCTATTCATCTCATTTCATGATCTCATTGCCATTCTTGTTTTTTTTTTTTTTTTCACTATCATTTTCGTTTAATCTTCATTCTGCAAGTGTTAATTTTGTTGTCGCATGTTGAAAATCCACATTACTCAACCTTCCATATTCCACCGTGATTGTGACAACATCCATATAAGCTTGCATATCCTTCTTATTCTCATTATTATCACGAGGTCTTGATACTGAACATGTTCTTGAGATTTCAACGAGAAGAGCACATTTCTAGAACTCAAAGCTTGATCAACCTTGAAAACAATGCCCAAAATAGTCAAGTTTTCCTCTTGAGCGCACTTCTTCATCATGAAGAATTGTTCCCTCCATTAAGCACATGGGCGCACCATGATAACATGAATGGTTTTTCTTCATCCCTTTAGAATGTTCTAGTGTGCCCTCCATTGAGCGCATGAGCGCACCATGATGACATGAATGGTTTTTATTCATCCCTTCAGAATGCGATAGTGTGCCCTCCTTTCCTTTAAGCGTATGAGCACACCCTGAGGGCTATAAGGACTATATACATGTTCCTTTTTCCCTTGAGAGTGTGCCAATATACCCTCTCTCTCTCCTTGAGTGAATGAGCACAATTTGAAGGCCTAAAGGCCCAACAACCCTCTCCTTTGTCCCTTCGGAGTGCACCAGTGCAACATTGATGATTTTATTCTCTTGATTGAGCACATGAGCACACTACAAATCCCTGAATGACCCTTGACTTCCCCTTCATGCTTTGAAAATGCTCCCTCCTTGTTGCATGCCTATTTTTTCATGCATGAATGTTATTTTTACTATCATTGATATATTTGCATGTCCAGTTACATGTTATGGCACTTTGTACATGATTTATGAGATATGATGCATAGGTAGATTTCTTTAAGATAATATTGTCATTATGAGTGTGTTGCAACAATCAGGTGTTCATGTTGCAAGTAGTGTCACACTTTCATCATCTGATGGAGCCATGCCTCCCTCTACACCCAAATTGGTCTCCAAAGAAACTTCAGAGGCAAGCACTAAGGAGGTTGTTGAAGTAACAAAGCTGACCATTCCTATATATTTAGACACACAATGTTTCATTGATAAGTCTATCGAGGCAACATGGGGCAAGATAAAGGACACATTCATGCATAAAAGGTTTGCTGAGAACTTGGAAGACATACAAGCATACATCAATATCAAGAAGTCTAGGACACGTAGAATCACATGAAAATTACCAGTCATCCCATGTGCCAAGGTGATTGAGTGGATTATTAGACACATGGATGACTCCCATTTGATGCTTTGCAGTGAGAGTGGCGGTCAAATCACCACCTATTATGGAGAAGATATGCATACATATTATAATCCAGAATTAAACAAGAACACAACATAACGTAGATATAAGCATAAATACATAGATGCAATAGAAATAACACTTCATTTCATTAATATTAAAGAGCTAAAATATGCTTACATACAAAATGGAAATAAACTAGCTTGGGCGATGGTAGCTTATCTCTAAGAAGAGATGTGGCAGCCACAGATGTTTGAATTATGTTATAATGAAGCCCAAAGGCCTATTTATTATTCATAAATAATGAAAAACCATAAACATTCAAAAACCTAACTCTAGGAGATGAAGCACCAAAACTGTGGGCCCTGTTGGGGTAAATTGGTACATCAACTTCCCGGGGTTGTAACTTTGGCATACGATATTTGTTTCACTCACACAATACCTCATCATAAATATATACCCGAGGACTACAAATTTCAACTACAAACAATTGTTATTTTTCCCACTTTACAAAAAAATATCATTTAGGGCCTCAAAATGGCTCTAAAAGTTCAAGACCCAAAAAAATGCCAAAAATAGTAAACTATGCTACAGTTAAGGAAACTAAAAAACTGAAAGATAATGGTGGAGCTCCAAGTGGAATAGGAAGGTGGTCACTAATATCCACCAGGATCAGTACTCACCCATTAGGAAGAAATTGTTCCCATTACGTTGAGTGCCACCATGAGATGAGGAGGATTTTGTTTTACTTGGTCCCTAGTGAGCCACTTGCCTTGGTGCAGGAGTTGGCCAGCTTTGACAACCTAATATAGTTGGATCTTCTACTGGCGAGTGTTATCAATATGCATGTCCATGATTTGATGAGTTGTGGCTTGTTCCATGCAGTCTAGGTTTAACTCTGTTGGCGTGAGTTGTCTTGCAATGTCGGATGTATCAAGTAATGGTAGAAAGTATGGTCGGGCCCCGTTGGAGTAAATTGGTACATAAAATTCCCACGATCGTAACTTTGGCATAAAATTTACGTTTTACGTACACAATACATCGTCATAAATATCTATCCGAGGAATACAAATTTCAATTGCAAATGAATGTAGTATTTTCTTATTTTTCAAAAAAATGTCATTTAGGGCCTCAAAACAACTTCAGAAGTTCAGGACCTGAAAAAATGCCAAAAAGCGTAAACTGTGCTACAATTAAGGAAACTGAAAAACTAAAAGAAATAATGGTGGGGGTCCAAATGGAATTGGAAGGTGGCCACCAATATCCACCTGGATCAGTCCTCCCCCCTTAGGAAGCAATGGTCCCCATTATGTTGAGTACCTCCATGAGATGAGAAAGAAAAATGTTTTACTTGGTCCCTAGTGAGCCACTTGCCTTGGTGCAGGAGTTGGCCACATTTGACAACCTGATACTATTGGATCTGCTGCTGGAGAGTGTTATTGATCTGCCTTTCCATGATCTGATCAGTTGTGGCTTGTTATATTTAGTATTTGTTTAATTCTGTTGGCGTGAGTTGTCCTGCAATGTCAGATGTGTCAAGTAATGGTGGAAAGTATGGCCAAAGGTGGTGCACATTGAACACTAGGTTCAGGCCAAGGAATAGTGGAATGCTGAGCTTGAAGGAATTTTCCCCTATAGCCTTGGCGATAGTGTATGACCCCATATTAGAGCGGACGAAGCTTGCGATGGGGCCCAATGAGGCGCTTCTTCTGCAAATTTAGCCAAACTTTGTCGCCCACCTAGAACTTATGTGGCACTCAATGCTGATAATGTAATTTCTTGTAATTAGCAATCGCTCTGTCCAATATTTCATGGACTTGTTGGTGGATGTGATGAATGCACGCAATGAAGTTGTTAGCCCTGTCAGCTTCGAACTGGACATGAGCCAAATTTTATTGATTAATTGAAAATGGTATGGCCACATAAATGGGACATAATGGCTGGAATCCTAACCCCACCTGAAAGGGGTTGTGACCAGTTGAGCTATGGATAGCTCGTTTGCAACTGTGTTGGACATAGGGGAGGCTTTCATCCCATTTGTGTGGATGCTACTAGTTATACATGCACATAATTTGTACGATCATCCTTGTTAATACCTCTATTTGACCGTCAATTTTGGGTGGAAATTCGTGGAATTAGTGAGCTTGGTATCTAGTATCAGCCAGAGACTTGAGAAAAATACACTTAGCAACCTGTTGTCCTGATTTGAGATAATGGACTCTGGGATCCCAAAGTGTACCCACACTCTTTCAAATAAGAGCTTAGCAGTGGATTCTATTGTGATGCTCTTCTTGTAGGCCGCTAGAATGGCCATCTTAGAGAATCTATCAACGACGACGAAAACATATTCGTTTTCATGCTTAGTAGAAGGAATCCACAACATGTAATCCATGGAGATGGATTCCCAAGGTTGAATAAGATTAGGAAAAGGAGTATATATGGCTTGCTTCTTGATGGTCGGTTTGGAAATGACACAGACAGTGCAGGATTTAATGTACTTCCCAACATCTTGTTGAAGGTTCAGCCAATAAAAATACTTTTGTAGCACTGCCACTGTTTTATCTACTCTGAAATGTCTAACGACTTGAATGTATTGCACCTCCAAAATCATCTTGGAACACTCGCTTGAAGGGACATAAAGGTGTCCCAGGTGGCACAATATTGCATCCTTGAGGTGAAAAATTGGAACTTTCTTACCTTCCAGGAGTGTCTGGTATGTGTTGCTGAATTTTGGATCGCTCTTGTAAAGATGTGGCCACCCCGAAGTCATGTGCCCACAATAGTGAGCATAATGGTCAACGCCATGATCGGTGGTCGGCTAAGGAAGTATGCAACATTTTTGGTGCTACCCTTCTTGCACTTAATTTTCAAATGGAAATGTTGTAGGTATGTGGACCATTTATGATTGCGATCGTTCCGAAACTTCCTTTGTGTTTGTATGAACTGTAGGGGTCAGTGGTCTGTGTGGATGAATGTTTCCTTCCCTAAAATGCAATGCTTCCATTTTCGGCATGCCTACACAATGGAATTCATCTGTTTTTCATAGGTGGGATACTTTCAGACAATGTCTTAATGTGTTTCACTGTGATATGCCACTATATGCCCCTATTGAGTAAGAACTGCACCAATAACATATTCAAAGGCATCTGTCTGAATCTCAATTGGTTTCTGCAGGTCTGGTAATGTGAGCACTGGTGCAGAGCAGAGCCGATGATTCAACTCGACAAACACCTTCTCTTGGGATTCAAACCAAATAACTTTACTTTTGCTCCGCCCTTGGTGAGTTGAATTAAAAGCGAAGTGATATGAGAGAATCCCAAAACAAACCTACGATAGAAATTGGAAAGACCCATAAATATGCAGAGATTTTTTAGAGTGTTTGGGGCTGACCAATCCCGAATAATTTGTATCCTGATTGGGTCCACATTCACACCCCACTCATCAATGATGTACCCCAAATATTGAACCTGGGTCATAGCAAAAGTGCATTTATTCAAATTGGCACACAACTTGTGTTGTCACAGGTTTAGAGGACTTGTCGAATATGGTGGAGGTGATCTTCCCAATTATGGTTGAAGATCAATATTTCATCCAAATACACCACCATGAATGAGTTTGTGAAGAGTCGTAAGATGTCATCCATCAGCCTCATGAAGGTTGCGGGGTCATTCGTTAACCCAAAAGGCATGACCAACCATTTGAAAAGGCCCTCCTTAGTTTTCAAGGAAGTTTTCCACGCATCGGAGGGTTTGATTGATACATGATGATAATCAGAATTTAATTCAATCTTGTTGAAATTTTTGGCCCCTTTGAGCTGGTCCAAAAGGTCATCAATTCGTGGGATTGGATACCTATTCCGGACAATGATCTTGTTCAGCACCTGATTGTCAATGTAGAGTCTCCAGGTGTTGTCCTTCTTCTGTAACAACACGATCAGGCTCCCACAGGGTGATGAAATTGGCCTAATGTGCCATTTTTGCAATAGCTCCTAAATCTACCTCTTAATTTCATAGTTCTATAGAATAGAGCATCGATATATTAGTCCATTGGGTTGTTGCGCACTCAGGGTTAGATCGATGGAGTGCTTGACCTGACAATGTAGAGGTACCCCTGTGGGTGAGGTGAAGATGTCTCTGTACTCCTCCACGAACTTGTCCATCTGTTGCTTCCAAGTGAAGGAGCCCTGTCTGGAGGCCGTGACCACAATATTCTTCATTCCCTGAGGGACAATAATAAGGAAAATAAATTTCATGGTCTAGGAAATGATCTTACTAGATTTCTTTACAATGATTAAAGATATGGTGGTAGGTGGTGCTATCTATGGTATTTTGTACAACTTTTTGACCAAAGAAATAGTATTAGTGTGAGGCCTAAAATCATACAAAACATGCCACTTCCACAAGTATGGTTGGCCTAATAATAAATGATAAAATTCAAGAGGAGCAACATCACAAAATACCTCATATATGAAGGGCTTGATGCTGTAGAGAAAGTGGCACTGTTGTGTGACACGAAGATCTCAACCTTGGTGAGGCCACCTGATGGTGTATGACTGCGGGTGTGTTGTGGTCGGTAAACCCATACGCTTCATGATGTCTGCTGAAATGAGGTTCTTTTGGCTCTCGATGTCAACAATGAATTGCAATGGAGAACCCTTCACCCACATATGTGAGTGGAAGAGGCACTCCCCCTCCTCTGGATCTTCAGGCTCATTCTTCTGTATCTTGGTGGTAGTAACAGTGGCACTGGGCTCCACGTCAATAATGTGCTTCCCCTTGTCATTCCCCTTGTTGGGTTTTGATTCAGAGTTGGAGCATGCATATGATTCAGAAGCCTTTAGCTCGACCACTAGTGACTTCTTGGGCCGACACTCACTTATGTTGTGAGTGGGGATCTTATGGAACTCACACCATTTTCCTGTATCCTTATTTGTCTTCGTGGTGTTGTTATTTTCTTGCAGCTTCGAAGGATTGTCCTAGGTCGCCCCACCTTGGATCTATCCTTTTTTCTCTGGTTTGGGGGCACCTCTCCCTTTCTTTGGATTTTCAGATCCAAAGTATCACTTCTTCTATTTAAATTTCTGCTCGATCTTGACATCGTATCGATATGTAGCGCCGAGCAAGGAGATGTCTAGGAACTCCATCTCTTCCTGGATGTACTTGTGTAGAATACTATGGTATTTGAGTACCAATTTTTCTCAGATTCCTTGATACCCAACTTCATGCGAAGGGTGAAAAATGTTTGTGAAATCTGGCACATATTGGTCCCTTCCCTGCCGCAACGTGGTCCACTTTATGTATTTATCATCATAGCTCCCAACATGGTAATACTTCTCCTTGATGGCATCCCAGAAAGAATTTTGAGTGGGTGTGGCTAAAAATAGTGAGGGTGCACTCTCATCCCTCTTCTCACAGTAGGTTTCCCACTAGTCCTTGGGGGTGACTTTAAGGAGTGAAAAAGTAATATTTTCCCAGTTGGAAAAATCATGAACTGAAAAATATCCTTCTAGCATATTTAACCATTTATCTATGGCATCCACATCTATCTGACCTTCAAATATGGGGATGTCGAAGTTAACTTGTACCTTAAAGGGAGTGGTTCTTCCAGAGTGGCTGCTAGAAGAAGATGCGTCGCCTATGGGTAGATGACGAAGGATCTTGGAAAAGTTGTCCATAATCGTGTTATTCTGTCACTCAAGGGCTTCTTCGAGCAATATTTTGAAAGGATCTCTTGCTCCCTCTTCTTTATTTTCTTCTGCCATGGGATGCCATCAATGTTTGCGAGGCCGTTATTGCAAAGGTTAGACCAGTTCAAGCCCTAACTCCTTATACCCTGACTGCTCTAATACCACATATTCTAAATTAAAAAAGAATGCAACATAATACATATATATCCATAAATACAAATATGCGGCATAAATAACACTTCATTTCATTAATATTAAATAACTGAAATATGCTTACATACAAAATGAAAATAAACTAGGTCGGGTGATGGTAGCTTATCTCTAAGAAGAGATGTGGTGACTACATGCCTCTGAACTGTGTTACAATGAGGCTCAAAGGCCTATTATTATTGAGAAATAATGGAAAACCCTAAACATCCATAAACCTAACCCTAGGAGATGAAGCGCGAAAATTGTGGTCCCCGTTGGAGTAAATTTGTACATCAACTTCACAGGGTCGTAAATTTGGCATACGATCTTAGTTTGATGGGCATAATACCTATTCATAAATATATATTTGAGGAATACAACTTTTGACTACAATAATTTTTCTCGTTAAAAAAAAACGTCGTTTAGGGCCTCAAAATGGCTCTGAAAGTTAAGGACCTGAAAAAATGCCAAAAATAGTAAACTTTGTTACAATTAAGGAAACTAAAAAACTGAATGAAACAATTGTGGGTGTCCAAGTGGAATAGGTGAGTGGCCAGCAATATCCACTTGAATCATATTACAAGATGCTAAGGGCCGCAAAATATGCAAACACTGACTTTTACCATAGATGGGTTGATCTTGATACAAGTGACATTATAAAATCATGGTGCCAAGAGGCTGCTAAGTTCAGCATCACTCATCTATAGTCTATCTGGAAAATATTCTTAGAGATTTATATCAGTATCTAATTGAAATTTTTTGCCAATTTCATGGGCGCAAAAATGCTGAGGTGTTTGATGAAAGTTCGATATATATGATCATTATGGTGGTAACCCGTGGTAAAGTATTCAATTATGGAGATATATTATCATTTGAATTGCAGCGTCATGTGGGACAAGAGAAAGCATATTTGAGGGCGAACCAGGAACCAAATTTCTATATGTATGTGTTCCTGTTGGATGGAATATGCGTGCAATATACATTCCCAACATTGTACTGGAATTGGAGTCCTAAGGACAAGTTCCCGATTTAATTTCACTGCAGAGTGTTATCAAAATTGAGCTTGAAAGGCACATATGAAAAATTGGCTGAGTACTTCTTTGCAGTTATATTTCACATGATATTCAAGATCGATCCTCCTTTCATGAACGATTAGGTGAAGGATTCACTTCGAGATATCGCAGATTAGTTTTCATCTCTCGAGGGAACATACATCAGATGTTTCAGTTGTCATATATCCCCTCATCTCTTGCTGTGATATGTGACTAATAAGGTGGTCATGCAGGAAGTAGAAAATCAGTTGCACAAGGGATTATGCGGAGTTCTTCACAGGAGAAAGAAATCCCCTTGGGCCACCTTCCCTTTGAGGATCATATTATATGAGTTAAAGAGCCACAAGGTAACAACAAAAAATATACAAGAGTTGGATCGCTTTCACTTCATAAATAAATACTTTCATGGATATGATACCAAGAGAGTGTGCAGGTAACATTGTGAAAGGATTGAATTCAATTGGGGTTATTCATCAATATCCACAACAAAATATGAGAAGGTAAAGAACTGGTACAATGCAAACACAAATGCACATTCAGGGATGGATACCAGTTCACACCAAGATCCACCAGCTCAGGACATGTAGGTGGAGGAGGAAAAATAGATAACCCCTCAAGTAAAGAGCTATCTTAGGAAAAGGATCAGATATGACTCGACATGAGAAAGCAACATGAAATGGAAATATGATCCTTTGAACATAGGAGATATTCAATAAAAAGAGAGGAGAGAAGAAAATAAGAGGAGAAGAGGAAGCAAGATGACTTTCTTGAGAGGAAAAAATAAAATGAAGAAAAGAGGAGAAGAACATAAGAGGAGAAATAAAGGTAGTTCTAGGAGGAATAAGTAGCACAAAGACTGGAAGAAGAGCAGTTGACTCAGGATATAGAAGAGGAATATTTGGAGTAAGAGGATACCATCCAACCCATGGATTATGAACCAGGAACTCCAGAAGAACCTCCTTCACAGGTTTTCATATTCCATTCAGAGAAAGGGGAATCACACCTCCACCAACAAACAAAGTCATGGATGTGTGCAATGCAACATTTGATAAGATCAAGAAGAGGATCATGCAACAAAGGCATATATACTTCCCGAATGATCCTCAATATCTAGTCTCAGTTTCTATCCCACGATTAGAAATTCAAGGAGATTAGCAAAGTATCAATCTAGTTGTTTCTTAGTTTGGCCCATGCTTTTTGCTAGCTCTCCTCTTCTTGCCTACCAAGTGAACTAGCTGGTCCAGGGAGATCTCGCTGGTTGTTACCATCTCCTTCATTGGCCTAAAATTATTTCTTTAGCTGGACCATCCATCCTTAATTGCATGTAGGCATTCCTATTTATAATAGCCCCTTTTCCTGGAAAAACCTATATCTGGTTAGTGAAGATATATTTGCTGTCCCAATGGTTAGCTGTTCGAGCTTACTAGCTGCAAGGGAAGGCAAGAGAATATGATAATTGGAAACACTAGGAGGAATCCCAGAGAAATTATGGTAGAAAATGTTGCTTTTTCTACAGTGACACATGATAATTATGAGTACCTATTGAATGAGAATGCGAGACTGAGAAGAGAACTTGCTGCACTAAAGCAATAAGAAGAACATTTTGCGACAAAGAATTAAATGTTATCATCACAAAGATTCAACACCGTAGAATGGTAGTCAACGATGCAGGAGGAACTATGGCCAATGGAGGAAACCATGGAGTGTTTATATGATGAGATGATTCTTGTACAAAAAGCGGTGGATCCTCTTGTTGGCATTAATAAGAAAGTACATGAAGTGGTGAAACTTTTGAAAGTAGAAAACAGAGGAGACGATCATCTTCGGGAGTGGGCTACCAAGTATCCAGATGCTCCACAACATTTGTAAAGGAAATACGTGATTTCCACCAAGATAGATAGAGTTCCGCTGAGACTCCACCATCAAAACTACACGTGTCTTGGAGAATAGTCGATTAGTACTATTTCTGCCTATAATCGACTACACAATGGTTTTGAGTCTCTAGCGCAAAAGCATGATATTCCTTTAATAGGGATACTTGAGGCAAGCAGAGGCAGAGAAATCATCTTCCAACAGATCAGGAAATACATTGAGAAGATTATGCAAGCTACATAACAAGAAGGCTTGGAGGTTACCAAATACATTATTCTACAGTACATCATTGCACCAATAAAATCTCATATGAAATTTTCATGGCTCTGGAATAATGTACAGTAAAACTCCAAGAACATATTGACGAAGGCACTGGAGGTGAAGATGCACTACATAGGGGACTTACCAATTCGAGTCAAATACATCTCAACAGAGTTCAGGGCATGGCACACTTACATTACAAATGACCTCCATGAGGAAGAAAATGACTTATCAAATTTATGAGCCTTTGTCCCATCATCATTTTTGTCTTATATATCCACCGTCTCATGTGTAATTTGTATTATGTAATAAATTATATGTAATGAATTCCAAGGGACACATGTGGGATGTAATAAGTCATGAATAGAATATGAACAATAATATGATTTGAAGAGTTGTAAGGAAGCTCAAAGGTCATTGTTATTTTTTATAAATAACTCCCCATAACTCAAGAAAAGGGTTTGGATCCTTAGAGGTCTTGCCTTGGATTCTCTTGTAGTACATAGGAGATAGATCATTCTTTGGAGAAGCAAGTTGTTGCTTCATGTTCCACTATTGGATATAATGTTTCATCTATGTAACAATGTATCTGTGATATTTCATTGCTAATCAGAAGCTCTATGAGTCGACACTTCTTCATACATGTATTGTAGATATAGTAGGACTATTATTCTTATGTTTATGGTATTTGTTGCTTTAAAAACATACTAAGTTAATGAAATAATTCATTTCTTAGCTATGTGTATTATTGAATGAGTGTTTTTATGCTTTAATGATTGTTGTTTATTATGCAGAATAATATGTAGGTAATCAACAAGTCTTTCTCATCCTTCCTGGGTCCCACTTTAGGACAGTAATATTAATTTTCTAACTTGTGGATTTTTTTCCTTACAAGTCTCCCTCATACACCTTACATTTGGTGTCTCATAGAGCTTACATACTTTCTTCCCCAAAGAGGTGTTGTGTTCACTTGTGTGTAATCGTAACCAAAGCATATCTTTGAAACCTTTCCAACGGTGGCCAGACCGTATGACCGGATGGGAATCCTACACCAAACAGTGTGAGGTATAATTGGGAACTCACATTGGTGAGATACTGTTACAATATTTGCACCATCCAACAACGTCAACAATAATGTAAAGTAAAATGTAAGGAACAAGGCTACCAATTTGATTAAAGGTAATTGGTTTGTTTATAATTTAAAGTTAACATACTATTGTTTCTTTAATAGGTTATTTATTTATATATCATTTTTGGTATAATAATAAATATTATTTATTATTATTATTCCAATATATAATAATAATAATCATCTCCATTATAAGAATTATTATATATCAGACATGACATTTATTATTGATTACACATAGTGACAATTCTCGATCGTATGGAGAGAGAGAGAGAGAGAGAGAGTGATGGGAGGGAGAGTGAGGGAGAGAGAGAGGAAGGAGAGGGGGAGGAGAGAGGCAGAGTTGGAGGGGGATAGAGGGAAGGAATAACAAAGACATAGAGAGATATATGTGGAGAGAGAGAGAGAGGGAGTGACAATTGAGATATGGAGAGAGAGTGATGGCGAGAAGACAGAAGGAGGGAAGAGAGAGAGGAGAGGGTAGAGAGAGAGGGAGAGAGGGGAAAGTGAGAGAAAGGGAGGCACATAGATGGGGGAGAGAGAGAGAGAGAGAGAGAGAGAGATAGAGAGTTATGGGTGGGAGATAAAGAGAGAGAGAGAGAGGAATGAAGAGGGAGAGGACTTAAGAGAGACAAGGAGAGAGGGAGGGAGAGAGATATGGTGTTGTAGGGGGGGAACTAGGTGGGGAAAAATAAATACATAGAGAGAAATGTGGAGAGAGAGAGGGAGTGACAAGGGAGAGATGGAGAGAGAGGGAGGGAGAGAGGAGAGTGGGAGATAGATGGATAGAGAGAGATATATAGGGGGAGATACATAGATAGGTTGGAGAGAAAGGGAGAGAGAGCAATGAAGAGAGACAATACTTGAGAGAGAGGAGAGAGGGAGGGAAGAAGAAAGACATATAGAGAGAAATGTGGAGAGAGAGAGAGAGAGAGAGAGAGAGAGAGCTACCTAACCCTATTTGATTTATTGCAATGAATGCATTGATTTAAGTGTAGTTTTTTATTTATAATATTATTTTTTTGCTTGCACTACATGTATTTATCTCAATGTAGATGCTAATTTCTAATCCTGTTTGATTTCTTGCACTAGATGCATTGATTTCAATGTAGATGTTAATTCCTAATCCTAAATGATTGATCACACTAGATGCATTGATTTCAGTGTAGATGCTTATTTTTTATTTGATGTAACTATGTGTAAGATGTAAATTAATTTCAAAGTAATTAGATTAATAGTGTGTAGTGATTTCAGTGTAAGCACAAAAAATTACTAATGACGTACATTGATTTCTGTGTTACATAATTCAACCATAAATACAATACTTGAATTTTCATCTTAAATGAATGTTAAATTACCTAATTTTTTTGCTTCTAGAAACTGTAAAATATTTTTGATTGACTCAATTCATATTATTTCCATTTCCCATCATTCAACATTGTTAGTTACTTTGCATTCAAATGAGGTAATAGAAAACAACGACCATTGAAACTTGCTTGAGGTTTAACACTCCATAAGTCACAATGATTGACTTTGGAGAAATATATTATTTATATTATAGAGAAAGAGAAACAAGGTATTGCATTTAATACAATAGCTTGAGTTAAATATTTGAATGGTCTGCTATTTCAACCACCCTTTTCATATGATGAATATCAAAAGATGGCAAAACTAACAATGTGATAATAAGAACAATAGAATAAAATAGTTTGAGACTGATCATGATGAAGACTATTTGTAATTGAATAAATTCTTATTATTCACATTTTCTATCATTCAACATTGTTACATTGTCACTTTGCATTCAAAATTTTTATTTTTTCATTTTTCATCATTCAAGTTATTGACAGTCTTTATCATCTCAACAAATTGAGGCAACTGAACAAATTTAAAATTAAAATGATGAGATTAATCTAAGACATATTTAGCATATTTAAAATGATCAGAATAATTATATGTTCAACAAATTTGGTGTGACCATGCATGACTGAAACCAACCCAGATCCATCTTAACCTTAGATATATCAAGCGCTGAGAGGGATCAAATATCTTGAGGTGCAAACCTTTCCTCAAGTTTTGCACCTCAAGATATTTGATCCCTCTCGATGCTTGATAGATCCAGGATTAATATGGATCTAGGATAGTTAATTATATGTTCTAAAATATGAACAATTATAACTCATTATTATTTAAATTTATTTTAATGCGATATGTATATTATGATTTTTTCTTCGAAAAATGTTTGTAAATTTATTCATAAAAACAAAATTACAATATAATAAATTGAAGAAGTTTTGGTAATACTGTGGGAAATACGAATTGTTATTCTTCAATAAATGACCACAGAAGCTTGAAAACCATAATAATAAATTGAATTTAATCTATTTATTATTTTTATTACTTCTTTA
Source organism: Pinus albicaulis (assembly GCA_034641835.2). Classification (NCBI taxonomy): domain Eukaryota; kingdom Viridiplantae; phylum Streptophyta; class Pinopsida; order Pinales; family Pinaceae; genus Pinus; species Pinus albicaulis. The sequence goes on from CM076575.1 coordinate 281,731,575, forward strand.
ATTGAATAAAAAAAATTGTAAGCAAGTAGGTTTTTTATTTTATTTTATTTTTATTTTTTTATTTTTATTTTTTATTATTATAAAAAATAAACATAGATTACATGCTTGCAAGACTAAAATTTTGGTGTGTAACACCAAAATGTGAGCATAGGAATGAAGTTGAGGTCGTCCTCCCATGAGGGAAATCAAATGGTCTTCCACAAAACTTGGAGTTTGATAGTAAACATAGTAACAAAAAGACTTAGGAAGCCGAAAGCTAGATCCACCTATCCAAAACTGGGAAACCATATGGCTTCCCAAAGAGTTCAAATACAATTCACATGTCATGGGTTTGAAAAAATCATAATGAAAATTGTAGGAAATGGACATGATAGACCAACGAAGTGAAAAAAAACTAATAACCTCTAGGAGAGTCGATTCCTCGAGATAAGTCATGACTTTGGTGCCTTGCTAAAACGAATTTTTTCCATTTGGGTTTGCTTCTGCAACATGAGATCTGGCAAGTGAAGATATTGAGTAGCCATGTATTGATATAGGCTTGCCTAGGCTACCATATTTTTATTGGGTAGTGACACATCCTCGTAGGGGACTATCTCATCCACTCCCGTGTTGGTTGGAAAGTATGCCAGGGATTTGGGTTTGCATCGAACATGGGATAAAATGATAGTTTCTTGCTATTTGAGAATGAGAGTCAGTTGTTGCATGCGTCAATATGAATGCAAATTGATGGATCATTTGGAAGGTGGAAAGCCATTATGGATTTTTTTTGCAACTTGGAGTGTTATCACTAAAAAAAATGAAGCATGATTTGACATATTCATATAGGTTCATGTGTCAAAGATAGGGTTGTAGGGTTCATTTTTATTTACTTGGTTAAGGAAAATTTAAAATTTTTCTTATTTAAGCTTACCCTAAGGTCCAAACCCACTCACTTTCAAATCCCCTCATGTCACATCACTCATACTTTTCTGACAGTTTTCAATTCCCAAGGTTTTAGTACCGAAATGGTTGTTTTAGCCAAGAAACCACATTTTCGTAGTGAAATACACTAAGAAATTACACTTTTTGCTACGAAACCGCTGATACTTTCATAGTGAAAACACCCAGATTTACACTAAACATGCTACAAAAGTGAGGTTTCTTGTCTGTGATGTCAAATTAGCTGTTAGGTGTCAGAAAATAATTGGTAAAGGGTAAGTTAGATACCATTCGAGTCATTAAGGGTTAAGATCAAGGTAAGTGGTCAGGTCTGAAGTCATCATCGCCATTTTAGGCATGTATGAGTCATCATTATGTTATGAGTGAATATCAAACTTCAAAATATTTCCTAATTCAATCATTTCTCATTCTTCATTCCTTCTTTGCTCTTTGGAGAGCTATTGCATTGAGCCAAAGTTGTGGCTGGTGTTTTCAAAGGTTTACAAAGATCACTGATCAAGTGAGGCAGAGAACTATCAAGTGAGGCATAAAAGACACTAAAGAAGCTATGGAACCAAAAATAAAGGAAAATAAGGGTGGCCAATGTCTAAGATATGAGCCATCATATATGAATCTGATCAATGAAGACCCAACAACTGTAGAAGTCTTCAGAAGGATAGGATGCTTACAGTTTTTTGAAAGATTACAAGGCTGCCATGTACAGTTTACCAAAGAATTTGCTCTAAATTTCAGTGGAACAACTACCAAAGTGGGGATGCATAATCTCACCATTACACCAGAGGTCATTGCAGCAGCAACAGGGATTCCAAGGGGACAAGAGAAATGGTTCAAAGGGTTCAAATTTAACATGGAGCAGTGCAAGGAGTTTATCAAGCCAGAAAATAGTGAAATGGACCTTACTAATGCCATCCCAAGAAGTTGCATGAAGGATAACTACTCAAAGTTGTTGCTCATCATCCAGAAATATTTTACTTGTGAAGGGAGATACCATAAAGTCTACTCGTACCATTTCAAACTCCTCCTACACTTTGCTGGTAAGATATCTCTTGATCTGCCTTTCTATTTACACAGAAGTCTAGCAAAAATGGAAGATAAGGTCCAAGCAAAATCAAAAGGAAGTGAAACTTCATTTTTTCATCATGGTTTAATTAAATTGTTGGTTTTAGATGAGCTCCAAAGACTAGGCAGAGACTGGTCTTCATTTTTGTTTGTTAGTGGTTTTGAGTTGGATACCCTTACTCCTACAAGAACTCCTAAAACTAGGAGTATCTCATCACCCTTAGTGGTAGAACGAAGTGAAACTGTGGTGGCAGAACCAAGTGAACCATCAAGAGTAGAACCAAGTGAACCAGTCATGATGGAAATAGAGTAATTGTAGATTTTTGATACACCCATTGCTTCACCTGCAAAACAAAAGTCAATCAAACCTGCAAAACAAAAACAAGTTGTGAGTAAATAAGGAAGCAAAAGGATGACAAGGAGACAAACAATGGCTTTAGAAGAAAAAACAATGACTTTATAAGACAGAGCAGTAGCTAAAGGGAATCTAGAAGACATACTACATGCCATTGACATATGATAGACTCCTATAGTCTAGGCTGAGGATATAGAGGAAGGTGGAAAAAAACTAAAGAAAGCCAAATCTGCAAAGAAACTAGAATTTGAAGGAGAAGATGCAGGTTTATGTTCTAGGCAAGAAAGCCCATGACAAGGCATGCTAATAAAATTTTGGAGAGCAGAAACGAATTTCATCTAGCTACTGAAATTGTCAAGCCACCACAAGAAATCATTGATCTTTCATCACCTGCAGAGAAAGATTTAGTTAGCAAGTCAAAGAAAGGAAAGGAGAAAGTAATGGAAAAATAGAGTTTGAACTCCTTGAAGAATAGTTGAAGTTGGTCAACCATGATATTTCTATTATGAAGAAAGAAGCAAGAAAACACAATGTCCAGAAGGTTCAGTTTGAAAATATGAAAGATATTTGGGAAGAGCAGGTTGACAGTGTTTCCAAGACCCTAGATAATACACAACAGTTAATCAAATAGACTATGCCATTGAGGAAAGAGGTGAAACATGTCAGGAAAATGAACCTGCATTTGAAATATATAAACAAAAATTTGAAGGATCGGGTTAAAGACCTCCAAGAATAGCTTGAACTAATCCATGAGGAGTTGGAGAAAAAGGGCCTTAAAATGACAGTAGTTGAGGAGCCAATTGCTCAACTCATCATCAATGAGGAAGAAACACCTCAAGACTCATAGTTTAAGCAGATTTATGATTTTAAAGGTCAGTGGTATGTTAGAAACTATTTTTTTACACTTGGAAAGGATATTTTTGAAGCTAAACAGAAATCTGGAATTTTCACTCTTTTCAATAGTTTCATAGTGTTCCTAGGCTTGAAGACCAGGAAAACGCTACGAAACTACTGTAGCTTTATTTTTTAATTTTGAACCATTTTGAAAAGATTATCAAGGATGAAAATGATATGGTAGAGGTGTAAAGACATGAGGAATAAAATGCATAAGGAAAGAATCAGAAAATTTGATGTCAAAAGGCATTTTTGTAATGCTAGGAAACTGTCATACTTTGTAGTGTGTTGTTTTGATGCTTTATGAGCAGGTTTTTGTGTAGTGATGGACTGGTGGATAATTTCAAAGGGTCAAAGGACTATGTTAGCATCTATCCAAGACTTGAATACTAAGAGATGAAGACAACTCATTAGCCAAACCATGCATTGAAGATAAAGACCAGTTTCCTTAAAAATAAGGTTTGTTTCCAGATTTGGAGGAGGCTAATTAAGATTTCATGTAGTGATGAATTCCATTACAGCCTATTCGCACATGTGAAGGAATAGTTGTCAAAGATGTAACTATTTTTAGGAGATAAGGGTGTTAATGTAATAATGAATAGTTTGAGTCCTATTAGGAAAAGGACTGTCAAGTAGAATAACTATCATTTTCTCAATAAAGTAGATGTTTTATTGTTATGCAAGGTGTCATTAGGATAAGTTCGATGAATCTAGCTAGGAGGCATATCATCTCATCATGTAAAAAGTCTATTAAAGGGTAGATACTCGAATTTGTCAAGTGTTGGAGATTTTTTGGCAATACTGTAGCTTTATGTAAATTGACTGTTTTTAGTAATACAGAGACTTGTTTCTTGACCAACCTCAGATTCTGATTGAGTTTTTTGTGCTTATCCTATCTATATCTTCAATGTGTACCATTTTCAGTGGTTTTCATTTTTAATACTTAGAATTCATTCATGTAATGCTCTGACTTCCTTTATAGATGAATTGACTCTGTTATTTCACGTGTATTTACTTCTGCTAAAAACCCTTACCTGTCTCAGCTTCCATGTCAAGTGAACTTACTACTGAATCACTGAAATTGTTGACTCCATAAGCCCAATGTTTGCATACTAATACTATTTTCAACCTATACACATCACAAGCAAGTTGTTTTCCAAGTAGAGTTAGCCATCTAGGTCAATCTTTATCAAATATCATTAACCCTTTGAGAGATCCCTCTCAGACTGAAGAGGCTAAACTTCAGTCACAAGTTGGTCTGAAACAGTTACATGAAGTTTTCTGATTAGTAGCCTATCAAGTGCAATTTTTTGATAACATGGAGTATGAGTTGGGAGTCCCCCTTAATAATGATTGGGTGGAGGAAGGGAGTTTTGGAAATGAGGAAATACTGAATCAAGGCGTCGAGTTCAACTACATTGTTGTTGTCACATCCAATGTGGCCTTTATATAATATGATGATGGCTCCTTTAGTATTTCTGATGACCCCTCCTATTCTTGTTTCCACATGATTCCCCTTAAAGGCACCATCAAAATTTATCTTGCAGTGTTTCTCTAGAGGTGGATACCAGAAGTCTGGGATTGGAGAGTTGGTCTGAGGGCATGTGAGGCTCCCTTGTTGGTGGGAAGGCTTCAATTGCCACCACATTAGGATGGATTTTTCATGAGAGATCCTTGAAATTCCTTTTTCTCCCATTTCGAAAGGAATTTTTTTTCCTCCAAGTGCTTATGAAGAACATGTTATATGCTTTCTAGAGATTTGGATTTTTCATTGACGATTCTTTGATTTCGTTCCTTCCAGATTTCCCATAAGATAAATTTGCGAGTTATATTCCATAGTTGATTGAGAACTAAGTTATGGAAGGGGGGTTGAGCCTAGGATTTGATAGTTTGGACCACATTCCTTCAACTCTATCTATGCACTAAAAGCTTTGTGCTAGTCTGATCCATAGATTGTTGGAAAATTTACATGTGTCTAGTATATGATCCATTGATTCTTGTTGGTTTTGGCACAAGAAACACCAAGATGGTCCACGAAGGCCTATTTTGTGTAGATTCTCCCATGTGAGAATACATCACTTTTAAAGGAGCCAAGTAAATGTTAATACTTTTGGCTATATTTTTTGGGCCCAGAGCACTTTCCAGAATAGATTTGGATCAACAGGTGGGATTGAAGCTGCTAGATGGCATGCTTCCTTAGTTGTGAATATACCTATGCTTTTATAACCAAAACGAAGGATATTAGGGCCATTTGTGTTCAATATGGACCTTTTTATTAATTCATTTTATAAGGCCAATTTGTTTTCTTATGAGTTTTGTTCTCCACAAAGCATTGGGAGCTTCCATTTTCAAATTCCAAATTTTTTCTACTCCTGCCAGTATTGGTGGACATGAATGGAACCAAAAATTTGAGCATGTACCTAGATTTGGGGGAATTTAAACATGCTTCTTAGATTAGGAAATTGTTTCCAAGAGTCATCCCATGATCTATCTAATCTCCCATCCCATACTTCCCAACAACTATTCATTTAGACTAGGGCTTGGTTTCTTCTTGCCAAATTCCAAATGAGGGATCCTTGTGCATGTGAGGATAGGAAATAAGATTTTGTTTATCTATCTTCATAGCATATTTTTTGTGCCAGAGGTGGGCCCATGGCTCCATTGAGTGTTTCAACTAGCGCCACCAAAATTTTTCTCTAAATAATTTGTTGTTTGTTTTTAGATCCCTAAGGCCCATACCCCTAGTTGCTTTTGGGAGGCATAAAGTATCCCAATTGAATAAAGGCCACTTTTGATGGAGGTGAGAACCACCCTAAAGGAATGTTTGTTGGAGAATCCTAATGGTCTTTAAGAACCTTTTTGGGGCTACTAGAACCAAGAAGAGGTCAGGAGGAATTTATTGGAGAATATATTTTAGGAGGATGAGGCGACTGGCTATGTTTAGTGATTGGCAGGTCCTGTTCTCAAGATTGTTTTTGATTTTGTCCAAGAGTTCTCTCCATAAAGAGTGCTTGATGGTAGAGTCAGTTAGGGGGGATCCCAAGTATTTGGAGGAAATGGGAGAAGAGCTAAAGCCAAAGATTCAAGTGATGTCCCTTTAAGTGATAGATGGGGCATGGAAGAAGTAAATTTTAGACGTTTCCAGGTTGATGGAAGTTCAAGAGGCCTCCAAGAAAATATCAAGGATACATTTGAAAAATTTGGCCTCTTCCACTGATAGATGGTTCAAAAGGAGTGTATTATTGACAAATTATTTGTGGGAGAGGGTGATGTCTTCATGAATAGACAGGCCACAAATATTTCCTTGGTGGAGAGAAACCTTGATAGATTTTCCCAGACCTTCCGCCATAAGGATGAATAGAAAGGGAGAGAGGGGGTCGCCTTGCCATATAACATGCAAGGGTTTGAAGGTGTCTCAGGGGGAACCATTGACAAGGATATAGAAAAAAAAATGTGGTAACCATGGACATTACCCATTGAGTCCAACGGGGGCAGAAGCCAAAGGACAAGAGAATACCTTTAATGTAGTCGCAAATGAGTTTGTCGAAGGCTTTGGAGAGATCCAACTTGATGAGCATGCCAGGTTTCTTTAGAGTTTTTAGGAAGTTGATTGCTTCATGATATAGGATGATTCCATTGAGGATCTATCTTCCATTAATATACATAGTTTTCTTGGGGGAAATAAGGAGAGGGAGGATGGCATTGAGATAGTTGGAAATCACTTTAGAGATAAGTTTATAGATAAAATTATAGAGGGTTAGGGGGAAAAATTTACCTGGAGAGGATGTGATTTCCTCCTTGGTCACCATGGTGAGAAATGTGGACTTAAAGGCTGGGAGGATACACCTATGAACTCTAGAATATTCAATGATTTGGAGGGACTCATAGTGGAGGAAGTTCCAACAATGTTTAAATAGAGACACTGTGAAGCCATCGAGTCCAAGAAGTTTTTCATCTACCATTTTATGTATTTCTTCATTGACTTCATCAACATTGATGGGTTTGATAAGAGACGAGTTGAAACTTTCAGTGACCAACTTAGGGATGTGTGTAGTGATTTTGTTAATTGGATCCCTTTGTTGTGGCTAAGGATATGAAATCAGGTATGAGTAGTAACTCACTAGGGTTTCCTCTATGTCTTCCTGATTCTCTATAATTTTCCCAGTGTTAAAGTGGAGAGAAGTGATCCAGTTTGGTGTTGGATGGTAGAGTGATGAAGGAAGGAGGTTTTTCATTCCCCCTCCCTGAGCCAATTGATCCTATATTTCTATTTCGAGAGGATCTCCTCTTGCTTTTTCTTCTAGTTTTTTGGTGAGGGTAGCTTCTTTATCTCCTAGGTCCTCCAAGCAGACATTGGTTATGATTTTTTGTTAAAGAGAGGCCATTTTTTATTCCAAGGCCATTAATCTTGAAATATATATCCAACTTCCTCGTTCCACTATTTAAGTAGCATTTTGATATGCTCGAAATTTTGTTGGAAGATGTACATTTTTTAGCCTCTTATATGGTTCATACCCTACCACCAGTCCTTGATTTTGTTGATGAGATTTGGATTGGGGAGCTAAAATTGTTAGAAGTAGAACAACCGTTTGACAGGTTTACTGAAAGTTATCCATGAAAAAAAATGGGCCAATGATCCAAGCCTATTGAGTGAAGAATCTCTCCAGAGAGTTCGTTTCCACTTGTAAGCAATTTATCTGACACCAAGAAGTGGCCTAGTATTGAGGAGATCTAAGAAAATCCTTCATGCCTATTGTTCTAGGTGATGAACCCATTGGTGGTTCTCATGCCAACCAAGTCAACCTCGTCAATGAAGTTTCTTAACTCCTCCAACTCAGGGTCTAGGTGTTTCCTTGAGTTGAGAGAAGTGACCATATTGAAGTTTCCATTGATTATTTGTATTTGTTGTTCCACTCGCATTTGAAGGGAGTAGAGGTGTTTGAGCATGTCCTATTGTTTTTCATAGGTTTTAGGTCCATACACATTATTAATGAAACCATGCAGGTGTATTCCTCGAAGGTGAAAAGAGACCATGAGCACTGAGGATTCCTGAGAGAGAAGCCTTAATTAGATTTGGTTTGGATCCTAGGTGATGCTTAGACCCCTAGACACGCCTTCAACATATACTGCAAAAATGGATGCCTTTATCCATATTTTGGACATAATGCATTCAAAGACAAAGTTGATTCACTTGGTTTATTGGATGAGCAAGATTGTAGGGAGATCCTATTGGATCTTCCTACAAAGAACGTGTTGTTTGGAGGGGCTATTCAGACCCCTTATATTTTAGGAAATAAATTTCATGAGGAAAATTTCCTTTGGGAAGCATATATTTCCAAGAGCTACTTATTCTGGCCCGATTTGAATAGATTTCACCCTAAGATATCAATGCACTGGATGGCTGATTTGCTACCTCTTTTCTTGAATTATTTACCACTTTTCTTCCCGTCTTTCATGAAGGTGACTTGAACGCCCAATTGTTGTGAATATTTTGTCTTCTACAGTGAAACAACAAGGAGGTTTATCTTCTAGGGAGGGATGGAATCCAAATCATTGTGCTTGGATGCATCTTTCATAGCCATCATATCTATCCCTTCAATTTCTACAAACTCTTCCTCCTTTTTCATATGTGTATCGTCTAATGTCCATGGTCCTATTTGAGTCAGAGCCTAAATTGGGGTAGCCTCATATTTTCCTAGTTGGTGTTTCACCATGGGATGTTTATCCTAGGGCTTGTCCTAGCTGGCTTCTTTCTATAGAGGTCATGGTTCTTCAGTCAAATCTCTGAGGGCTTCAAATTTGTTGCTGGTAGCTTGTTTTTTTAGGGTTATAGTGGCCAAGGGATTCTTTCTATGGCACTTCCTATAATTTATTTTTGTAAATCCTGCTCCATTGATTGTTTTTGCATGCTTGGGATCATTTTGGGGTTCGTTGAGAGGGCAGTCCCTATCCTATGATTCCAGAGCTATTTACTTAGGGAGAGAGCTTGATATGTTAATGTAGATGAAAAGTATTGCACGGGAGATGTAGAAGCCATTCATGGCTAACTGTGAGAGGCAAAAAAACTACCCCAATTTATTTCCTATGTTTTGCAGGGTTTCTAGGTCCCAATATTAATATGGTAGGGAGTACATGCAAATCCAAATAAGGGACCAGGAGAAATATTCCTTGTTTGGGTTGAAATACTCCACTCACTGTCACATGTACAAACCTGCAAATTTGAATAAATATGACCATCCATCCATGACCGCTTTTAGATCTTCCTGACGGGAATAAAATACTGTGAATAAACCCTTGGACCCCAACTTGAATTCATAGTGGGCCTTGGGTTTCCAGCATAGCGTTATCCAATGGAGGAGGAATTTCTTTGTAGGCCATATCCCTATAAACTTATAGATAAGGGTGTGGTCCCTCATAAATTGAATATTTCCATTCAACCTGGCGGGAGGGATGTGGAGCCTTATTATCTCAATAGATTTAGATAAATAGGTGTTCGTATTCTGTTGAGTAGTGGCATGGATAAAATCATGAAAAAAATTCTCTACAGGAGCAAGTGTGTGGCATAAGATTTTTTGTCTAGTTCCTTACTTGGGTTTGCCGATGGAGATCACAAAGCGGAATGGGTGGAGGTATCGAACCCCCCCCCGCCTACAGAGACCATGATTCAAGGCATGGTTAGGCTAGGATCTCAAAGAGATTGGATGAGAAGAAGGGGAGAGTAGGTAGGTCATTCTGAGCATTGTGCATGGATCAAGATAAGGTTGCAGAGATCTGCTTGAACATATTAATAATTAAATCAACATTATACTTTATCATTAATTTTAAATCAAATGCTTCATTTTATGGACACTACAACATATACCCCATATTGATCCTACATTTAAATGTTTGCACATTTACAATCACTACAAAATATATCCAATATTGAGTCAACATTTAAATATTTACACTCATTTACAAACACTACAACATCTCCATCATACTCGATTGTAGAACACCTCTTGGTGCAATAAATTTGAAAATGATATTATTCATTTTTTATTGGTATAATTTTTTTTCGATTGTCTCACACATAAATCAATTTATTTTTCATTTTTTAAATTCATTTTTCATAAATTAGGGGGTGGCAAGAGTGGGAGGGGTTATTCTCAACCCCGATGGAAAAATTGAAATTTAGTATCGCTAGGGGTCAGGTAATTGCATAAATAATGTGGCAGAGGCATGCAGATTACTGCAAGGGCCCCTTTTGGCCAAAGAAGCAAACATCAAAGATTTGGTGGTGTTGGGAGATTTGCAATTGATTATCCATCACCTTGTTCATGGACATTTTCCTAAAGATTGCAATTTGTGAGCATTCTTTATTGGATTAGGAATTTGAAACTAGCCTTCTCTACTATTAGATTCTTTCATGTGTTGAGAATGAGAAATTATGCTGCAGATGATATCACCTATAAAAGTGTAAACTTGGATGCATGAGTCCTATTGAGAAATTGTTTTCCTTCTCTTGAAACTATTCCTTAACAATGGGTCTGCTGTGTGGTATTAATTGTTTGTATATATAGATATTTTGGATAATATACACATCCAAATACCTTGTGTCCTTTAGGATAGTAAATAAAACTAATAGATAATGAGAATAAATATCTCAGTTGGGTTACAAGTATAACTGATGTCGAAGGATTTTAATTGTGCTCACCTGCTGTACAAGTCGCGATCCAAGCGCGGATTTTTATCTAATACAATATTCTCATCATGATTAAAAAAAAGTTTTCATAAATGTACCATCTAGCGGAGGTGAAGGTGGCATACGAACATAACCTCAAGCATTACATGAGGGAAATGTGGATGTCACCCTCCCTCATTAGAAGAGACATGTTGTTAATTGCATTCATTATGGCTATGAATTCACACCATAGTGATTACTCTCTCGTATCCGTCTGATGATTCAATTGTTTGGATATTGATTTTGGGAAACTTCCTTAGAGAATTCTCTATTGGTTAATGATGACAACCAATATATCAAACAATGGCATGGCTTAATGGTTTACTGCTTTAGCAATGTTTTCTATTCTCCCACTCTAATCAAATGGTGTTTGGGAAGTTAAATATTTAAGTCTCCAAGAGAAATTCTCTAGCATTCATGTTTCGAATAAATTTTTCCTTGGGGAAGGATAATGCCCTCCTAGCATGACTCCTCTTAACCTCTGTTCATTTTATTTATGTTCCCCGTCCACTTGGTTTCTCCCTAAGATTCTAGTCTTAGGTGAAGTTTATATATGTTACCTGCTTCAGGTATTTTATTACACTTAGTTTTGGCTTATTATTCTGGAAATAACATCTCCTTCCTTTGGCTTGTGGGACTTCTTGTGTGCATGGAATACATAGTTCTACTTCACTTAGAAACATCAATTTTAGGTATATAATGTCTTACTTCGGGCTACTCTTTAGTTTATGTCTTGTGGTTTTCTATTCCTCTTCTCCTTCGTGGAAGTTTTAGATAATTCTTGATGTTATCCCTTCTTTGGTTTGATTCTGGGACTACCATTTTCATGGTGGTCATTGGATCTAGCTCTTAGGTGGATTCTAGGTTTTATTTTTTCAAGGTGGTTATCGTACCCCACTCCCGGGTTGTTTTTTAACAAGGGATGGTTGACTGAGGCCCAAGTCAACTCATCTTTTGTTGAGATGCTTAAGTAGTGTGATCAATCATATAGAGGTGTTTCCATAGTAGAGGTGTGCATGGAGGGTTAAGAGTCAGAGCCAGAGCACAATCCTCTGCCCAACTCTATGACATGCAGATGCCACCCAAGATTCAATGGGAAATAGGAGAAGCTAAGGATGGGATTGTTAATGAGTGGGATTGTCACTAAGACATTGAGGTATTTACCACTGCTGCTGAATGGGCTGAATGGGTGTTAGATATTGAGAACATGAGGGTTATACAAAATCATTACCTTCATATAATCAACCTATACTGACAACTGAAATTTATTTTGGGTATATACCTCCTTATGAAGAATGATGCAAAATATGAGATCATGTTAATGATGTACAAGCTCCAGATTCAATTATGGTAAATGGATAAGCACTTGGAAAGTTGGCCTATTTATGCAATATTCTCAGATTTCATGTTGGTATGCCTAAAATTTGTAAGTATTGCAGGTTCACCCCTATCAAATTACATTTTGAGCTGTCAAAGTCAATTTACATGTATTATGTGGACCATGGTACTATCGAATATTAGGACTAGCTTAGCAAAGGTTACCATGGAACTTCATTTAATTTGTCAATGTGGAATGTGGAAGGTGGAAACCTTGAAAGTAGTTGAATATTTGATGGTGACCTTATAGGTCTATTAGATTTGTAACAATTCTCCCTTCTTGTTCAATAATATCAGCTTTCTTCACTTCCACACACACATATATATATATATAATACTTGTCCTTAAGGTCCTTAAAGTGAGACATGATTTCAATCTTTGACTCTCTTATAATTTTCAATCTCAATGAGACAATGAAAATCCGTTGCAAGTTCCTAAAATGGAAATGACGGTCTTCCAAACTTGTGCTCTTTATTTCCAACAATTTTATTTTTTTCTACTTCCACCTTGTGCATGAAGCTTTACTACAAAAGGTCACAACTGCAAATCGAGTGATAGATGAGTATTATTTACATCTATCAATAATTTTTTAACTCACATGAGATATTTTATGAGTCAGTGCTATGTTGGAGAAGGAAAACATCATATTCTATTGACAATTGCACAATAAGCAAATGTTCTATGTTCATTATATCATGGAAGTCATTTTCACCTCTACTCATGTTGTCACCAAGGTCTAAGGAAGCATAAGCTACCATAGTTATACAAACAATGTTCAAAGTTACCTAGTTATTTAAAAAATTACAATTACATTTAATAAAACTAGAAGACAAATTTAACATGCTATAGCTACCAATAGAAACTTTTATTCTATTTTATTATATATTATTTATTTTTATTAGGTAGCATGAATATTATCTATTCAGATAAATCATATCACTTCTTTTTTTTAATTGTAGAGATTTATGATTTTTTTATTCCTTGAGTTTGATTCTCATATAGCATGAATACGTCCTATTTTAGATAAATCATATTGCTTTTTTTTATACCAATTTATAATTGCTTTTTAAGGATTGTTTTTATAGTCATTCATGATGCTATGCTGCAATAAAACTAGCGTTACATTTGCAAGCATTTACAAATTTTTTAAAATCTATTAGCAAAAGCAAACGCATAAATAAAATTTTTTAAATTTATATGTAATATTTAAATTTTAAATTTATATATAATATTATTTTTTTCTAAAAGAAAAAATGATATATAGAGGTTGTTTATTTGTTGATATTCTTGTCATAAAAAAGGTTATTATTTAAAAAAATTATTTTTAGTAATGATATATGACAAAAACAACTAGATCTAAAATCTCATGTGCTCAAAATATACAACTTGTGTTCCAATTGCTACAAAAACAACTACTTTAGAAATCTTAGAATCTCGAAATCTATGACGATATACAACTTATGTTCTTACTGCTTAAAAATGTGAATAATGATAAACAAAAGAGCGAGCTAGAAGGGGAGATTGGTCTCCATTGACTCAATCTTTGCACCATTTGAAAAATCATACATCCCAACAAATTCGACCAGAAGGGCAAGGGCTTCCTTTGAGAAGCCATCATCTTCTTTATTAAGCTCACAAAGAATGTAGAAATAAGAGACATGCTCAAAAGAGTATGCAACTAGCTGAATATCACTAAGTAGAGAATCAAGGTCTATATTGGAAACTTCCACCTGGTGATTGACCCAACCTATAACTAGTTTGGAGTCTTCCATCACCAAAAGCCTAGTTAAATTTTTTTTTTTCCAACTCCAACAAAATCCATAAAACAACACAACAAATTCTACTTTATTAATATTATTATATTACTATTTTTTTTTTCTAAATAAGACTATTCTATTAATGTGCACATAATATACAATTCGAAGCTTGCCTCCAGAATCGCTATGCTAGCAAATTCCGGAGGGAGCAAAGTTCAGAAAAACAAAAATGTGACCGCCCCAGATGAGGAAACTGGTCCAAAAATTGCTGCCCTAAGTAGGGAAACCAGCATTAACAAAAAAATACCTATATTTTATGGCATAGTTTAGAAAAAACATGATATATGAAAGATGAAACAACACAGAGAGAGGTAACCTCTCGTTTCTGAGGCTGCATGGCATGCTACTTGTCATGAGGCTGAGGCGGAGGCTCTTCGATGATGAGACACCTGTAGTCGTCTGACAAATCCTCATCTTTCTTCGACTGTTGTGCGTTGGGCTCAGGCATGGTGGTGGTACGCACAAGGTTGCCTCTACCTTCTCCCTTGTCATCAACAGAACGTTCTGGACTGCCGCTGCCACTGCTGGAAGAGTGCACTCCCGGTTTGGTCGGCAACGCCTTCGACTTCTGGGAGTGCTAAGGGGGAGCAGGGGAAATTGTAGATTTCCTAAGATGCTTTCTTGAACTAAAGCCAATAGAGCTGGATGGCGTTTCCTGAAAGCTCACAGTGAGGGCGGCAGTGAGCCGAGGGCAGTCTAGGGTGCAGTCATAATGAAACTGAAACAAATTTTCCTCAGGAGGAGGGGGGTGACTGTCCTCATGGATTGAAATGGGTGGGCATGAGGAATGGCCTCTGCCATGACCTCGACGACATCTCATCCAGTGCCTCTGCGACATACCTGAGCAGGAGTGAGCGTGGGCAAGTGGAGAAGCAGGGGGGTGGCTGGTGTGCAGAGGCGTCAAGGCAAGTGGGGCATGAATGTCGCAAAGGATTTTGAAGGTCACCGAGGAGAAATAAGTAGAGAGAGATGAGAGACTGAGGCTATAGGAGGCGAATGACAACGTAGAGGGGAGTGGCACCTTGAAGTAGCTCGCAGGCTTCCGGACTAGACAGGCATTAAAGTGAGAGGCAGAGACAACAGTGATGGCGTGAGGTGAGAAACTGGAGGAATTAATAGCTGCAGGACGAGCTCCATGCGTGGCCATGTGGCTAGGCCATGTGCCACGCTGTTGAGCCGCCACCTCCCTTTTCTATTTAAGCACCCGCATTCGGGGATTATATTACTATATTCAAATAATGTTAATTTTTTAATATATTCCTTATGTCAAAGTCTAACTGTGCTATGTTTTGGAAGGTTTTGTGGTGTATTTTCCAATCTAATTTGCTCAAAATGCGGCAATAATTTCTTGGAATTACAAGTTTGAGTTGAAAACTCTCCACAATCTCAGTGCCTCAAGAGTTTTTCAGGATACCTAATCCATATATATAATCAAAAACCAATTTTAAACAAACAAAAAATAAGATTTAAATAAAAAAATCACCAAATTCCAACCAAAAAATTTAACATAACATATTTAGACAATGCCTCTTTCCTAATTTAAACAAAAATAACAAAAGTGAGAACAATCCAATAACATACCAAAATTGGCCTTTGGCTTTCTTCTTCTACATAAAGAAAACAAAAATTATGTGGGAGTGGCAACATTAAGATTAATAGAAAAAGACATAAGTAAATATTCGAAGGCTTTTGTGTGGGGGTCATGGTGCTAATGTTGTTTGTATTACATTTTCCTTTCTTCACAAAACCAAAAAAAGTGTTGCCTTTCTTAGTACAATGTTTTGATACATTAACTACCTCTCTAATACCATATTTCATTAAACATGTAGCTTAACTTATGATTATAAAAGGGAACAAATGTGGTAGGTTGGTTGTGTTGCAAGTGTTAAATAGATAACACTTAACACTTAGACATTACCTAGAGTTGATGACATGACCAAGTAATGCCATGTTTCATTAAATCAACTTAAAAATTTAATCAAAATTTTTGGGATTAACATAAATAATAGTATACTTAGGTGGATAGTGTTGCCACTTATTCACCGCCTACACCAAATATGACATCGATACGACATAGGATTGACAACTTCAATGTGTAGATATGCAACACGATTGACAAATTAAAAATTTATAAAAATACTAGGGTGTTTTTTTAAAACTAAAATTATTCTTTCAATCGTATGCTCCGGTCAAATCTAAAAGCAAGATCATGAAAATCAACCCCCAAAAAATCCCATCAGCAATAAGAGGGAGGTGATTCCCGTCACATGGTATTGAGTGGGACACGGTGGTTTTGGAGGAGACTGAAATTAAAAATAATTATTATATCTATATTTATGTGTATACTAGTACAATGCTGGAGGAGGTGTTACTCATGCTGGTTAATAAAATTTTATGTTTGACTAATTTATAATTAATATTAAATTGAGAGTATTTAAAGAACAATATAATTTATAATTATTTTTTAATAAAATATTAAAATTATTATTTTATTATATTAATTTTATTTTATTATTTCAAAATAAAATATTAAAATTAATTAATTTTATAATTATTTTTTCTATTATATAAATAAGGAATCAGGATATACATAAGTAGGATAATCCAGATAAAATATTTAAAAAAATATATCATTATGATTTAAATAACTCCTATGTGATTAATCCAAAAGTCAATCCCATTATAATTCAATCATCTCAATTTTGATAAAATATGTTAAAATATTACCAATGTAGATCTATCTTACCCACAAATCTATCAAGCGCCCAAAGGGATCCAATTTCTTGAGACACAAACCTCTTTTTTGACTTCAAAACTTGAGGAAAGGTTCCTCGAGAGATTTGATCCCTCTAGGCGCTTGATAGATCCAGGGTTAAGATGGATCTAGGATGGTTATATAATACTATATAATATCTGTATTTGTATCTATGTGTCTCTTTCTTATTCCCTTTCTCTATGTCGCCCCACAAACATACACACTCTCTCTCTCTCCATATCTATCTCTTTGTCTCTTTCTCTCCCTCCTTCCCTCTTCCTCTCCCTCCCCTCCTCTCTCTCTCTCTCTTGGCCCCCACTCTCCTCTCTCCCACACTCTCTATCCATCACTCCCTTGTCACTCCCTCTCTCTCTCTCTCTCAACCTCTCTCCCTCTATGTCTTTTTTATTCCTTCCCTCTCTCTCCCCTTCCAACTCCATCTCTCTCTCTTCTCTCTATCCTTTTCTTCTCTCTTTCTCTCTCTCTCTCTCCAACTCTGTCACTATCTCTCTCCTTCTCCCCTTCTCTCTCTCCCCTCCATCTATGTGTCTCCCTCTCCCCCTCTCTCTCTCTCTTACCCTTCTCTCCCTATCTCTATCCTCTCCTCTCCTCTCTCCATCTCTCCCTTGTTAATCCCCCTCTCTCTCCACCTTTATATCTCTATGTCTGTTTCCCTCTCTCTCTCTCTCTCTCTCTCTCTGCCCTCAAGCTTTGTCACTATCTCCCTCCATCTCCCTCCTTCCTCTCTTAAATTTGATCCCATTGTATTATGTTTTTAGAAAGTATCTAAATACAAAAAATTGAATTGGTTGTAAGATATTAAACCTATATTTTGGATCAATCATGTCACAGAAAACACAATAAAGAAAAACTTTAAAAAATCATGCACTCTCTTTCCTCTGTTATTGTTAGTAACTTTGCTTTCTCTTGTCACTTGGATCCTAGTTTAGATGGATCTATGTTGGTACTTAATAATACTATATATATTTTATACATTTCATAACTTTAAATATAAAAGTATTCTTAATTATAATTTTATTAAAACCTTAATTTAATTTCTATGAGAATATTTTTAGTAGTCCTTAGAGGGTATAGATATATCTTAAAATAATTATAACCTTTTCCCTTTAATCTTGAATTAAAAAATGTAATAAAATTAAAATAAAATAAAATATTTTTATTGTGAAATAAGTTAGGGCAAGCCATGGTTTTGTAACAAAGCCAATTTATAAGTTAATAATATCCATGGTAAAGTGAGGGTGAATATCTTAGGCCATGGTATTGTAATAAAGCCTATTCACGAGTTCATAATATCAATGACAAAGTGGGGGTGAATATCCATGGTTAAGAATCTTGTCATATTGTTACAAAATATTTTGATTGTCAAATAAGTTATTTTTTTTGGGCATGTGGTATTGATAAGCCATGTATTGGCCAATGGCATTGCAACAAAGCGTATTTATGAATTAATAATATCCATGGAAGTGGGGGTGAATATCCATGGTTAAAAATATTTTCGTATTGTCATAAAATATTTTGACTGTGAAATAAGTTATATCTTTCGAGAATGTGGTATTGATAAGCCAAAGCCTAGTTTTTACAAGTTCATAATATCCACAGGAAAGTGGGGGTGAATATCCATGGTTGAGAATCTTGTCATATTGTTATAAAATATTTTGGTTGTGAAATAAGTTATGGTTTTTGGCCATGTGGTATTGATAAGCCGTGATATTTTAACAAAGCCTATTCACAAGTTAATTATTAAATCAAAATATAATAAACTGAATTTTAATATTTTTATTGCTTTAACTTTTTATTATTAATTGAGTCAACATTTAAATGTTTGCTCATCCCTGATATCACTTTTTTTTTTTCAATTAAGCCTATATTTAAAATTGTTTACATACTTACATTACACCTACATATCTACCCTATACTAGCTGTAGAGCGCCTCTGGGCACAAAAAATATTGATTTAATTAAAAAATTTCCATATTAATAGTTCCACCTCATTTATAAAGAATATTTTTATATTATAATAATACTTATATGGTTCAAATCATATAAATCCCATTGTAAATTATTATTATTATTATCCAATTTTATGGTCACAACCAAGCTTGGCACCAAATTTGTGTCTGAGACCTCCTTGTTTGTGGGACAAGGGACCCACCTCCGCGCAACTTGAGTGGGCCTAATGGTTAAGAGCATGTGTTTCCTACTAAGAGGTCACAAGTTCAAAACCAGAGGAGGGTAGAGTATGTATGCCTTTGTAGACTTGGCGATCAAATTGTTGTGTGGAGGTGGGTCCTTTGTCCCATAAACAAGGGGGTATCATATACCGAATTAACAACTTTTGATTAAATCATGATATTTTGTTATTTAAAATAGTGGAGGTGGGTCCTTTGTCCCATAATCAAGGGGATCTCGTATACCGAATTAACAACTTTTGATTAAATCGTGATATTTTGTTATTTAAAATATGTTTTTTATTGAATATATGAATTCAACGCCTTGACATTTGTATTTTATTGTGGAGAATTCACAACTCAAACCTGTGATCCAACAATCTATGCTAGATGCACTTGTGATTCCAACAATCTCTGTTAGATTCTCGGTAAAATTGACCGTAAAATATGCTAAAAATCTCCTAAACATATTTGATTCATCGTTGACTTTGTATTAGTTGTGTTTTGTTATAAATATTTGGAGTTGTCTAATTATTATATGTTTTAGAGTTTTTGGTGGTAATCTAGTGAAATCATTTTCGGTCAAAATTGACCGTAAAATATGCTCAAAAACCCCTAAACATATTTGATTCATAGTTGAATTTGTATTAGTTATGTTGTGTTATAAATATTTGGAGTTGTCTAATTATTATATGTTTTAGAGTTTTTGGTGGTAATCTATTGAAATAATTTTCCGTCAAATCCTAATTTTTTATAGTTTAAAATGTTCTTTTGATTACCTATATAAATTCAATATCCTAAAACACTCTTGGAGCATTTGCATTGTGAAGAGTTCACAAATCCAAGTTGTGATTCCAGCAAATATATATGAAAAAACTCTAAAACCTATAACAAATATACTATCACTAAATATTTACCTATTTGTTAATGAAAAATATTAAACAATTTTTTTATTTTTATTTTTTAATATTTTTAAATTTTAAATTTATAATATAATATTAGTGAAAAAAATTAAAATCTTAAAAAACAAGAAATTGAAATAAAGAATACAAAAAAACATATCACTGCTCATAAAACAAAATTTAAAATATATTAATGAATACCTTTGGAAAACACTATATATCATTATAATAATGATACACAAAGTCGTCAATACAAATAACTATAAAAAATTTCAATTATTTCTTTATATATATATATAATAATTAACTAATTTATTTTCTCTCTTTCTTGTTCTATCGTTTCAACCTTTGTCCTATTCGCAACTCCCCTCGTTTGACCGTTTCTATCATTCCTCCGTCCTCATTTTATTTAATGGTTTTGCATTACTCTCTTTATAATAGAGTAATAATTAATGATTTTATTCTTAATTCATAATTATAAATTATTCATTACCTCTCCGTTTTCTACCTTTATTAATCCTTTTCATCCTACGGTCTAATTTCAAATTTTATAATTTATATTTTTTTATAATCTTTTATATTAAATTTTACCTTCTTCCTCTAACTTATTAGCTAAAATTTTACTCATTTTTGTCATCTCTTCATATTTTTTTACTATTATTTCCTAATGGTCAATTTAGTCACTTGATATCTCTCACATTCAAACCTTTTTATTTATTTATAAATTTGGTCCAACAATCTTCTAGCTCACATCAATTAGAAGACATAAGTAGAAGTTTTTGCTGTAAACCTTGGACATTTCATGAACATCACAATGATTTTTTCCAGAAGTATTTCTCACCACAATATTATATATACATCGAATGTGGGGTTGTGTTTTGGAGTCCTTATATGTACATGCAAGATGTGATTTTCATATAGAGAGCCAACCAATACCACATCATCAAGGATGGAAAATACTTCATCATCAACATGCACAAAGGTAAGTCAAAGATCTCACTTGTAAGAGTCAACCAAACTAAAAAGTTGATCAGTTCTAGCAAGAAGTACATTTTGTTGTTTTAAAGAGAAAATTAGTCTCTAGAAGAGTCTGTGGGAGCTAAGTCTTCCCTAGAGGGGTGTACTAGGGAATATGAACAACATTTGGAAGAGTTATTCCAAGCATACATGGGTGTGTTTTAGGGGCCTAAAGAGGTACCACCCAAGAGGGAAGTGGAGCACAATATCCAATTGTTATTAGAATCTTCCTAAACATTGGCTTGTATAAGCAGTTTTTATAGAAGAAAGTGAGGTAAAGAAGCAGTTGCAGTAGCTACTAGAATATGGTGTAATTCAACCAAGTGCCTCACTATGTGGGTCATCCATCATCCTAGTACTAAAGAAGGATGGGACTTGGTGTGTGTGTATTAATTACAGGGCATTAAACATAAGTACACTCAAGAACATATACATTCTACCTATGACAGATGATCTTTTGGATCAGTCACAAGAAGACAAATACTTCACCAAGCTAGAATTAAGGTCAGGATATCACCAGGTTCGAGTCAGAGAAGGAGATACTTGGAATATAGTATTCAAAACTGCACAAGATTCATATGAGTGGTTAGTCATGGTGTTTGTTCTATGCAATGCACTAGCTACAATCACGAGGTTAATGAATGATATGAAATGCCCTTTTATAGATTCATTTGTTATTGTTTATTTGGATGACATATTGGTATACCATGCTACTTGACAGGAGCACATCTCACATTTGATGTAGGTGCTAAAGATATTAAAGAATAACCAGCTAATGGCAGATCTCAAAAAATGTGAGTTTGCACAACATTCTTTGGTGTATCTAACATATGTGATAGGTGGAGGAGAGTTGAAGATAGATCTTTCCAATATGGAGGCCATCATGAAGTGGTCAATTCTTACTCATGTTTCTCGAGGTTAGGAGTTTTTTTGGGGCAAAAAAATACTTGACAAGATTTATAGCCTTGTATTCAATAGTAGTAACACCACTCCATGCAATAAAAATGAGTGAGAAGAGTTTCCCATGGTGAAAGGACAAAAAAAGGGCTTGTCGAGAGTTATAGAAGAAGACCATTCAAGCACCAATTCTGGCATTACTGAACTTATAGAAGTCCATCAAAGTGGGGAAAGATGTGATGGGGTATGTTATGGGAGAAATATTGATGAATGGAGGAAGGCCTGTATCCTACTGTTGGCTTGAGGGGTCCTGACCCAGGTTCGGAGGTCAAGGTTTGCTAACAAACCCCTATACTACTGGCCCTTTTGGCGATGACCTACTTTCGCAGGCCAAGGTCTCACTCAAAGTAGCATGGGAGGGTGTTGGAACCAAGTTTCTGCACCCTGGGAGAGTGTAGTTAATTAAGGCAGATCAGCGTTGCAACTATCAGGTTCACACAGATCGAGTCTATTGGTAGGCTTCTAAAAATATAATCAGCAAGTAATCATAAAAAAACTATTATCATTAATAGATATTATCAATACATTCGCATCCATGTGCGCATCAGCAATTACCATCACAGAAAATTATAATCGAAGCTAATTCCTTCACAGATACATTCACATCTTAAATAAATAACACAGATGCACTTCAGTAATAAACATTATTAGTCCAAATACCATAAAGATACTTCAAATATATTCTGCATCCATTAGTATCCAAAAACCCAATTATAACCAAAAACACAGCTAGTGGGGTCCACACACAGCAGGACTAAGGATCTCCACGCACACAACCAGCAGGAGTCCTTATCCAAAACAACTCAAATAGATCTCAACAATTCGCACGTAGCATCAATATTACTTCTGCTTACTTACTAGACCCAACTATCTATCTATTTATATCATCGTAGCCTTTGCTATCCGATGGTCCGCAAACCACGATTTGCGGACCCCTAGGTTTACCCTTTAACCCATTACAAAACATTGGGGGCTTCAACCCGCCCCAAAACCCCTACGCAAGACCAACTATTACAAAATTATATAAAAAACGCAGCTTAGGGAACCTGGTTCCAACAAGCCCCCAACACAATCTTGTGACTCGTTCCAAGTCATAGCGGCTATGGGGTTTGCATATTTGCCTGAAGCTGCTTGATCACATCAACCAGAGGAGCAACACCCCTTCACTCTGCGCAATAGCATTTTGTTCAATATCCACCAACTTCTGTGAAGTTGGGCCCTCAGTAGCAGCAATGACACTTTCCATAGTCTGGTTCAGTTGTTTAACTACAACATCCATTTCTTGAGATAGCTTGAGGGCTTCATCGGCCCATGGCTTGAGGTGGTCACTGAGAACCTTCTTTTTGTGGCAGAGCTCTTCAATGTCATCTCTAAGTGTGTGGCTAGTACGCAGTCGTACCAGGCGTTGAGCTCAGATCAAAGTCGAAAAAGTAGCTTCTAGCTGCTCAAACTCTTCCTCCTTTTGGTGCACCTCTTGATTAAATTCGTGAAGGAGAGGATTGCGTTGCACCTTAGACCACAGCTGCATCGCTGTCTCCAAAAATTCTGCGCCCTGAGCAATATGAGTGGTAATGTCATTTTTAGCTTCTGTGACCAGCACGGCTCGCTGGGCTCTTACCTCAGGTGGAGTTTCCGGCTGCAATTTGGCCTACAAGGCAGCGATCTGTTGCTCCATCTCTGTCTTGATAGTCTAAATCTTGGTCCTCGAAGCCTTGAGAGCTGCAATTAGTTTTTGAATATTAGCCTGGGGGGTGGCAGAGGCCGAGATATCCTCGTTCACATCTGCGCATAGCCTACTGATTAGGCATTCCAACTTGGTCTGCTGCATGGCGGCAAGGGTGCATGTAGCCTGTGCCTGGGACACCTCGGCGGTCTTCTCCATGATTGTCTGCTCAACTATACTGAGCTGCTGATGCACCCAATGATCCCTGTGCTAGATCTCCTCGAAGAGGGCTGTGTGGAGGAATTGTAGTGGTTCATGTGGAAGTCAGGCCAAATACAATTTTACTTCTGCGCAGGCATGGACTTGCGCACCTAAGGCAGGTGGGCTTAAGATGAATGCTATGCCTGGCAGGGGGCAAAGGTGACTTTCAGTTGTGATGATCAGTTCATTGCTGGTTTCTAGGGGTGGCCTCGACTGAATCATGCTTGTCTACAGGGTATCAATTTTGAGCTACAGAGCTTGGAGCTCAGACTGCAGTGCAGTGGCCGAAAACTTTTGTTGCTTTTCAAATGCAAGCCATCTATCTTCTGAAGCGAGGGTGACTGCATCTCCGATCTGCTCCAGGTCTTCCTCTATCAACGTAACTTCAGTCTCCCTACCTGGCCTTGTAGCCCGTTGTTTCTTTTGTTGGCCTTTGAGAGGGTCGACGGTCTGCTTCATACCACGTTGGGAGTCAGCACCCTGCGCTTCCAGACCCTCTGTGTCTAGATCCTGCTACAGTTTCAGCTCTGCACCCTTCTCAGCGTCCTTGCCATGCCCTTTTGCTTCTGTGGTGGTATCAGGCGGGGTGGTATTCTTGGTGCTTGTACCTGCAGTGTCAACTGTACCTGATTTGAAGCCCAGTCTCCAATGTGGTGGCCAAGTGGCAATGAGTCGGTCGATTTCCTCGTCAGTGACCATGTATGGAAGTGATACCCATGCCAGATCTGTATGGCCCCGGATCTGCACATTGTGCATCTTGACCTAGAACACTGCAATGCTCTTATAGTTGTCGTAGATCGCTGGTGACAAGCGTGGCCGAGAGTGGATTGTTGCTGTGAGCCTGCTCTTAAATTGGACCCAAAAGACTTTATTATCCTAAATGCACTGCTCATCCTTTGAGTCCCACAAATTCGCATATCATGCACCCTCGCACATGTCTGGCTCAAGTGCCGGGAGGACCGAGTCTTCAAGGGCATCCCATGCGACCAACGCGATGAGGAGCAACAACTAGGAGTAGCAGAATGCCCTTCCATGATCCTAGGCCTCGCACACGTTCTCCAAAAATTCGTCAGGGTAAGTTCCTTAGATCAAACACCAAAGGTCACCGCTCACAAATATATCACAGATTAGTATACCAATATTTTACGTGCTTAAAACCCTCAAAGATGGAAACAATCCATAACCTAAGCCAATGCGGCCACTTCAGGAAATTTATGAATATAAAGAAAGAAAATTTACATAAGCTTCTCTCATAAATGGTTACTGTACAAATGAACCTCCATGCTCTTTAAATAGATATCATGGACCAATCATGTGTTAAGCCACAGATCAAGTGTCGGTAATACCAAGGAGAGAATGAATCGTCGGATCACTACATATCCTGACCCTCAGATTATAAGTTACAAATGTACATAGTAAAGAAACACACTTTACCTAACTCTACGCTAGACCAAGTTATACTTAACTATTTCCTATGTGTTGGAATATCCTAACATCCACCCTTAAGAACAACTTGGGATAGGATTGAAGGATTTAAAAAGGTGACACAATACGATACTATTTCTTATGTGTCAAAATATCCTAACATCCCCCCTTAAGAAAAACTTGGGATAGGATTGAAGGATTTACAAAGGTGACACAATAGGAGAAGGAAGGAGGCATTAGAGCCTATCCCCCCCTTAATGATAACTTTCCTGAACTCCAAGCTTAGATCGAATTTTGGTAAACTTCGCTTCTGTGAGTGCCTTTGTAAATATATCAACAACTTGATCATTGGTTGAACAATACTGCACTTCAAGAACACGATCATGAATTAGATTTCAGATGAAGTGTATGTGTATCTCAATCTGTTTCATGCGCTGATGTTGGATTTGATCTTTGCATAGCTGAATGGCACTTTGATTATCACACCAAGGTGTAGTTGGATGCTACTGATGAAGACCAAATTTGGACAGGATCTGACGAAGCCACAGGACTTCCTTGCTTGCTTCAACTGCACCACGATACTCTGATTCTGTCGAAGAAAGAGAGATGGCACTTTGTTTCTTACAATAACATGTAATAAGTCATGAACCAAGAGTGAATACATAACCTATAGTAGAATTTCGATCATTGAAAAACCACCCCGGGTGGGGGGCTGGACACACATCTGGTATTGGCAGAGCTGGTATGCAGTCCCCAGATAGACATATTTTCATATAAGCAAGAAGTTGGGGAGGTATTTCTCGAGCCAATGGGGTGACTGATGTGGCATGGTTCTTCCAATAACCACATTCTAATTTCAGAGGGGGTATCTTGATTTCAACCTTTCTAGAGAGGGATCTTTATCTCTTTCTGACTTTCTAGAGAGGTGGAATTAGGGAATTGGTGAATTACTCTAAAGATTGCCTCCCTGATCTATGTAATTTTTCTTGGAACTACAACAAACCCAATCCCACCCATCCTGTCTTAGCTGATGACAGAAGCACCACTCCCATACCTCTGCACACATCGCTACTACCGCGGGTCACCAGCCCAATGAGAATTAGTGAAATCAATCAACAATGGAGATTCTCTTGCACTGTAATGAATCAAAAACTGAACTATACCTCGAATATATTAAAGTATTATTTTATCTTCTTTCCAGTGACTTTCATGAGGTTGGTGCATAAACCGAGAAACAAGACCAATGATAAAGGAAAGGTCAAGATGGGTAAAGTACAAGTGACTAAAATCTTGACTCTAGAGCAATTCTCTCGGCCCAAAAGTGGTAAAAGATATTAGATCTGGAAAATGGAAGTTGCATGCAGTCAAACTAGCGATCAACAGTGGATGTGGCCCTCAAAACAACTCTGATACCATGTAGGAATTTACAGGGTAAGTTCCTTAGATCAAACACCAAAGGTCACTGCTCACAAATAGATCACAGATTGGTACACCAGTATTTGACATGCTTGAAGCCCTCAAATAGAGAAACATTCCACGGCCTGAGCCAATGCGGCCACTTCAGGAAATTTATTAATATAAATAAAGAAAATTTACATAATCTTCTATCATAAATGGTTACTAGAAAAATGAACCTCCATGCTCTTTAAATATAGATAATGGAACAATTAGGTGTTAAGCCACGAATCAAGTGTCACTAATACCGAGGAGAGAATGAACCGTCGGATCACTACATATCGTGACTATCGAATTATAAGTTACAAATTTACATAGTAAAGAAACACACTTTACCTAACTCTACGCTAGACGAAGTTATACTTAACTATTCCTATGTGTCAGAATATCCTAACATTTTTACCAGTTAATATCACTTACATTTAGAACAAAAAATGAACAATAAGAATAAATACTTTTATTAATCTCTTCTTTACAATAAATCGAATATAATAATGTGTAGGGCTCGGGCTCCAACCCTAGATGAAGACACCAATCATCAATCTTTCCAGGCACCAACTTTTACTTTTCCAAGCACCGACTTGGACTTCACGAGGTTCCGACCTCTAGGGCTCCAACACTATCTTCCCAAGGCACCAACCTTGTCACCTTGAGGCTCCAGCCCTATAGTTTGGTATAGGCTCCAACCTAGTTTCTTGAGGACTCCTATCCTCTAGGGATCCAACCCACGATTTCAATTCTTCAAGATAAGTTTAGTGTTTCTTCATGGCTCCCAATAATATCTTCAACAAGCCTTGTCAATCTCTTAGCCAACACTGCCTTCTCCAAATTACTTCATTAATGATAACCTTTTCTTCTTTAGAAGGTGTCTCCACAGCTCTTCATGGTACCCAAGAAAATTCCTTCAAGGCCACTCCATGAGTGTTTCAATCATGCTCCAAAGCTCTCCAAAAATATTCAGCAAGCTTCTCCAAAAGGGTCCAATAAATATTCTTCAAAGTCTGCACCAAACAATTCTTCAAGTTCCTCACGATTTTTGCTTATACAAAGTATCTTCAATAGGTCTTCAAAATTATTTTCCCAAAATACTTTTCTAGGTAATATGGTATTCTAGATGATTCTTTAAAATATGCTCAAGAGTATACCCAAGGGAGCTCCAAGTCCACTTCAATATGTATATTGTATTTTCAATAAGTATGCTCCAAGATGTGTCCTTAATATGTTGCTCCAATATTCTTCAAAGACTTCTCTCAAATCTGCATAATAGATATTCTACATATTGCTCATATGATGCCTTCAATATTGTTGCTACAAGATGTATTTAACAAATGCTTCTATACTACTCACAAGATGTTTTTTTGACGTGTTCCAAAAAGGTTCCCAAAGAGAGCTTCAATGTCTAGTTTTTCAGCTCCATACTTCACAAGTCTTCCACAAGAGATCTGTAATATAGGATTGCTTCAAGATTTGCAACAAGTATTCAAAGCTTCAAAGATCTGAAACAATTTATTTTAAGTGCTCAATATGGCCTTCCAAATTCTGGTCCAAATGGCTTGAATGCAACTCCAAACATTTCTCTCTCAAGAACTACTTCAATAAGGCTTCAAACAATGTGATTGAGATTAATGATATTTCCAAATTGTTCCAACACCATGTCAAAGAAACTACTCTCAAAATATTTGAATCTGGTGTCTTTTTGTTGTAGGTTGGGCTGAATAATTAGGGTAATATGATAGTCCAAATCATCGTACTTAAAATCCTCCAAAATACCTCCTAACTGCTGCAACTTCTTTCCACTTAAGTGTCGCTCTATTGTGCTTAAGTTCTGGGTTGTTTTAGTCCTCCAACCAAATCTGCAACTCTTCACAAATGCGACTAGGACTGAAACCCTCCTCAAAATGTATACCTGGACCTATGGCACTCTTGAATTTGGAAAACGAACAATCAAATCTCACCTGAAATATTCCACAAGTCTGAATGTAGTAGATGCCACTATCACGAGTCTGAAAAACTTTCTCCACAGTTTAAGGGAATTGCCCCTTGTCACAGGTTTGTGAGATAGGTCTATTTTTTATGTTGTGAGGTGTTGTCCAAAAAATACATCTAATATACGTGCTCAATTCTGAGTCACAATTAGAGATCTCAAGTGTTGTTATATATTTTCAAGCTCTGGTCCTTTTACCCACAGGTATTAATTCATATTTTTAACCCAAACTTTAGATTTTCCCTTAAACTCTTACTTCTCAGCCTCTTGAGATGTGAACTCAATTTGTTGTACTATATTTGTGATTTGCACCGAAATTGATTAGTGAAAATGAATTTTCAGACTTATATTTATAGTTCTTTCGGCCTTTATGAAAAGACGTGACAGTTGGGTGAATGGGTCGACATGAGGAACTGATCTTAGGTCGTCTAGGGTAGAAAATATATTATATTTTATTAAAAATTCAATTTCTCCCAATATAGAAGGAATTAGAGGGCGTTTAATAGCTCGTTGGAAAAGGAAAATTTCCCTATACAATCCTATGTCATTCTCATCCTTAAATAGGGTCATTTTACCACCAACAAAATTATTTTTATATGACTGTCATTATTATTTTATTTATGGCAACCATTAGGATTTTATTTTTATGTTTTATGCATTCAATGTTTAGGGCTCCTTATTTATAGAATTAGGCCATCAAGTTGATTAGGATTAGGGATTATTTAAAGGAATCATGGGCATCAACAAGGCTAGGGTGCATTTTCATTATGTCGTCATGCGCATCTTCATTTAAGGCTTCATCATCAAGGATCTAAGGCTATCCGTTTTTTCATGGAAATTAGGGCAAGGGCTTATTGATTAGGATTAGAGCTTCATTCATGTATCTTAAGGGAATCATAAGTATTAGGACTTGCATCAATGTGTTAGGGCTAAGGAATCTTCTAGATTAT
This sequence comes from Pinus albicaulis, assembly GCA_034641835.2. Taxonomy (NCBI): domain Eukaryota; kingdom Viridiplantae; phylum Streptophyta; class Pinopsida; order Pinales; family Pinaceae; genus Pinus; species Pinus albicaulis. The sequence goes on from CM076575.1 coordinate 281,761,296, forward strand.
TATGGGAATTTAGATCATGCATCAACAATCTAGGGCATACATGTACTTAGGGTTTTATTATGTAGTTAGGGCACCATCACGAAAGGGTTTAAGACATGTATCACAAGAATATTTTCCATCTCTAGCAATTCCATATTTAAATCAATGACAACCTTGACCAACAGTCTCCTCCTTTGACATCAATGTAAAATGGGGTGCCCAAGTACCTTCCATAAGAAATTACCTCCCTTCATTGTATTTTCTTCATCAATGATAGTTCTTTATAGACATGTTTCTCCCATTCTCATCGTGCTCTTGCTTCCGCTAAGACTTTGCATGCCTTCATGGAAATGGATGAAGTAGATGATCAAATGACTCCCCCTGTCTGCATAACCTCACCTAGCTCTTATTTTTTCCTTAGACAAGAAATATTACATCCTTGTGATCAAGTGGAAGACATCTTCAACAATGGTCCATCGGATGAGTAAAGGATTATGTTCTTCAATGGAGTTTCTCCCAAGAGATGGTATATCAAAAGATGATTGTCCATGTGTGAATCATAAAGTATTTCATAGATCTCTTCACGAATAGCTTCTGCAAAAATGGTAAAAAAACATGAGCTCCCCCTAACAGTGTGCATGATCTCTTTTTTTGGCAAGGTTTCGTCATCAAAGCTTGGAATATTATATCTACCAAATAGTTCTTCATCAAATCAACAACATGTGTTGTTGGCTTGGGTGTCCAAGAGGCTTTCAGATCCAATTTTCTTCCTTCTCCATACTCGTGTAACTTTCTTTTTGGGCTTGGTAGTCATGGTTCTAGCTTGTTTATGTACCCAAGTCAAGTTAAAATCATGAGCCATATGTTCAATTTTTATGGAAATTGAGGCATTTCATCTTGTTCATGAATGAGGAATCATGACTTTTTCTGGAAAATTTTCTTATAAGGAGCTAATGTGGACCATTATATTTATCTTTGCAGTATGTCCTATAATCCTTTTCCATATGTCCAAAATTTGTACAAGAATAACAAAACAAAAATATATATTTTTGTACCTGGAGGATGGATATTTCCTTGATGTACTTCCAAATTCATTTTGTCTTGGGATCCTTTGATGATATCTATTACATCTTGAATCCTTGACACCATCTGCATATCTTCTTGGAGTAGGATTTCTTCCAATGTCGTCTTGAATCTTCTTGTCTTTACTGGAACTCGGGGATTCAGGTTTTCTTTCATGATTTTCCACATCCTTGTTGTTTGAAGCATTAGGTTTTGCATCATTCTTGCTTGAGGGTTCACCTACATAACCAAGACATGATTTATCAAGAGAATATATTTGATGACTTAGGATGTCATCTAGTGTTTGAGATCTCTTTAGGATATTGTTCATATGATCAACTTTATTTTTTAGGATACCAATTTCTTCATTCATTTTCTTGAATTCTTCATCCTTCTTTAATAGATTGGTCTCAATTTCTTCCTTCATCTTGGTTGCTTCACATGATTGGTCCTTAAGTGAGATGATTTCTGATTTTAATTTGATGATGACATCATCCTTTTCTTCTAGTTGGCATGTCATGGTGTTTCTTTCCCTTTTTTCCATCAATGTGTCCTTTTATGAGTGCTAAAGCTTCCATCACCTTTTCAGCTCCTTATGCTTGTTTCTTCATTTATTTTAGTTGAGATCTAAGGGAGGAGACTTCTTCCTTGTATTGAACAATTTTTGCTTCAAGTTTGTTCAAGTCCTTGTGTCTTTGTTCAAGGTGGCTTGACAATGTGCCTTCCTTTTTCTTTTCTTTATCCAATTGATTTTTAATGTATATGACTTCTTCATGATGTATTTTCTTATTTTGATGAAAATCCTCCTTTAGATTGATGAGTTCCTTATCTCTTTCTTGTACCTGAAGCTTAAATAGGTCAACTTACTTCATTATATTGTCAAGGTTATGGCACCATCTTGTAATTTCCTCTTAAGCTATTCATTTTCCATTTTCAAAATGATTATATCTTCTAGGGAAGCTACTAGTTTTTCCATGATATATTCTTCAAAGACTTATTTATTTTCTTCATCTTCTAGGTCTTCCTTGGCCTTGATGTCTTCACTCTTGCTTTCATATTCCTTAATGGGTTCTAGATTTCCTTATTGCTTTTCACCATCTTCTTGACTAGTGGTCAATGCTCCTTTTGAGTGAATACCTTGAATTTTGTCCCACATACCTTTTTCCGATGAACATTTCTCCATTTTGGCCTTTATAGGATCTGATAGCCCACTCAAGATAGCCTTCATTTCTTTTTCATTATATTCCTTGGATTCTCCCTTCATTGTGCTTCTAGTAATCACTGATTCTCGGAATTAAAAATCTTTAACCATTAAGAAATTCCTCATTCTCACCTTCCATATATCAAAGTTTCCATTGAGCAATGGAGCTTTCCCGATTTGATTATCTTAAGTTTTCACGGTTGAAAAAGAGACAACTTTAGAAGGATTGGAGGCTTTCTTCCTTGAATTTGCAATTTGTGTTCTAAGGACATATATTCAAGTTGTTAGGCTTATAAGTTAAGGTATTGGCTCTGATTCCAATTGTTGGAAATACTGAGAGGGGGGTGAATCGGTATTTATTTTCAATTGTTATTTTTACCAGTTAAGATCACTTATATTTAGAACACAAAATGAAAAATAAGAATAAATACTTTTATTAATCTCTTATTTACAATAAATCGAATACAATAATATGTAGGGATCCAACCCTACATGAAGACACCAATCATTAATCCATCCAGGCACCAACCTATACTTTTCCAAGCACCATCTTGGACTTCACGGGGCTCCGACCTCTATGGCTCCAACCCTATCTTCCCAAGGTGCCAACCTTGTCACTTTGAGGCTCCAACCCTATATTTTGGTACAACCTCCAACCTGGTTTCTTGAGGACTCCTATCCTATGGGGCTCCAACCCACAAATTCAATTCTTCAAGATAAGTTTAGTGTTTCTTCACGACTCCCAATAAAATCTACAATGAGCCTTGTCAATCTCTTAGCCAACACTGCCTTCTCCAAATTACTTCGTTAATGACAACATTGTCTTCTTTACAAGGTGTCTCCACATCTCTTCATGGTACCCAAGAAACTTCCTTTAAAGTCACTCCATTAGGGTTTCAATCATGCTCCAAAGGTCCCAAAAATATTTAGTAAGCTACTCCAAAAGGGTCCAATAAATATTCTTCAAAGTCTGCACCAAAAAATTCTTCAAGTTCCTCACAATTACTTCTTATACAAAGTATCTTCAATAAGTATTCAAAATGATTTCCCCAAGATAATTTTCTAGGTAATATGGGATTATAGATTATTCTTAAAGATATGCTCAAGAGCATACCCAAGGGAGCTCCAAATCCACTTCAAGATGTATATTGTATTTTTAATAAGTCTTCTCCAAGATGTGTCCTTAATAGGCTGCTCCAATATGCTTCAAAGATTGCTCTCAAATCTACATAATAGGTATTCTACATATTTCTCATATGATGCCTTCAATATTGTTGCTACAATATGTCTTTGAAAAATGCTTCTAGACTTCTCACAAGATTTTTTTTTGGCATGTTCCAAAATTTTTCCCAAATACAGGTTCAAGGTCTGGTTTTTCAGCTCTAGTATTCACTAGTCTTCCACAAGAGATCTATAATAAGTAACTGCGTCAAGGTTTGCAACATGTCTTCAAAGCTTCAAAGGTATGCAACAATTTCTTTTAAGCGCTCAAAACGTTCTTCCAAATTATGTTCCAAAGGCTTGAATTCAATTCCAAAAAATGATCTCTCAAGAGCTACTTCAATAAGGCTTCAAATAATGTGATTTATATTAATGATATCTCCAAATTGTTCCGACACTACATCAAAGAAAATCCTCTCAAAAGATTCGAATCTGGTGTCTTTTTGTTGTAGTTTGGGCTAACTAGTTAGGGTAAAATGACAGTCCACATCAGTGTATTTAAACTCCTCCAAACTGCCTCCTAACCACTGCAACTTGTTTCCACTTAAGTGTTACTCCAATTTTCTTAAGTTTTGGGTTCTTTTTAGTCCTCCAACCAAATCTACAACTCTTCACAAATGTGACTAGGACTGCAACCCTTCTCAAACTGTATGCTCAAACTTGTGGCACCCTTAAATTTGGAAAACAAACAACCAAATATCACCTAAAATAGTCCACAAGTATGAATGTAGTAGATTCCACTATCACAGGTCTAAAAAACTTTCTCCATAGTTTAAGGGAATTTCCCCTTGTCATAGGTTTGTGTGATAGGTCCGAGTTTTATGTTGTGAGGTGTTGTGAAAAATACAGATATGAGATATGTGCTCAATTCTGAGCCACAATCATAGATATGAAGTGTTGTTCCATATTTTCAAGCTCTGGTCCTTTTAGCCACATGTATTAATTTACATTTTTAACCCAAACTTTATATTTTCCCTTAAAATATTCATTCTCGACCTCCTGAGATGTGAACTCAATTTGTTGTACTATCTCTATGATTTGCATCAAAATTGATGAGTGAAAATGAATTTTTAGACTTATATTTATAGTGGTTTTTTTCTTCATGAAAAGACGTGATAGTTGGCTGAAGGGGTCGGCATGAGGAATTGATCTTAGGATAGCTAGGGTAGAAAATATATATTATATTATATTATATGATATTAAAAATTCAATTTCTCCCAATCTAGAAGGAGTTAAACGACGTGTAATAGCTCGCTGGAAAGGGAAAGTTTTCCTCTACAAGTCTATGTCAATACCATCCTTAAATAGGGTCATTTTACCACCAATAAAAAATAATTATGAGACTGGCATTATTATTTTATTTATGGCAGCCATTAGGATTTTATCTTTATGTTTTATGCATTCAATGTTTAGGGCTCCTTTATATAATTAGGCCATCAATTTTATTAGGATTATGGATTCTTTAAAGGCATCATGGGCATCAACAAGACTAGGGTTCCTTTTCAATATGAGTTCATGGGCATCTTCATTTAAGGCTTCATCATTAAGGATCTAAGGCTATCCATTGTTTCATGAACATTAGGGCAAGGTCTTCTTCTTTAGGATTAGAGCTTCATTCATGTATCTTAAGGGCATCATAATTATTAGGACTTGCATCAATGTGTTAGGGCTAGGGCATATTCTAGAGTATTATGGGAATTTAGATCATGCATAAAAAATCTAGGGCACAAATGTACTTAGGGTTTTGTTATGTAGTTAGGGCACCATCACGAAAGGGTTTAAGGCATGTATCAAAAGAATATTTTCCATCTCCAACAATGCCATATTGACATAAATGAAAACCTTGACCAAAAATATCTTGATACAATTTTATAAATGAATTTATAACACAATATGGGGAACCTTAAGAGAAATACATTCCTTAGTCAATTAGTATATCTTTAACAAAAAGGTCTATTTATAGATCACATTCTAAAATTCCAAAATTTGAATCGTAGGGTAAAGAATATTTTAGAGGATAATTTATTAGACATATTTATGGGAATTAGAAAGCATCCAAGATGAGGTACATCTCTTTTAACCTTAATCTCTAGAGAATTATTTCAGTCTAGTAAGTAAAATTGAAAGTAAAAATATGGCCACTATAAAATTGTTCACCAATAACTAAAGAGAAAACCATGCTTCCTCTCCTAAACGGACAAGTTTAACTCCTCAACAAATGGATGAATGAAGAGAAAAGGGACTATGTTTCAACTATGACAACATGTATAGTAAGGGGCATAAATGCAGTGAGAAAATATTATTCTACAGAGACTATGAAAGTGAAGAAGACCAAGAAGTGAAAACTTCACGGGATATAGAGATAAAATAAACTACTCCAACAATATCTTATCATGCATTTAGATACTCAATTGAATCAAAATTCATCTTCTCATCCTAAATATAATGGGAAAAATTATATTGTGAATAAATATTTAGAAGGATATCTACGTTGTTTTGCATCTAAGAAACATAGACAATGGGTCAATGGTTTTCCTTTCCAGAATGGTGGTGCAACATGTTGTTCCCTTGAGATATTTTTTCACTAGAAAACCATGCCAAGGCACTAGTAATGTTTTTTTGAAAGAAAGGTTTTGATTCAAATAAGTTCTTGTTTTATGGATTGTAGGACAACACCTTTCATATATCTAATCAAAAGGATAACTTCCAACTAATGTGAATAACTAGTTGGATTGATTATGGTGATAAAGAAAAAGGAAATGATATAACAAACTTATTCCATTCACCAAATAATTTGAGACCTATTATAGAAGAAAACAAATAGGAATAATATTCTGATGGTTCTATAAAAGAGAAAAAATTCAATTATATGAAATATCAATAATTATCTAACCATTCATTCAGAGGTATGATAAAAACAAATTGATTCTATCATAGATCTCTATGTATAACATAAGTTTCCAGAATTTAGGGAAATTGATTCTCAATTAGCCTCTTAGGGATATCTCATATAACCTGAAACAATTGCAGAGATGAAAAAAATGTAAATTTATAAAGGAAAGATAATACAAAATATCACATGCTACTAGTAGATGAAAGAAGAATCACTTGATTAAAATTTGTAGTAATATTATCCTCGGATATAATAATACACTTTGACTATCAAAATTTGAACCCATTCCTTGAGTTCTTCTTGAGTTTTTATATAAAATTATTACCATATAATATTTTTGCAAAAGAAACTTCTAAAAGTAAACTAATAAAAATAGAAACAGTTACAAATTGTCCAGTAGCTTTTGTTCACTTGTCCCTTTTTCCAACTGAATTTTTTTGATGGAATAAAAAATATTTAGGGGATGAATTTATACAACCACTCCCAATACTACCGAACTAGAGAGTTGTATGACATCATTTTCTTCTAGGAAATATAGAAATATGTGTATTTTTTATATAATGGAATAACCAAATATAAAATTTTCACTTGACAGTGAATGTAAAAAGCATTCATCAACTTATCTACTACAGTTGGTCCCTTCAGTGCTCCACTCATGTCTGAAATTTGTTGGAATTTTTCGTAGCTTCTAATAAAATCTTCTATGTATGCATCGAGAGACATCAAACTACAACTCTAATCCCATCAGGAGGGTAAACCAATTTCCTTTAAAACATTAAATCTGGAATTAAATAAATCAATCTCATTTTTAAAAATCCTACATTCATCTTGTGCTTGTCATATAAAGTCTGTCTTAGTTGAAACTTTATTGACCTCCATGATCACATATGTTTTGTCATCCACACCTAGAGCACTCAATTATTCTTGATTTCTATTGTTGAGATACTTTACTATTTTAGTAAATATTTGGATTTTATCTCCTAACCCTCTTTGTATCCTGTAAATGGTTTTCTCAGTATTGTAGACCATTTTTTTATTTATGTCCAATGATATTGTTGGATTACCACATATCTAAAATATTGGTCACTATTTATCCCAAATGAATTCTTCTAGCCTCTACCAAGGAATATGTTCCTACTCATTGATTCGTCAACCAATCTATTTCCTTTTATAATCTCTCCTTCAAGTCATTACTAGTATGAATGGTTGTGTTTTTTCAGCTAGTTCCTCCATGAGATTACTTATCTTAGAATTGTTCATTATGAGTATTTACTTAAGGTTTTCAATTTCAATATCTTTAATACTCAAATTTGACATTGTTTCAGTAAGCTTCTCGGAAGGATCAACCTTTTTTTTATGGTGCTAAAGAAGTCATTGCTTAAATTGTTGGCATTTTTATCTTTCTTCTAAGTACTTGAATCTCAGTGCCCCTAGATTTGATTAAAGCCTATATAGTAGAAGATTCATTTGAATCAATACCCAATATAATTATACACTACTCTAAGTCATCAATCTTCATTTTTACAGTTATTGTTGCAATTTTCTCTTGTTTCAACAGATTGATCACCTTTTTGAGAATTTATTCTAACTTGGAATAATTTATAGTATCTTTCAAGCTTTTGAGGATCTTTATCCAGGTTATATATGTATATCAATCTGCTCCACTAGATGAATCTTCTTCAAATCAATAGTAAACTTTTTTGCCCTATATATTTTGTAGTTTTAACAATTTGAGATTTTGGATCCAAAACTACCATGTTAAGCTATCCATTCACATAATCCAATGAAAAGAGTAGCCTTATTTGTGAATAACCTAAACCTTTATTCCATAGTTATGTATAGGAATCATGTTTCATCTTCAAATTATTTCTCTTAATTTCCATAGTCTAATAATAAATATTGTATTTATTTCATGTTGAAGGAGATGTGCCATAAGATGATTCTTCTTAGACTATAGAAGTTGTTGGCAAGAGCTCCCCATGGAATCTAGGCTTACTTGATGTAGCTTCCTATATGTTTGGAGATGAATCTGAGCCATCCTCATCAATTTGTGGATAATTTTTTACCCATTTTTCCTCTGATCCTCTATTCCTAACATTAAACATGACTATTTTGTTTCCTCAAATCATATTTTGAGCTCCTTTTCCTTTGGTTGGGTGCATCTACAATAATTGGTTTTGAAGTCGGGAATGCTTCCTCACTAGTATTTGTAGTCTATATTGGATCTTTTTCCCAAACATATATGTTTGTAAATTGTTCGATATCTATTTTGGAGACATGTTTATAAGGGGTTGATCCCCACTTCACTCTCCCTTCTGATATGGTTTTGTAATGATCATATTGCTAGACTTCTCTTTTGGGAAATTTCATCTGTTTTAGAATCTCCTCAAAATCATGTAATTTTTCTCTTGTGTTGACTAAGAAGGGTCCAAATTCTTTCTTTATTTTGGACATAATTGGACATGATTTTGATACAAAGTGAATATGATCTAAGTCGACGCTTTGTTTGATCCTATAATGAGGTATTTCACAACCATATATTGTGTTTTTTGTAAAATATTTAAATAAATACTAGTCATATGCTCTAATTATATTTGGACGGAGTTATATAATATTTTTAAACTTTGGAAACAATCTAGGAGGAATATCATCAAATAGAAAATTTTAAGCAATTGACAAATATTGATGGACAAAGTGAGAAAATTCCAAATTGTAGGGATGATTTTTCACCACTGGAGTCTAATGAATTACAGAGATGGCATTAACACTTTGATCTTGAGTATTCAAATGAAGATTTGGAACTTTATCCACTTAAAATTACATAAAAGATATATAAGAACTAACTAGTACCTAAAATACTTAGTGAGACTATAATGGGCTAGTTGGACGTTGATGACATCAACCAAATACTAACTGAAGTGTAACCTAATAAAATACTTTTTGGAAAGTGAAAGGGAAGACTTTTAAAACCCTAATATGTTATTATCTACAGTTTGGTCATCATCATATCCTAATAGAAAATAAAATATTGATATAATATACCTTGACATTTAGGAGCATTTTCTAGTAACTGAGAATTTAAGGGAAAGAAATACACTAGGACAATAACTTTGTCTTCATAGGTTAATTTTTTATAATAATGACTCAAGAAATATTCATTTAGAGGTTGGGTTTGATTTGGAATTACTTTCCTAAGAACCTATTGAATATCTTCATGGTTAATGTGAAATAGGATAACTCCATATTTTGACATAATACCTTGCTCACTAGGAGGGTGATTTTCAGCACCCTAGGAAATTAATTATGGGTAAGGGTATGTTTGGGGAATGATAATTTGTGTCAAATAAAATTCCCAAATGTTGTTGATTTTTTAAACTTTGGAAACTCCACTCCCTAATCTCACAAAGGTCGAATTCACAATGAGTTTCATGTGAATCCACTTCCTTGTTCTATTAATGGTAAATCTTCAAAATTATTAGGATGGAAGAGCGTGAATTTTAGGGATTTGTCACTTTAACTTTGATTTTTACTAAAGAAAAAATACAATAAGACTTTAAATTTTACCTCGAAATAGTTTCAGTTTTCTGTGTGATCTCTATAAGATGTTGATGGTAATGTAAAGACAAATTGAATAGTGCATCAAGGATAATGAGACGAAGAAATATCTTTTCCTTTTTAATGTTTAACACATTTATTGAGACATGTGCCATTATTTGATTGGATATGAACCTTTTATTTTGAAAATATTAAAAACTTGCACTTATTTGTTATGTTGAGGTTATTACCACGTTCTTGACATGTGGACTAGTAATTTTGTACCCCCTAGCTACCACATGAAACTTATTGTATCATCTACCCAACGCCACATATGTGTCATTGATTGATGTGATGCCTTACTATTGTGCCAAAGTCCCACAAGTCACGTCATGCACTTGGTCTCCAAGGGGGGCTGCAATGGCTTATTTGAAAACCCCAAGGGGTGGGCATAGCTCTTTAGCTGACCCAACGGTAAATTGCTTGGGCATGAATTCAAACTCCCTCCCCTCTTTTTAAGGTTAACCACTTGGGGGGGTGGGGGGGGATGATATGGCTTGTGTACCACCGATCAAAGCCAACTTTGATGATATGATCCCAAAGTTCCATGAAAAATATAAATGAGTGGGAAGGTGTGAAAATTTATTTTTTGTTAACAAAATATATATATATATATTTAAACAAATAACCAAGACAAAAATATTGTAAATAGTAAAAAATTAGTATTTTCACAATAGTTGGCTCACATGGATGTCTCATCCATGAATCAACCAATGAATGGTGTTTGGTTGGGGGTTTGGCAATGTGATCAACTTTAATCCATTGATGACCTTGACAAAGATCAAGTTCTTCTAGCTCCCATCACAAACAACCAAATGTAGTGGGGTCCCCTGTAACCACCCCATCCCACATTTACCCTATTTTACAAGCTCTCTAGGGTAAACATGAGTTCAGAGTTACTATGGCATGACCCAACATCCAATTTCTAGTTATGGCAATGTGGTCTACCAATCAAAAACATGATAACACTCCCCACGAGCATCACATCACCCAGATACTAGACATATATCGATGAGCTTGTCTTGGGATAGAACTTTTGTTTTCCCATACCTAACAACCCACCTGCGTGCATGTTGAGCCCTCCATGTGGCTAGAAGGCTCCAACCACATGCACAAGACTTCCTCCATGCAGATATAACTAAAATTTCTTAGTTAAGAGACTACAACTACGAAATCAGTGCCGCTTTTTCAAGCTAGCCTGCATGATACTACCTAAAACTTTCTAGAATCAAGTCTAAAAAAAAACATAATTATGCATAAATAATACTTAGGCTCAGATATTTTCCAACCATGCCAGACATGTGATAAACATTCCATCAAACATATGGAAAACATGGTAATCTACAGGTCATGAATGCATATATGTTCAATATTTCTTTAAATTCATCATGAAATCATCAAGAAGGATCATTTCCCGCTCAAACTAGTTGCAACGACACTAGTTAGTTGATGCATTCACATAACCATTCAATAAATTATCAAATCATGAAAAAGATCCATAACATGAACACATCATTTAACCATTCTTATAACCAGCATTTAATCAGAATAAATCCATGAAAAAATAGTCATAAAATCAACATAATAACCAGTACATGTGCTCATTGGTCACTATAAGAAAATAACTAATATTAACATATGAAAATGCTAACCAAGTCAGGGACTTCCACATACAACCCGAACATAGATTGGGCTGAATCAAATCTCTCTTTCATCCAATCATTGTATTTTCATATTTTGAGCATGAATGTGAAATAAAATGGGTTAAACCAAAATAAAACTAATGAGGGCTTCCAGAGGCCAAACTACCTCAACCCTCGACCATAGTGATTTCACCTAAACCAATCCAAAATTAACTAACACCAAACAACCTTGTATGCCTCCAAATTTCTTCACCATATTTAGAGGAATTTTCTTGTCTCCATCCATCTACGAAGAGTTATAAGAGAAATCCCATCTCCATCGTTGACCCTTGAAAATTTTCTTGACACCACCTCACCAGGATCCAAAGTATACTAGCCATCCAAAGATTAAACTAAAACAAGGCAACCACAACACCATGGCTAGCTAGGAAATGGTAAGGCAAGGCTGAAACCACTGTCAATCCAAAAAAAATCCATGCCAATGACAACAAAGCAACCAAATAAACAAATGCATGTACCATGCATCCAAATCTCATCAATGAAATCACACATGCAACCTGTTAATACAATTCCCTCTTGGTGTGGCTACTTTTCCAACCTTTCCTTGTGCTCCCTTGCTTTCATTTTCTTTCTTGTCCAAGTGATTCCTCTCTATTATCTTAGAGCTCTATTTCTGAAAGTGATCAAAGCTAGAACTGGAAAAAGTGATGAATAGATTCTCTAATGCCTTTGTATCATTGATGTCTAGTATCTTCCTTTCCTTTTTTCATTTTACTTTAATTTTCCTCTAATTTCTCTCTAATTTACCTTGCATGCATATTTTTGTCTCTTCATCTCCCATTTATCCTATTTTCCTTTAATTCTTATATTAAAATGTCATTTATTTCCTTTTTCCTTTTCCATTGACTTTTCCAATTTACATAGCCATTAATAAACCACAAGTGGCCCCGACTATAGATTTTTTCCCTCCATTCAACTTGGAATATGTGTCCCATGAACTTGGTTTAATTTATTTACATGGAAAATCAACCTGGGGCTGGTACATCCCCTTAACCAACAAATGTGAATGGAAGAGATGCTACCCCTCCTCAAGATACTTTGCATCTTTTGGTTGGATCATTGTGTTCATGATATTAGAATTAGCCTTTTCATCAATTATCTTCTTTCCTTTATCATAGTATGACCCAAAGTATACCTATTTTTATTTAATTTTGACCAATGATGGTTTTTCTGAGAAGAATTCATCAATTTTGTGCTAGGGGATTTTTGGAACTCGCACCATTTTATAGTGCCTGTTATGAAGGTAAATACTCTCTGCGGACAGAGATGATCCCTCTAGCCCTAGCGTGGGTCTAGAAATAAAAGGACATGCTAAATTGTTGCTTCCTAGTTAACGAATGAACAAAAGACACGGTAGATTGACCTACCTGGAATCCAATGTTGTCATTGTTGCAGAAAGAGTAGTAGCCTCTCGCTCCTGCCTTGGCAAATCACAATCTGTTCGCTGTTACGCTCAGATACCTACACATAAGACAAAGAACAAGAAAAACATATGACATAATGGTTTCACTCATAACTATTAGCCAGTCAAAGAGGGATAAACATATCGCATCAAATAAACATCATAACACAATAGTGGAACCAAACAGTAGTCATGTATATAAATGAATAGAAGGAAGAGTACAACCAATGATTTGACGTCGTAGTCTCCTCCAGCAGGGTTCAGGCAAAGCACGTCTCAAATGTTTGCCAGGGAATTCAGACAGGATGAAGGCATGGACTTAAGCTCTCTTAGAAGTCATGGAATCAAGCTTCCTCAACGTAATTCCTTCTTATTCTATCTTCTCTAGTAATTCAACTATAGTATGTCTAATTCTCCAAGTTCAGCTAGCATGTACTAAGAGAGATAGTTTATTTTATAGAGGAAAAGGAGGAGGTTAGGATCCCTACAAAGGTGGAAGGGAGGCCTATCCTTTAGGAGAGTTCCAAGGGAGGTGGAAACTACTAACTAAAGGAAGGAGTCCGTGGTTGTTTTAGTTCAACCACTCCCAATGACTCATCCTTGAGGTGGTTAGAATGGAATCTCTACCTCTATTTTTAAAAAAAATTCCATAAACAGCTTGGCATGGGCGTCTAACTGGCATAGAGCACCAAATGGTGTGGGCTCAATGTTAAATTTCCTGGTCGGCACAATGGTGTAACTGGCTACTCGCACCAAGGAAAAAATAGGGGTTTTTACAGCTCTACTCAGGGAATTGTCAACAGAAGGAATATTTCTCTCATATAAAGGGATGCAATGATGGTCTTTTCAAAGCATGACGCTGCTTATTGGTCACAGAAGTGACCCTCCAATGTGCAAGTTCGGGATTGCAGGGACAGTGACAAAATGTTGTGTAACAGATGCCCCCTAAAGCATGAAGTCCGAGGAAGAGGGAGGGGTGAAATGCTTTATGAGAACATGTTCAGACCAAACACCACTATCAGAAGACCTGCAATTACAAATACAATTGATATCTGTGATACATGAATCATGTGATATGGGCGCAACCATCCATAATAGAGTATATAAAAACTGAGATCCAAGGTATGGACACAGCCATCCAGTAGTAAGGATCAATAAATAGACTCAGGTATGGTCGCAACCATCCAATCAAGAGAGTCATGCAATAATTCATAATAATCCACAAAAATCCGCAGCCTGGATTTTATTAGACAAAACCCAGGGTCTTACGCTCCATCTCGACCCGAACAAGTAAAATTTCGAGCATGTGAATATATGAGCTGAAGTCGAGCATGTGTGAAAATCGTCTGATTACCAGCCAATGATGAAAGTCATTAACATACACGAGAGATTAAATCACCAATGATGACGATGGCCCTTAAGGTGAAAAAGGTACAATCTACGAAATCTGAACAATGATCTGACATCGAACACCTGCAGAATCACTCGATCGAAGGCCAATGAAGTGAACCTTGCATCGAATGCGAAAAACCTTCCATTGAGGCATGCAGGCTCCAAGGTACCAGAAGGAAGTCTCTAGGTCAAATTCTTGGATAATGAGCTGAAGTTGACAGGAATTGATCTGGTCGAAGGAGGGCCATAATGTTTCCCACATCATCGACACGAGACACAGGAACATGATGAAAGTGAATAAGGACAAACAGAGAATCAAAGGAAGGGTGACAACTACAAAGGAAAACTTCTCTTGAACATATCAACAGCACGACACTGGATTTGGCAGTATTTGACATCAAAGAATCTGAGGTCATGATGACATGGCAGAGAGCAGATGAGAGGTCAAAAAGGATTACCCAAACCCATGGAGGAAAAAATGACGAAATGAGATGTCCCCAACCCGACACAAATGCAGACAAGTGCCATGTTCAAGAGCGACATACTGCCAACATAGCTAAAACTTGGTTCCATTTCCCCCCACCATTTCTGGCGAGTACCCCAATTATTTTTTAAAACAAGATTGAAGGGGATAACATATTATTGTGCTATAAGTTTGTCCTTCGGACAAATCCAACGTAGTACATTTTACGAGCCCTAGGAAGGAGGAACTCGAATAACATCATGGTGACGAAGTCCGATGTCATCAGGGTTTAATGAGTTTGACGAAGGGAGAACTCGACATCTTTTCATGTTTAGAGAGTTTGAAAATAAGGCAAAAAAGAAAACTCCAGCATGGCCCTTTTCGTAAATAGTCTCTCAGATTCGAAAAGGTAGGAAACAATGTCTGAAAGGACCTCTTAGTTGCGATAGGCTAAGGTATTCCATTTTCGTACATAATCCATCCCAGCCTGAAAAAGAGGTAAACATATATTGGGTAGATATCCTTTCCCAGCCAGTTAATGAGTTCAAAATGATAATAATCTCGGAAATCTTTTCAATTTTAGAGAGTCAGAAAAGAGCTGAAAGATCACTCCATTAGTGAATTTTTCATGTTTTTACCGAGTCTGAAAAAGTATAAAATATAACTTGTTACTTCATCATTGTTGCATGAAATACCTGTTGCTACATAAGAGACACGTGTAAAACCCATTTCTGGAGAATAATATAATAAAATAATCGAAAAATATGTCTTAAAAAATAATTAGGGTTTTGAAAAAGTTATAAAATGCCAAAAATGGTAAAAATAATTACTTTCCACTTTTTACCTCTTGTGGAGCAATAGTTACCCATTTCACTGTGCAATCTTGTGGTGACGATAGTGGCCAATACAACAGACCAATCTCAAATCCGCCAGTTCCAGGTAAGAGACGAGATCCCTCTTGTCATTTTAAGTCATTTCTTACTATATGAAATTTCCAATTTTGAATTCTAGGGGAGGAAATATCAATATTATGGCACGACGGTTGGTGTGGGTTTCGAGCATGGAGTCACGCTAACCGCCCAATTTTTTACACTAGGGCATGCCCATTGGCACGACTATTTGGGAAACAATCGCGCTAACGGTGCTAACCATTTTTATGCAAAATGTTAATAAAATACCCCAATTGTTCACAACTTTAAGGTTAAAAAATGGTTAATGCCACTCATATGAATGTGTTTGCCGGTAGAAAGAGGCAAAATGGTCATAGAATGGAAAGAATGGGAACATAGCAAAGAAGACGAGCTGGCCATGGAAAATGAGAGAGTCATGGAAGCTCTCAGAAACTGTGGTCTGAAAAAATTCCTCCTAATTCCATGTCTCTGAGCCCAACTAGATTTATTACAATATCTGGTCAGGACATGGGACGAAAATCAAGAGAAGTTCATCCTTCGGGATCAAGAAATTGAGATTGAAGTCTCTGACGTTTATTTCATAATAGGATTATCACAGAGGGGAGTAGCACCAATCCTAACCAACCCCCGACCTTGCATGGAAAACATGACCACGGTGATAGACAGGGTATGTCCAAGAGCACGGAAGGGATCAGGCAGTGGGAAAGTTGATATCTAGATTATCCCAGATTTGACACTAAGAGTGGTGCTACATACCATCACACGAGTTGTGGGGTCACAAGCACCGCATGAAGCAACAAAGACATAGTTGCTTCTTGATGTAGACTGTTTGGCACCGGCCATCTACAACTGGGCAGAGGCCGTGACAATAAACATGAAACACCAGCTAACAAAATGCAAGAAGATCAAACTGAAACAATTTGGTTAAGGATCTATTCTGGTATCGTTCTTCTTGGAACGACTACCCATTTTCCAGCGATAGGAGGTCATAGTCCCGACACCACCAGCAAGAGAACCACAGATGGCTCGATGGGAAGCTCTGATGCCAAGGGCAGTGGGCGGTCAACAGATGTCATGGAGACTAGAATTATTTGATTTGATCTGCCAAAAACTAATTGTTGTGGAGGATTGGCCCTACTCTGGTACAGATTTCACTGATGATCCTGACCTCCCACTCTTGGAGGGAGAGGATTGGCATGAAGATTTGGGTGAGACTCATTTTTTAAGTTTTATGAGTATTATGATTTTTTTATCTATGCGTGTTCTGACATTAAATCCATGTATTTGCAGATGTTGGCCCAGAGAGACCTGCAGACATGTCACTGATAGCAAGGCGAATCCCTTGTGATTTGGACCCTCAAGGCGAGAGTGGCAAGGAATGTGAGATAGTGTGTAATCTGGAGGGAATCACCCGAGGAGTCCCAGACTATGCACGATTTGACGACATTCCACGCGCCTACCAGAGACATACTATAGGGGTACCTAGCTGAATTCACCGCTTGCTAAGGCAGCTTGTACGGGCAGTGACATGTTATCACGAGTACCATTCTGATTAGACACCTAGGTTTTATTTTCATCTGCATATTTTGAGAGACATGATGTCTCAGGATGTAACAGAAACACACACATATTTTTTGAAGTTATGATTCATACAACTGAAAACATGCGATATATATATATATTCCTACATGGATCTTTTACATATGATGATGCTTTTACAAATTACGCAAATGTCTATCTAATACAATGTTAGCCACTGTATCAGTTAATGTGTTCATTCTTCTAGGAATATGTTGATATGTAATAAAATCAAAATGTCTTTCCAACAAACGAATGCATAAATACAATCTCAGAATGTTTGCCTTGGTTAATAGCTCAATGAAAGTGCTATATTCCTCGACATTGTTTGTAGTTTTTCCTAGACAAATACCTTGCAGATCTATCAACTCACTAGCAGGATCATAAATTACCTAGCCTGCCGAAGAAAAATTATTGGTACTGCGGGAAGCACCATCCGCGAAACCGACATAAGGGGTAATAGACATATGCACAATAAGCAAGACCCAATAAGCAGAAAAACACTCACAAAGCACACCAAACCAAAAACATGTACAAAAATGAAAACAACACCTATGTACACCTATTACGCATGGATGACTCATGCATAATATTTTTTGAGATACAACCCATTTCTGGGTTGTTCAAGAGGATGACCTTCGTAATCAATTAGCCCATAGGCCCCATTTTGCAATACACGCTTAACAATGTAGGGCCCATGCCACAAAGGTTGAAATTTTCCTACCCCCAGCTTATCATGAGCTTGGTCATACAGGTGGACGAGATCTCCTTCAATGAAAGAACGAGGGAAACTGACTGGTCAAAATGAGCTTTGACCCACTTTTTTTGTGCTTCAATAACAAGAGAAGCAAAGCAGCGGGTTTCATCCAGCCTTTCTAAATAAAGGAGACGCTCTTCTTCTGGCGAATTATTCGGCAGTAATTCAACAACCAACTGGAGCGAAGGTGTTTCACATTTAATCGGGAGAGTAGCTTCCAGGCCATAAACCAACTGGAAAGGAGTGAACTCGAATGTGATATTAACTGAGGTTCGGTATGCCCAAAGAGCCGAAAATAACATGAGATTCCAATTCGATTTGTGGATCCCAATCATACACTGAAGCATGGTGACAAGAAATTTGTTCACTACTTCAACCTGGCCATTGGCTTGAGGGTAGTACGACGTTGAGTTGTCGTGATGCAGACCCAACTTAGAAGTCAACTCTACCACCATAAAATGTCGAAAATGGGAACCATGATCGGTAACAATGGCTTGAGGGACACCAAACCTAGCAATAATGTGATTGAATATGAACTGGGTAGCTGTCTTACAGTTGGTAGCAAGTGTAGGCATTGCTTCGACCCATTTAGTGAAGTAGTCCACGGCTACGATAATATAGGCATGCCCCTCGGCTGAGTGAGGGTTACACGTCATAAAATCGATGCCCCACTTCACAAAGGGACCAACAGTAATGACACAATGAAGAGGAATGGTGGTGCATGCATCTTTCATTGATAATTCTGGCACGCATGGCATTTACGAACCGCGACAATGCAATCCTTGAAAATAGAAGGCCAAAAATAACCAGCATGAAGAATCTTCTGTGCAGTAGCATAACCAGACATGTGACCACCACAGGCACCACTGTGACAATCATTCAGAGCTTTCTCAGCTTCCTCAAGAGTCAAACATCGCCGGAGTATGGAATCGACTCCAATACGATAGAGAGTATATCCAACTATACGATAAGGTTGTGATTGATGGCGAATGCATTGGCGAGCATCCTTCATCAACTTAGATCTAAAATATGAAGTCTGGATAGAGACGATGATATCACCATACCAGGGATCGAGGGTCCTAATCAAGAAAAGAGAATCATCTAGAATGGATTCCTCAGAACAAGAAGGAGCAGAGTCAGAAGGGAGAGAAAAGAGTAAATCAACGAGGACCAATAATTTCTTAGACTTGGCAGCAGTAAATTCCAAATCAAACTCTTGGAGGATAACAATTCACTTTGAGTATTTTTCCCCCAGCAATTGTCAAAACAATATGTAGGTCATGAGGTTGCATTTAGAAATCACTGTCACTGTGCACAAAATAATATAATGAAAAAAACGTTGAACGGCTTGAACCACAGCCAATGCTAACTTCTCAACATGAGTATAACGCGTTTCAGGGTCGATAAGGTTACGAGACAAGTAATAAATAACATGCTCATGACTGTCATCATCGTCTTGTACCAAAACCATGGAAATCGTTTTGAAAGCAGCAACTAAATAAAGGGAAAAATCACGATGATAATTTAGAGGGCAAAGGAGAGGAGCATTGACAAGAAATGGTTTCAATGCATCAAAATATTTATGATCGATGTCATCCCAACAAAAAGGAACACCCTACTTCAATAATCGTGTGAATCCTTTAGCTACTTCGACATAGTTAGGTATAAAACGGTGTAAAAAATTAGCTTTCCCTTGTAAACTCTGCAACTGATGCAATGAGGAAGGAGAGGGGAGATTGATAATAGCCTTAAAATTGAAAGGGTCTAGGCGAATTCCGTCTTTCGACACGATAAACCCTAAGAGTCTACCGGAATCGATGCAGAAGACACACTTGTGCAGATTAAGCCGAATTTTATAGTGTCTACAACGAAGAAAAATCTGACGAAGATGGTCAGGATGATCCCTAAGCTTAGCCAAATGAGTTGGAAGGTCATCTAGATAAGGTTGAATGATGTGGAAAATATCATGAAAGGCATAAGACATCGCGCGCTAAAATGTAGCCCTAGCATTCTTTAAACCAAAAGGGAGCTTCTTATATGCGAAGGTACCCCAAGGACAGATGAAGGCAGTCTTGTGTTGATCATTTGGGAGAATTTTGATCTGATTATAACTAGAAAAACCGTCCATAAGGGAAAGAATCTCGCTCCCGGCACAGTCGTCAATGATTTGATCGATGAAGGGGGTAGGACAATTATCCTTGGGACAAGCTCGATTAATATCATGATAGTCAACACAAACATGAATAGTGCCATGTTTATTATCTACGGGAACAATATTAGAGACCCATTCTGTCAATGAAATCATATAAATGAAACCAGCTTTGAAAAGCTTTTCCACTTCGGCCTTAATGGAAGCAACTTTCCTAGGATGTACCGGATGAAGATGCTGACGAACAAGTTTCGAATCAGGGTAAGTAGGAATCTCATGTACCACGATGCTAGGATCAATTCCGAGCATTTCTTCGTAGGACCATGCAAAGAAATCATGGAATTCACGAAAAAGGCTATTATAGACTTGTACTTCATCAGAAGAACAAGTGACCCCAACATGGATGTTCTCGACGATTCCCGGTTTAACGAAAATGTCAATAGGCATCATCTATGTAATGTTACTCAAGTTACCTTCCAAAAAAACTTCATGGATCTGAACAAGTTTTTGAAGAGGAGGAGAAGGAACTTGAGAAGAAAAACTCTCAATACAAGTAAACATGGCCCTGAGACTTGGTAGAAATGAGGAACGATGATGACCATCGTCCCACGGTAGATATTCGAGAGACATGGTTTCCACAATGGCTTCATCAGAGGGAAACACTTCTTTCAAAGGATCCAGTGAATCAAAATCACCAAGCCAAGGGGATTGAGAATAAATGTCAAGAGTCACACTTGAAGGAGCAGAATCAGAGGACAGAGTGCCCGATGTGGCAATGAGTTCACAATAATCAATTTCAATTGGACTCAATGTCATCAAATCTCTGAACGAATCGATCTGTTCAGGAGAAGGGATAACCCAGGGGTCATCAGCGAGAAAAATCATATTGACCTGAACAGTATTTGGTGGTGGAAGGGGAAAAATACCCATGAGGACAGGATCCTTGAAAAGGCATGGCCTGACACTCTCATAGGGATTAGGAATCTTATCCACGTACGGAACGTTGTTCTCAGAAGAAGAAGTGAAGAAATACAATTGATCGACAGTAATAATATTTTCTTCGTGCGGGAATTTCAAAACACAAAAGAGAGTGGACGAAACGCATAGCATGGCGTGAGTCCAAATGCATCCGAGGAGAAGATTATAATTGAGTTTAGCATTGATGACTTCGACCTTGACATTTACTGTCTTCCCTTCCAATGTAATCGATAAACTAGCAAGAACACCAAGAGGTTTAGATTTCCTTCCGTCAAATGTGTCAAGGGCATTGGGTGAAGTAGTGAGAGCTAGAGAACCAATGTATTTCCAACAAGTAGATGACATAACACAGGTAGATTCACCCTCGTCCGCGATGACCTGGTGAATATTCAAACCATTAATACCAACTTGAATGATGAGCGCAATTTGGTGCGGGAGTCGCAGGACGAAATTCTTTAAATTGAAAGTGAGAAGGCTAGTATCGGCAGGATCGACCCCACCTATCGCAGATAGCAAAGCCTTACGTTGCGATGGAAAACTCTGAAGTACTTCTAACGTATACATTGCAGATGACGCCTAAGCCAAATCCTCAACAATACTGTAATGATGAATGACACAGGCGTTAGGATTGTATGAAGACCTACGGAGTACGCCTTTGGAAGGCGGTCGTACAATGGATTCAACGTTAGGCCATTCAATCTCAAGAGAGCCAGAAGCAGGTGGAGGAGGAGGACCATCAGCAATCTCCTTCCCCGCCGTCTGATGTGGACTAGAATAATCTTTCGATCGAGTAGCAATAGAAACAAGTGCAGAACCGTTCATCATAAACACCTGAGAGACAAATGGGGCAGAGGACTGAGGTTGCTCTACCATCTGGTTCTGCTGAGGGAAAGGTTCGTTAAGAATGGTCAGAGCTCCTTGGGTGCCTTTGATAAATTGACTCACTTTAGACTGTCGGGGATAGTCCTTGGTGAAGTGCTCATCATCAAAAATCAAACGAGGATACTTTGATTTGCATTGAGAACTATCAGCAGAATGAGGTTTCGAAGAATCCTGTTTCGGTGTATCAGCACGAGCCTTACCTTTACCCTTCTTCTTACCTTTAGAAGTGTTATCTGTAGGATTTTCCTGAACAACATTCACTTCTGCGGGTTTTCCAGAATTCAAAGTTGACTGAGAAGTGACATTAGTGGAAGAAGTGGAATTTTGCTTCCCATAATTAGATGAAGAAGACTTCTGCAAAGTCTGAGATATGGAACCAATAATACCATCAATGGATGGAGTCGTTGGCAGTTTAGAAGTTCGAGGTTGAGGAGGATCAGGAAAGATATCATATAATGCGCCAGACTGAGATTACATAAGATCAAGGTACTGGGTGTAGGAAATGGCTTTTTCCTTGGTCACACATGCCCCCATAGCTATGTCTTTGGCAATATGATTGACAAAGGAGGTGGTGAACCAATGAGTCAGAAGCTGATCAGGTATCTCAAATTTGATCATGCGACGACGATGCCACCACTCATGAATATGGTCCGAGATATGAGTAGCTCGTTCTTGTTTCAATGAAGTGAGGAGATGCATCCTGGTCTCATAGCAGTTCGGTAACTAAAAATGTGTAAGGAACGCCATGGCTAAAGAATTGAAATCTTGAAAAACTCCATGAGATAGCTCAATGTACCACTTTGCAGTGGCACCATTAAGAGTTCACTGGAAAATATGGAGATGAATAGAATCGTCAACCCAAGAATTAGAAGAAAACCACAAGTGGTAAGTATTAACATGCATTTGGGGGTCTTCACCAAGTTTACCCTCAAATTTAGGACAATCACCAGGAATCTTGGTCAAAACCGGAGGCCAATACGAGTTATGAAGAATAGGATCATTTGTTAACTTTGACACATCGTGTAGCAAGAAATGATAATTGAGTATTAAAATTCATCAGAGGTCTTTGATAAGGACCTGTGTGTACATTCCACCCAGTCCGAGCGAGATTCTGTCCCCATACATTCTATCCTGAAGGATTCAAATCATAGGGATTAGAAGCAGGATAATTCGATTGATATTATGGTTGAGGACCAGGATATTGAGTCGAAGTAGACCGTTGAGGTCCTTACTAAGTAGCATAAGGATTCTATTGTGGAATGTAAGCATGACTTTGAGGTTGCTGATACATGGGTTTATTTTTAGGGTAAGGAATCTGGGGTGCGCTATATACAACTTGATATGAACCTTGAGGGTAATAAGCACCCTGCGATTGATCAGTTTGGCCTTGTGGAGTAGGTTGAGCAGGCTGTTGAGCAGGGTAAACAGGTAGAACTGGCTATGGAAATGAAGGAATCTACTGGTGGGCAGGTTGCAACGGCTGTTGAGCTGGTTAAACCGACTGTTGAAATGGCTGTTGGGGGCCACCAGGTTGGCCTTGTGGAAAAATTGGCATGATGGTTGCGACGGACCAGGTTGTCTATGATAACCAGGTGGACCCGGAGAAGGACCGTAGGGTTTTCCTGGTTGCACAATATTTGGGTCATACTGAATGTGCAGATGTGATTGAGGTGCAATAGGTTGTCCCTGTGGTGGATAAAATTACCCCCCAGGACAATAAATATTGTGGTTGTCCAATTTATTATGAAGGTAAATCCTCTCTGCGGATAGAGACAATCCCTCTAGCCCTAGGGTGGGTCTAGAAACAAAATGACATGCTAAAGTGTTGCTTCCTAGTTAATGAATGAACAAAAGACACGGTAGATTTACCTACCTGGAATCCAACGTTGTTGTTGTTGCAGAAAGAGTAGTAGCCTCTTGCTCCTGCCTTGGAAAATCACAATCCGTTCGCTGTTACGCTCAGATTCCTGCACATAATACAAAGAACAAGAACAACATATGACATAATGGTTTCACTCATAACTATTATCCAGTCAAAGAGGGCTAACCATATCGCATCAAATAAATATCATAACACAATAGTGGAACCAAACTGTAGTCATGTATATAAATGAATAGAAGGAAGAGTAATGCTTTGACGTCGCAGTCTCCTCCAGCGGGGTTCAGGGGAAGCATGTCTCAAATTTTCATCAGGGAATTCAGACGGGATGAAAGCATGGACTCAAGCTCTCTTAGAAGTCATGGAATCAAGCTTCCTCAACGTAATTCCTTCTTATTCTATCTTCTCTAGTAATTCAGCTATAGTATGTCTAATTCTCCAAGTTCAGATAGCTTGTACTAAGAGAGATAGTTTATTTTATAGAGGAAAAGGAGGAGGTTAGGATCCTTAAAAAGGTGGGAGGGGGGCCTATCCTTTAGGAGAGTTCCAAGGGAGGTGGAAACTACTAAATAAAGGAAGGAGTCCGTGGTTGTTTCATTTAAACCACTCCCAATGACTCATCCTTGAGGTGGTTCGAATGGAATATCCGCCTCTATTTTTAAAAAACATTCCATAAACAGCGTGGCACAAGTATCTAACTGGCACAGAGCACCAACTGGCGCGGGCTCGGTGTTAAATTTCCTGGTTGGTGCGAGGGTGTAACTGGCTACTCACGCCAAGGCAAAAACAAGGGTTTTTATAGCTCTGCTCAGGGAATTGTCAACAGAAGGAATATTTCTCTCATGTAAAAGGATGCAATGATGGTCTTTGCAAAGCATGACACTGCTTATTGGTCACAGAAATGACCCTCCAATGTGCGAGTTGGGGATTGCAGGGATAGTGACAAAATGTTGTGTAACAGTGTCCTTCTTCGACTTCGTGTCTCTTTTTGATTTTACATTAAACTTATTTGCCTACGACTAGGGATAGTTGTCTTGAGGTTGGCTCTCCTTGCTTTATCCCTTTTTATGAAATCTAGGGTTGCCTTTTCTAGGATTTTGTACAGTGGATTTGTAGAACTAAACTCCCACTTATTCATTTTCCTTAATTCCTACTCAATTTTGATATCATATCAATAAGTGAATCCCAATGAGAAAATGTCTAATAAATCAGTCTTTGTTTGGATGTACTTATGTATGCCACTACAATATTTCAAAACTAGGTGTCACTCATAGTCTTTGATACCCAATTTTGAGTGCAAGGTATGGCTAATATTGGTGTGCTCTAGCATCATTTGGTCTCTCTCATGTCATAGAGTTTTTCATATTGTGTATTGGTTATCATAGTTCCTTGCAGGATATAATTTATCCTTGAGGGAGTCAGCAAAAGTGGACCAAGTGGGTCTTGCATTGAATATTGTAGAGTCATCTTCATTTTATCTCTCCCAGTAACCTTCCCACCAATATTTGACATGGAGATGTGCTTTCAGGAGTGAAAAGGTGATCTTCCCATTTTAGGAAAAATTTTAGATAGAGTAATAACCCTTTAATATATTTAACCATTTCTCCAAAGTATCTACATCTATTTTGCCATTGAATATGGGGATATAAAAGTTAAATTTGACCTTGAAAGTTTTCAAACCTCCAAAAGTGTCCCTTGTTGAATGTGCCTCAGTTGCTATTGGCACTTGATCAATATCAATGAAATTATCCCTCATCTCATTCCTCAATCATATGAGTGATTCCTTAGGAAAAAACTTGATTATATCTCTTGCTCCATCTTTCTTCCACCATGGGAAGTCACTTGGTTTGGAAAGAGCAATTGTTCCCATGTGAAACTAGCTTATGATCCAACTCTCTATACCCTGACCTTGTTAGGGACATGCACTGAGAAACAATAAGGAGTATATTGCTTTGATATCACGGATATGGGTTCTAAAAGAAACAAAAAGAAAGGTATTAAATGAAACTAAACACACACACATACAATATAAATATATAAAAGAGCATAATAATATAGAAAAAAACCAAATTGCTATTGATAAATAAAATAACAAAATATTATAGAACATGAAATGGATAGAATGGTGGTATCTATCTTTGAAAGGATGGAGATGGAAGCTACATGCATTCGCAAATATATATTACAAGAGGCTTAAATAATTCCCTTTTAACATAAATAGAGAATTTAATAGGTCCAAAAACCTAACCCTAGAAAATAAAGTGCTAAAAGATTTGTGGGCATAAAGGGTTAGTTGATATGTCAACTTTCTGGGGTGCAAAATTTGCATACAATTCCCATTTTGGGCACAAACTATCCCATTGAGAAGAGTTGTTTGAGGATTAAAATCTTTGGTTGTGTCCAATGGATGTCATGGAAAATCTTGGCCCTATAAATGGCCAAAAACATCATTTAGTACCTCAAAATTTCATCATAAGTGTGGGACCTGAAAAACCATAAAACAAATGCCAAGAAGATAGAGAATTGTTGAGTCAATGGAAGAGGTGGGTGGCCACCAATATCCACCTAGAATATAGTCACTTCCTTTAATCAAGACTTACCTGATGTATCATTTTTTCTTGATCATCATTCTTGTTGACATAATCTACTAACCAGTTTTGAGCATCTTCCTTTGAAAAAATTGTAGTTGTTTTAAAAGTTTCAGTCCAAGATAAATTTATTTCATCCAATTAATTTCATCTACTACCATATGTGGGCCATTTAGTTCCTTTTCCACATGAACAAGTTTAAAGAATACATAAATTTGTTTTTGGTAACATTGTCATAATAAACAATAAATTATTTTATAGAATTCATTTTCTTGTTCCAACAAGTGTTTAAGTGTTTAGGTTGTGCATGTGCAAGAAGACTCTATTCTTCCCCATGCATTTTCTTCATAGAAAATACCCTAGCAGTGAAAACACTTAATTCATTTTTAATAAAATTTTCATAAGATTCCATATATTTTGTAAGATATATTTATAAAAGGTAATTCCATAAGCAATAGTAAGTGAATTCTTCACTAGTTCCCATGATTGCAAGTTTATAGCAAGTAATTTATTAATATTTTTAGCCACACATTTTATACTCTCCACTAGTAGACTAGATGCTCCTTCAATTTTTGCACTTAAGAAAATTCTTTGATGGATCTCAGTGCATTCAATGGTTCAACAAATAATGGTCTTGGACATAAATCAACTTCCAGTTCATTCATTCTTTTCTTTAAGGTAATTATTTTCATTCCTTTCTCATTTATGGAATAATCTATAACATCCCATATAGCCTAGGGAAAATTTAAAACTCAAGAAGCTTTGATTTATTTGATATATATGTTAGAATTCCATTTCTCTACTAATTTATTATTCTACAAATTGACTTTTACAATTTGTAATTTGTTGAAATGCCTATCAAATTTAACATTCTATAATGTTAGTAATTCTTCTTCAAAAATAAAAGGATATTGATTATCAAGTTCTTCAACAAGCATAATATTTTTAAGTATTTTATTTTTACCCCATCCAAGGACTTCAATAACATTATCAATCTCCATATTTTGATACTCAAATTATTTTTATTGGGACTCCTTAGTAGCTTTTCCTTCTTTTTTCTTTGAACTAGTAAATAGTATGAGATATTCTAGTCAAATTTCTTGGAGGGTGCTCTCCTCCTGCATGGCCATCATTTTATATAGCAATAATCTTCTCCTTGAATGTATTTTTGCTTCCTTGACTCTTACAAATTGAAGATATTTTATGATATTTATGGGGTTAATTATGGTTAGTTTTGTCTATAGGTCATTCTTATTTCTTATTTTTTTCATTTTTATTATCCAAAGTATCAATATCATCATGGAGAGGGTTATATTCATGTTATTATTGTTCTAAACTATGATTATCCATAGCTCCTTCTTATAATTTCTCATTAAAACTTGAAATCCATCCACTAGAGGATACGTGAACAAATAATATTCCATGTGGGTATGTTGACGATGCTATAAATATATCAACCAATGGGATATCCTCGATGTGAAGTCCCAATTAGACCTCCAATATTTTTGAGTAGAATCAACATCTGAAGTATCGACCTGAATGCCATGTATTCTTGTAGATTTTCCTTGGATACAAAGTTCAGAACAAGAGAGTAATATACAGGTATTTTTGGATTAGCAAGTGAGTATGCTTTGTGAAATGTTCAATTGCGAAAAGTGATGAGGCCCATCATTAGGCATAATTTAAAGGGTTAAAATTTCATACTTCAGCTATTAAGTTACCTCTCTCTCAAAATTATATACATTTTTGTCATATTATGCTTAATGAGAAGGGCGTCTAATGTTTTTCATGTCTTTTTGCCTAATCTGAATTAGTTGCAGGAAATGAGATTATTTTTGAGATATTTTCCACCTAAGGGCTCGGAGTAGAAAACAAGGAGATATTGTTGGAATATTTTCCACCTCCTTAACTCTCTCAATCAACCAAGATCACATCGCGATCTCTCCCAACATCTCGAACGAAAAGACAGCCAAGAAAAGTGACACTTATGAGGAGCCAAGCTCCACTTTTCTCGAGATCAAGGAGGAATTATTCCTAATTTTTAGGGAGTTGTTGGTAGCTATCCATTTGTATAAATAAGAATATGCAAGAGCTCATTAGGATTCAAACTTTGTATTCATCTAGGTAGCTCTTGAGCTTTGATTTAGTGTTATTTTTTACTGCCATATGATGTACTAGAACTTTTTATGCAATGATAAGGAGAAATCGATTGTTCCATCATTGATTTAGTCTAAGAGGGATGATGCTTTTGGTTTAGGGCACAATCCATTAGCTAAGTCCATATTTTGTATTTATATTCTCTTTGTATGTTTCAACATTTTTTTTAGTTTATTTACATTCTAGTAGCATAAAAAATCCATCAAAATTGTGCTTGTAGCCTCTCTTCCTCAACTCTCATGGGGGATTGAGGAGAAGGATCTCCAACCAGAGATCAAAAGTAGTTTGTTTATGATTTATTGGAAAGTTAGATAGGGTTATTATCATGCTCATAATATGATTATTTTATGTTAGGATTTATATTTGTGTTTATATTATATTTTAGCACAAATTAAGTAGGGTTTTCCATTCAACTCATCTTTTCCACTTGCTAAGATATTAGTTTGTCAATCACCAACGAATGATTGTGTGTAGTGATTGCAGGGTTGTATAAAACTATAGGGAAATGATAATTTTCATCTCATTTATCCTTCTTCTCTCCAACCTCCAAATATTCCCCCAAAACCTTGTTTTGTGAAACCACCTTCACCACCACCGTGAGCAGCCTTCCAAGTGAAAAACATGCCTCCCAAGGGTTCTAAGTTTAAACGATGTGTTGGCCACCTCTCCCTCACCTCATTCCACATTATCTCACCTTTCCAAACCTTCCTTGCACCTTTTCCATCCCTAAAACCCTCTCGACCTGTATCATGTAGGACTTCAGGACATCCTGTAGCAATTACAAGACATCCTATAGCAACTTCCTATAGCAGCATTGTAGGTCACCTCTTAACTCTAGTTTAGCTCATTCTTTCCTTTTTAGCCTAGAATAGGATGGACTTGACCCCCAGCTTTGAATTCATAGTTAGAAAAGACTCTTAGGCCAGTCCAAAGCTCCTTCCTTCCTTGCCGCAAAAACAGAGTAGGCATTAGGGTTTCATTTCATTTTAGAATTAGATTGAATTTTACATGCAAATACAAGTTGTATGAAAGAGTAGATAGGATTTTATTTATGATTTCATGAATTTTGTGATGATATAATGGTTTCTTTACTGCAAATGAGTAGATAGTTAGATGAATGATTTCCCATAGCATAGTTTCCTTTTTCTGCAACTAGGTTAACTATTTATGCTTTGCTTTCACTATGAATTGCAAGTAGAAGTTTGATATACATTCTCTTTGTATTAGATTAGAATAAATTCCATGCATTACATTATCTAGTTTCAATTTAATCAAGTAGAAGGAATGGCCTAGAAGTACTAATGACCGAAAGACCTAGTTGAGGGTGGCGTGAGTATAATCCATTTTTTGTGCATATAGCACTATCACCTCTAATTTTGAATGAACCCCGGGTTGATAAGTAAAGTTGAGTGGCCCTAGGAGTCGCAGTTCTCTTGGTGCAATACCAGGGCTCACCAATTTGTGGCATTGTTGTCGGGGAGGTGTCTAAGTAGATGCTTGTTTTCTTCTTAAGCATTGTTTTCTGATTTTGTTTGCATATAGTTTGAAAAAGCGAAAAAGGAAAAAACATTTGTCTTTCATGCCTCGTAGGAGTAGGGAAAATCAAGGAAAATTTCTACCAAAAACCCCCACATCCCCACACATTCAACCTTCACTCTTCTTCAACAATTGTGAGTTATAATACCCTCTAAGTGAGCACCCTAAAAACATTAAAGAACCTATTAGGGAAGAAGAGGAAATTGCTTCACAAGAGGAAATTGCTTCAAATATTCAATCTATGGTTGAGAACAAAAACCATGGAGTCTTTCCCATTAAAGAAACCAATGGAGAGACTAGGATGAAAAACATCAGGCCTTCAAACCTTCCACATTTCCATGGCTTAACTTCTTAGGACATGTTGTTGTGAATAAAATACCATCTACGGAAAAAGGCGATCTCTTTATCCCTAGAGTGGGTCTAGAAACACATGAGACAATCTAATGTACCCTTTCCTAGTTTATATTCAAAGCGAAAGAGGAAGAAGAAGAAGCTACATGTTCCTGATGTTATTGTTCAAGCCTTCGATGGAGACCTTGATCTGTGATCCTTCAGACTCGCTTCTTGTTGCTCATGAAATTTGAATACCTATAGGAGATCAAGATACAATAAAAAATGTAACACAAAACATAACATACATTGAATACAAAATACCTAATAGATGAAGTAGCATCAGGCTACTTGTATAGATATATAAACAAATATGGAAAATGAAACACCAAACGTATTATTGATAATATAAAAGAGGAATATTACAACCATGGCCTTGATGTTGGAGACCACCCTTTGGTGATGTCCAAGTCCAAACCAAGGCTCTTCGATCAATCTTTCTCCTGAATGGAAATTTAAGAATTATCATAGTATAGGGATACAAAGGATTAATGATAAAACCATCCCAACAATGACCAACTAGTAGTGGAGGGATGGGATTCAATTTATATGAAGGGAGAGGGATTTAGGAGCCCATTAAATAAGGAGGAAGGCCCACTTCTCAAGGGAAAATCCCCTATTGATAAGATCAAGAGCTCCAAATGAGAGAGCTTGACCATATATCCACCAAAAAATATCCAACTCCTTGTTCTTGAAGCTTCTAGTGCATGAAGCTTCTCCTCCATTTGAGGAAACACTATCAGAAAGGGATTAGTGTGGTTTTTCCCATCAAAAGCGCACTGGCAGTGTGAGGTCAGAGTGCTGCAACCTACCATCAGTATGGGCAGGAAACTGGCTAAGAACGCTAACCCAAAAATTTAGGGTTTGAACTAGGCTTCTTTAGAAATTATTCAAGGCAATTTTATTTTAGCCTTCAAAGGATATCTTGATGTAATCTCTATGGTGGATATACTAATAATCATAAGGAACTTTAGGATCCATGATGAGAAGTGACCGAGGTGAAAAATTATTGTGTAACAGATGCCTCCCAAAACATGAAGGCAAAACATAAAGTGATGGGTGAAATGCTATGCGAACCAAGGAAAGGACTCGGAATATCGCCACGAAACCTACAAAATAAAAAAAAATACAATAAATGACATCTCTGATATGAATATTCCTAATAACATATCTCTGAATAGGCATAAAATAACACATAAACCCAAGGCATGGTCGCAACCATCCGTCTAAAGGAGATCATGGAAATGGATCCACGGTATGGTCGCATCCATCCATATAGAAAGGATAATGTGTACAATAATGAACTGTCAATAACTCCACGTAGCCCAGACAATAACAGATGTGATCCATGGTCTTCGTCTCTATCTCGATCCATCCATTATACGAATCTAACCATGTGAATAGATGTGTTGATTTCGAACAAGGTAGAAACCACCTGATTATACCATTAACAGGCACAAGAGAAACTGCCAATAATTATGATGGACCTCAAGGTACAAAAATACATTCTACAAGTGTGAAAAAATGATTTGAAGTCGAACACTTGCAGAATCATTTGATCAAAGGCCAGTGATGTGAACCTGTCGTCGAATGTGAAGAATTTTCCATTGAGGCATGCAATCTCCAAGGTACAGAAAAGGAGTTTCTAAATCATCTTCCTGGATAATGAATTGAAGTCGACAAGAAGTGATCCATCCAAGGAGGGCCTCAATGATTCCCACATCATGCACATGAAACAAAGGATTTCGCAAGATGATAGGATTGATTCAAGATTGTGATAGAGAGGGTCAAATAAATAGAGGATGTTTGACTTGTACAAAAAGGACTTCTCTTCAACATATGAGCGACACAACTTTGGAGTGTGGCAACATTTGACTCAAAATAGGATCAAAGGTCATGATGACAAAAATAGTGATCAGATAAGAGGCAAATGGATTTCCTAAACCCAGGAAGGCAAGTGACGAATGAAGGATATCCCAAACCCGACATGAACTGAAGATGAGTGTCATGTTCAAGAGTGGCATTCTGCCTAAACACACATGGGATGTGTTTTCACTCAATAATTTCTCCAAGTTCAAGACAAATAGTCTGAGGTAACCACAAACCTACTTGGAACTCTAGGATCTAGCCTTCCTAAAGTTCAGAAAGGGCTCTCTCTTTAAGATTTAACTTTGTTTTTTATTTATATTTTAGGCTAGTTATGATAGTTCAATTTAGTTTTGTTTTAAGATGTTTGGTGGGTAAAAATCACTTTGGATTAAACTAGAAAGAGATCTTCTTTTCCATTGGGCTATGGAGTCTAAGTCTAGATAGCAGTACTAGAAGGCAAGGCCAAAAGGATGCAAATGTATTCAGGGCAAGATAGATAACCCTCGGAGCTTTGGGTGAAATTTTTTTGATGAAATTATGAAGTGGGGACAAAGGGCAATGAAGGATCCTTTGATCCGGACAATAGAGGAAGGAGGCAGAAGTCAAACGGGAGTAGGAGCAGTTAAGAATTCCTAACACCGGAAATCAGTTGAAAACATTTAAATGGTAACTTAGTTAAAACAAGGAGCCATAAGCTAGTCCTGAAGTAATATTCCTAGTTACTCATTAAGAAATAACATAACACATAATGAAATGTATGGAACTTCAGAAAATAAACAATGACAAGATAGATGCACTTTACTCTTTAACTTATCACGAGAATCCTAAATTATGATGTCCAGTTAGCTTTGTCCAGTCTACTACTTTCGAAATCAACACATGTCAGCCTCCAATGTATCAGAAAAAATCTATAGTAATCTTAGAAATTTTATTCCACACAAAATACTTCAAAGAGTGAAGTATTTATACAAATTCTAAACTAGAATATCTTGAAAAAATATTAAGATTTTTTTACAAATATCTCCAACTATTTTACATAAATAGAACTTAAGTAAAGGACACTCAAAACTAATGCATCTATTTGGCACTATTTTTTATGGATAGGTGATGAAAAAGAGGAGAATTCAAATTTTATCTCAACTCGTAGTTGATGATGAGGCATCCAAGTCATTAACTGTTTCCTTTCTTTGTGCATTCTGCTCCAGCAATTCTGCAAACTTGGGGTCCAATGATACCTTTGTATTTCTCAATAAAAACTATATTTTTAAAAATTTAAAGAGGTTATTGTATTTGAATATGTTCGTGAGATAAACCTCTCTCAGTTTCCTACATTTCTGCTCCAGCTGTTAACAATAGGCTCTTCAAAAATAGGTGTAAAACAAAGTTTTACAGAGTCTGAAAAATAAGCTGTAAATATGTGCATGTTTCTTTCATCCTGTAATAAATTTTAAAATAGTGAGATAGGTTTTTGTATATCGGTATGGTAGGAAAAAAAACCTCCTTCAGTTTTGTAAGATGTATGTCTTATTGACCATAATCTTCTCTGCAAAATGATGACTTAACAGGAATTTTCTGCAAAAAGTGCTTTCCAATATTGTTAAATATTTCCCAACCCATAATGGCTGTTAGAAAAGGGAGAGAGGGTTTTGTAGTTGGAAATCTTAAGCACATAAACCTCCTTCAGTTTGGAAAAATTAATCTCGGATTGGTCACAATAGTTTCTGCAAAGCAATGAATTAAACATGAAATTTCTGCAAAAATGTTCCTTCTTGCTCTATTTTCATCTTTTAACCTTTTTGTTCTTTTAACTGTTTTACTTTCACTTTGGATAAAATTCCTTGTTTTTGGTGAAAGTATTTTCATCTCTGTTAACCATTACTGACTCTATTTTTACTTTTACTGTTTTACCTTGACTGCTCTGTAACTTTGTTTTAACTTTCACTTTGACTTTTACCTGATACACTTTAACTCTGATGCTATTTGATTGTTTTGTTTTCACTTTCATTGTGAATTCTGATTTCACTTTTACCATTCACTGTGCACATTTCATCATTATGATCTCTCTCTAACTTGATTTTTTTATTTCTTTGTATACAAAATGTTTGTTGAATGAAGCTTTTGAATTAAAATCTGAGAATTTGGAGCAAACAATTTTGTCAACTATTATTGAAACTGTTGGCTCAATTTCTTATTTTGATAATAACCTGCAAAAATCAAACAATTTTTTAATGAAATAGAGGTCTGCAAGGAGGTGATTGAAGGTTTTTTGAAAGACCCGTGGAATGAGATCTGTCTGTGGAGGTTTAACTATGTTTTTTAGGCATTTTTTGGCTACTCCTGCAAGATTAGAATGTTAGCAAGAGATTTTTTCTTTAAACAGAGGATAAATTTATCAGTTTATAAGCCAAGGATAAGCTTCAAGTGATATATTTTCTCAATTAGGTATCTGAGATATGTAAACAGGTTTAAGACAGAAAATGAGGGTTTTCTGAATAATTTGGACTGTAAAAAATGAATCTTCAAGAGATCTGTGGGTATGCAAACCTTTTCTTGTTTCTGCAATTTATCTTTAGGGATTTTAAGAGGATAACTTGAGGAAATTGGCTTCATGAAGGGATTTTATAAACAAGTATTTTCTGGGAAAAATTGGCCAGGGTTTGGCCTGTTTCTATGTATTTTTTGGGTAAATTATATGGACAATTTCTCTTGATTTGGGCTTTGCTTTAGTTATGAATGGTTTTTACTTAGAAATTGCAAGCCTAAATGTAGAAAAACACCTCAGATGATAGGTATTCGACTGTCAGAAGGGTTTCTGCAACTTTCTATGGTTGAATTTGAGCTTTGTTTCAACTTGTTGGAGCCGAGAAGATCTTCTTTGGTCTTCAAATAAGGAATTTGGAGTGAAATCTGAGTTTAAGGCACGAAATTGTCTAAAAATGGTTTAAAACAAGGCTTAGGAAGCTTAAAAGGGCTAGGCGGAGCTTTTTTAACAGTCGGGTGCGAGAATAGTAGTGAGAAATAATGTAACAAAGGTGTAAACTTTTGATATAAACCTTCATTACTCATAATAAATGCAGGTCCTATCAAACAGGCGGGAATGGTTTTGTTTTCGAATGCGAAAACCATTGGTGGGTTTCACGTTGGATTTGGGTTGTAATTTGTATTGAACAAAATGAACGTGATGCAATCAGATTTCGCCACATCACCAAGGGAGGAAATGGGAAAACCACCCATTTCGCATCCGTTTGGGCGACGGGAGGTCGATTGATTTGTGAGCGTGAAACAAGTCTAGAACCATTGGATCATCGGAGAAAGAGCGAAGCGCTGAGATTGATTTGAAAGCTGCAGTTGAAAGGTTGGGTGGGACCGGGGAAACTAAAATAATAAGCGATGGAATGGATTAATAATGTAATAAAACTTTATATAATATGATTTATAACCAAAGTTTTTATTTACAACAGGGTGATGTATATACGGATATGGTTCAAAAGGTTTATATCTATTGGTTGAAAGCACATGAGGCAGCTTAAGAGTGTTTTAACCTGGGTTAATTTTTATATGAAACACGAGGTTTCACATAACAGACAAAGGAAATAAGGTCAAACTTAAACCTCGGGTTTAGTTATGTATTGCGGAAGGCTGGTAAGTAGATTATAAAGGCACGAGAGTTGTTACCTTTATGTATCATTTGATGATTTCACCACTCTTACTTAGGATAAGATGTTTTTTGAGGGTTTGTATGTTTTATGAAATGGAGAAAGTTAATAAAAATGGGATATTATGTATCTTTGAGTTGTGATGGGTGAATGAAGGGTAAATAATGATAATTGGGGATTAATATAGGAATTTAACAATTTTAACTAACAGTGATTGAGCCTTGGGTCCGGTCCCAATAGAAGTCAGAGAAATGCTCTGAGCCTCTTCGACTGAGAGTATAGAATGCATAATTACTACAGGGGATGGGAAATTAGTAATTTTTACCCGATGATGAATATTTACGAGCTTCATCCCACTTCTTCCTACCTACCCAACTTTAATCTAACATTTTTTCTTCCATTTTACAGGTGCACTTGAGCTTGCTACCTTGAAACATTTTATTCTTTTGAAAAGGATAAAAACTATCTAAATCTTCCTTATATCATCCGAGGGCTCAGATTAAACTGATGAGCTCCTCTTTATTCTCTACCTATATACTGATTAGTCAGGATTAAATTGTCTGACTAATCTTTATTCACTATCTATAACATAAAAAATAACAGCATGAAAAGTCAAGATTAAACAGTTTAACTCATCATGGATTATGGCATTTATGAACACTCTACCATAATCATTTGTAAAAAGTAAAAAATAGTGGCATTTGGACTTGCTCACTTTCATGTTTTATTTCTTTTTCTTTTAGGGTCTATATTCTTTTAAGTCCTTTGATTTTTCTTTTAGGACTTTTACCCTCTTTTTTTATTTTCTAAATATGGGAAAAAAACTTGCAGAAAGCAAGGTATGTACATATTTAGACTATCAAACTCAATTCAAAAATTATGAATCCTATATTTATAGGACCCTAACGGGATGTTCTACTTTAAATTTTCCCACGTTAATGCTAACGAGTACTTATTTATTTTTGATAGAAATTCTGAAGAGAATATCATATGCTTAGCATATATTTTCATTCTTTGAATGAATCCATCCTAGTAATTTTAACGAGGCCTAGGAAGGAGTAACTCGATCTTGTCATGGTGACAAGTCTTTCATCATTTAATTTTTTACGAGTCTGACAAAAGAATAACTCAGTGTCTTTTTCATGTTTACGGAGTTTGAAAAAGAAACATAAAAGAAAACTCCATCAGGTCCCTTTTCATAAATCCTCCCTCGAATCCAAAAAGGTATAAAATACTATCTGAGAGAACCTCTTGATCATGTTCGATCAAGGTATTCCTTTTTCGTAAATAGTAAATCTCATCCAAAAAAAGGGGTAAAAGTATATTGAGACCACATCAATTCATTAATTTAACGAGTTTGAAATGAAAAGTACTCGACGATCTTTTCAGTTTTCATGAGTCAGAAAATATCTTAAAGATGACTCTAAGGGGTTTTTTTTTCCGTTTAGTTTTAACGAGTCTGAAAAAATAGATAAAATAAAAATTGTTACATCAGTAAAAAATGATCATTGTCACTGTTAAAAAGATCGTGATGATGCACGAAGAGAACCACCCAACACTGATATCGAGAAAAATAATAAAATATTGGAAAAAATATGTTTAAAACTTATAAATAGAAAAAAAAAGTAAAAACATTTTTACCATTTCACTTTGGGTAAATTGTAAAAGCACATTTTACCCCATTTTCCTCTGATCTTCAGATAAGCATTGCGACCGATCCAGGACACCATCCGACGATTCGTCAGTTGCAGGTAAGGGCTCTATCTTTTCTCATTATTTCCATTCCATTTTCAAGCCATTTCATTTATAAATTTAAGGTTTTAGGAGGATATTTTTAAGTTTTATGTCGCAGGCGATCAACGTGGGTTTGAACTATCAGACCCGCGTCAATCAACCATATCCCGTTAAGCTAGCTCGCCGTCGGCACCAGTTTAATTACGACAGACACCCTGCTGGCTGAGAAGATTTTAAAACAAATGGATCTCCATTGTTAATGATTCATTTCCAGTTTTTATCGATTTAAAATTCCCCCAAAATATCATTTATGGATGTTTTGCAGGTGTTTTTGATGAAAATGGTTATTGAATGCA
Source organism: Pinus albicaulis (assembly GCA_034641835.2). NCBI lineage: Eukaryota > Viridiplantae > Streptophyta > Pinopsida > Pinales > Pinaceae > Pinus > Pinus albicaulis. The sequence goes on from CM076575.1 coordinate 281,799,626, forward strand.
AATAAAGAGGTCATGAGGTAGAATATCATGAACCTCTCCAAGATTCGCATTGCATCAATGCCTTAAGAAATTTTGGTTTCCTCAAGTTATTTAAAACCTGAAGATTCAGAGCTTGACTTGAGCTACCGGAACATCTCATTGGGTTATGGGATTTATATTGCCAAATTTTCATTATCGGGGATGAGAGCTCGAAATATATATTTTGAACATTTATTTTATTACTGAATTATCCTGGAGAGGAGAGAGAATGATACTCCCTGGAGATCTTACTGGGGGTGAGAGCACGAGTATGCTCATTGGGAGACATTGTCCTGGTGCTAGAAATACTTCAAGTGGAAAGGTGGATATCAAAACTATCACTAATCTGCCTTTGGGGACAATTTTTCACACTATGGACCATGTAGCTGCGGCACAGGTGTTGCATGAGGAAAAAAGTCTCAATTTCAGTACGTTGTAGATTTCCTTACTCCCACAATGTTCAACTGGTGTGAGGGATTGTTGGCTAACATGAAAATCCAACATACAAAGTGCAAAACAAGATGGTTGAAACAATTTGGGTATGGGTCCATATTGGTCACTTTCTTCTTGGAGCAAGTGCCATTGTTTCAGTACCAGGGGATTGAGGTATATGATCTCACACCGAGAGATCTGAGGCTTCTCAGATGGTTTGAGATCATGCCTCACCATGGAGGTGGCCAGAAAATTCATTTCCCGACATCGTTTTTCAGTTGGTTATGCCATCAGTTGATTGTAGTAGATGACTACGCATACGGTTGATATAGATTTCTGAGGAGATCCAGATCTTCCCCTTCCACTAGGTGAAAAGTAGTATGAAGCAGGTAAAAAACTTGTTTTTGGAATTTTTTACTTTTTAATGTTTTGTGTTATGTGTTATGAGTTTTAAAATTATTATTATTTTGCAGATGTTGGACCAAAAAGACCAGCAGGCATGTCCCAGATTTCGAGGACGGTAGTGTGCCAAATCAAGGATGCTAATTATGAGGAGGGATCATACTCAATGGTAGATATTGGGTGTAACCTAGAGGGCCTGACCAGAGGCATTCCAAAATATGCGAATTTTGATGACATACCACTACGCTTTGAGAGGCACACCGTAGGAGTCTCTGGCAAACATCGTTGGTTACTATGGCGAGTAATCCGGGTGGTCACTTGCTACCATGAGCACCATGTGCGTGGATAGATGCCTTTCGTTTATTTTCTGCATTGATGTAAGCTTGTGGAGCCATTTTGTCACGGAACACATATTTTTTGATATTTTGATGTAACAAAATTTTACAAACTCAATATATATATATATATATATATACATATGCATGTTTCTATTGTTACAAAGTGTTATTATATCATGGTGATGTGTTTGGTTTTCTACATATGTTGCATGTTGGCTCGACGGGTCCTGAACCAAGTTCGGAGGTGAAGGTTTTCCAGCAAACCCCTTTACTACTGGCCCTTTCAGTAGTGACCCGCTTGCGCAGGTCAAAGTCTCACCCGAAGCAGTATGGGAGGGTATTAGAACCAATTTTCCGCACCCTAAGAGAGAGAAGGTAATAACAGAAGCCTGTAATTATCAGATATACACATAAGGGTGATTTGCATGGTTCCAGAACGTAACCAGACTATAATTTTATCAGATCTATTCTAGCAAGTTTGCATCCACGTGTGTATCATCAATTACAACCATAAAATAGTATAATCGCATCCAATATTTTTAACACAGATGGTTCACATTCATTAACAGAGATACAATCAGCAAGTGCATCAACAGTCATATCACAGTAATATATTAAATGGAACTACTTTCATACCACCGAGATAAAAAGACAAGTTCGCAGCTTAATCAGACAATCTTAGTTTGTAGAAATCATAGCAAAATAGATCCAGATAACATCATATGGTTCAGCAACACTTCGCATATATTACTTATCAAAATATTCTTACATTCCCCGAATACCACCTGCGCATACAACCATCAGGGTCTGCACATAACAAGATAGAGGATCTCTGCGCACACAGCCAGCAGGAGTCCTAACCCAAAACAACCCAACCCAGATCTAGCAATTCATACTTCGCTTTAATCTCTATTCATTCCTTACCTTTCAACTCAAAAAGGTTCAACTATTTATACTAATTTAGCCTACACATCCAATGGTCTGCAAACCGTGGTTTGTGGACTCTTGGTCTACCCTTGACCCAATTACAATGCATTAGGGGCTTTGACCCACCCCAAAACCCCTGCGTTAGACTAAACATAATAAAAAATATACAAAATGGACCAAATTCATAGCTTTGTAGGAGACCTTGTTCCAACAGTCCCCCAACATAATCTTGTGACTCGTCCCGAGTCACTGAGGTGGTGGGGTATCCACCTGTGCCTACAACAGTTTGATCACTTCAACTAATGGGACAACACAGCTTCACTTTGGGCAGCAGCATTCTGGGCGATGTCGACCAATTTCTATGAAATCGGGCCTTCTGTCGCAGTGGTGACACTTTCCATAGTTTGGTTGAGCTGCTTTACGGCTACATCAGCATCCTATGACAGTATAAGGGCGTCTAAAATCCACGGCTTCAGGCGGTCGGTGAGGGCCTTCTTCTTCTATTGAACCACTTCTATCTCAGCTTATAGGTCTTGGCTAGTCCGTAATCGTGCCAGGTGCTGAGCATTAACCAACGTGGGTAGGGTGGCTTCCAACATTGCAAACGTCTCCTCTTTCTGCCATAGTGTCTGGGATATTTCATGCAGGAGCAGATCATGTTGGACCTTGGTTCATAGCTGCATGGACGTTTCCAGTAGTTGAGCACCCTACGCGATCTGCCCCGTGATGAAGTTCCTAGCAGCAGCGACCAGTGCAGATCATTGGGCCCGCACTTTCGGAGGTGTTCCGGGCTGTAATTTAGCCTGCAGGTCAGAAATATGCTACTCCATATGTGACTTAACCTACGCAACCTCTTTGTGAGATGCCTTCAATGTGGTGACCAACCCCTCAACCTTTTCCTGGGGGCATAGAAGTAGCCGGAATCTCTACTAGAACTTCTGCACAGATCTGGTGGATGAAGCTTTCGAGCTTCTTTTGCTGCGTGGTGGCCAGGGCAACTGTGACATTGCTTTCGATGATCGTTTTCTCAGCCACGCCTACCTACTGGTGAATCTGCAGGGCCCAATGCTGAATTTCCTGAAATATACCTGAGTGGAGCTCCTGCAAAACATCTTGGGGTATTTTGGCTAAGTCTAGCTGGACCTCCTGGCAACTATGGACCTGCATGCTTAGGTCGGGTGGACTGATCATCAGGGTAGCGCTAGGCAGAGGGTAGAGACAACTTTCTTTTTTTGTGTGTAGCACTGTTGGTGGCTTGCGGCGTCTGTACCAAAGTCACACTGGTGTGTAGTGTCTCTGTCTTTAGTTGCAGCTCACAGAGCTCGGCTTGTAATGCAACGAGCATAGCCTTTTTTTTTTCTTCAAGGGCCTCCCATCAATCCTGCATGGCTAGGGATACTGCATCAACAATCTGTTCAAGGTCACCTTCAATCAAGGTGACAGTTTCATCATGTTTTGTCTACTGAGCGCGCTTCTTCTTCCGGGGTCCTTTGGCAGGCTCGCCTGTGCACTCATCCTGCGAGGGGATGTAGTTCCTCCTGCATCTCCTCCTTCTATCCCTAAGTTGGGCTATGAATCTCTCTGTGATGTTCCTTCGACATCCTTCTTATCTGTCTGCTTCTGTTGCACATCTTTCTTCGTAGCTGACTTTGTGTCCTTCCCGGTACTTTTGCTAGATCCTCCAATATTCTTACTAGTGATAGGGGTAATTACTTGTGTGGTGCTAGAATTTTTGGGGCCCTGCGCTCCGGTCTTGAAGCCAATATTCCACTGTGGGGTCTAGAGTGCAATAATACTATCAATTTACTCGTCTATGACCATATAGGGGAGAGAGGTCCAAGCTTTCTCCTTTCGGCTCCGAATCTGTATATTGTGCATGGTCACCTAAAAATTTGCTATGTGCATGTACTTTTCATAGACTGTGGGTGATAAGCATGGACGAGAGTTGATGGTAGCTACCTCACTACTCTGGAAGAGGACCCAGAAGACTTGATTGTCCTCTATGCATTGCACATCCTTGGAGTCCCACAAATGCACATAGCGGGCTCCTTCACACATATCTGAGGTAAGATCAGGGAGGACAAAATCTGTAGGAGCTTCCCAGGCAACCAACGCGATGAGGAAAAACAACCACGAGTAACAAAAAGCGCACCCTAAGTCCTGGGATTCTCGTACGTTGGCCAAGAATTCGTCACATAAGTACTAAGCCCAATTGAAACAGACTCCCTCCGCACATTGGCCTACTACCTGGATCACGTAGGCGGGGACAATGGCGACTTGGCATTTTCGCATCAACTTGCATGCCAGCAACATCGTGCCTAACTGCGTAGTGATATCATTGATGGATTTGATGATAAATCCTCGGGTATTCCGCTCCACCTTGAATTTTTGGCGCACTAATTAAACAGTCTCGGCTTCGTATTTCTTACCCACTCGCTCCAGAGGGCTTGGTTTGTTCATCGAGAGACCAGTAATCCTATGAATTAGTGTAACATCGATAGGAGTCTTGTCCCGGATCCATAGGCAGCCTTCGTGAATTAGGGCGAGCAGCTACCGTGTGAGCCGGTCCATAATATTGTAATGACCAAAATGGGGCATCCTGAGCAAGTTCAAGAGCCTAGACCTGGCCAACCCCCGCACCCAGCATTGGGGGACTACTGTAACTCCATTTTCATCATGAATTGTGTCAAGGTATAGTGCAGGTTCTAGCTCAAGGAACGCTTCGAAGTTGGCTAGGTCGTGATCATAAAACTTGAACTCATGAAGCTTACCAACAGGTTCTCCAATGATGTGAACCTCACCTGGGGTCAGCGACATCTGTAGGTAAGTGACCAAGCCATCAAGATTATTCAGTGGGCACGTTGATGCCCTGTGTGGTCGAACAAAGGGAGGTAACCAGTGAATTGGCTCAATGGTTTTTGCTTCCTCCTGAGCTGCCTTCGGGGATTTTGCGGTTTGTAGGGAAGTTCGAAGCTTTCCTGCAACCCATTTCGTGGGCTTCGAGGGCTTTCCAGAGCTCTGTGCCTTTGCTTTCCCTTTTCTCATGGTTGGGTGCGACGTGGAGAGAATATCTTCTGCCTCAGACTTGATTTCCACTACTTCCTCAGTCCCCTGTTCCATCGAGGTCATTGGTTCAGAAGGCTCAGCGGGGTTCGTAGCCATCATCCTGGCACAAAAAAAAAAAATCCAGGTTGCTACTATCTGAGGGGGTAGGTTGTTCGGACATGAAGGAGACACTATAAACATAGAGCCTCTTAGAGCACCAAATTTTCATAGCAAGATATGCCAAGTACAAGCTATACAACTGATACGGAACCCTTGTCTAGTTTGGTTGACCCTTTTTATAGCTAGCGCGAGCGGTCAATGGTTGGGCAAGCTGCACTTGGAACTTACCATCATGTAAACAGTAAAAAATCTCCCACAATTGCCTCATTAAATTCCAGCCGCCCACTCCATTCAATGGTAGATTTTTCATTTTACTTGATTTGACTGTCCTAACGGCTAGTTTTCGTAGCTCTGGTGCGCTCAACGCACACCTGTGTGCATTCAACAAGCCTCCTATGTGCATGGTAGTCCATCCAACATTCCACCTGTGTTCTAAGTGGGCCTATTGTTTTCTTTTCTAGTGCGAAACTCCCTTGACACCCAGCATCCCTGCAAACCAAAATTTCCTTGCAAAATAGCTCTTTCAGAGGCATTGTGATCACTGCGTACTCATGTCTGGTTTTTCTGTAATAGCTTGCGAAGTGGAGGAGCGAGCGCAGTTTTTTCATATTTGTAGGTGCTACCAGCTCTGCAGCTTCCATAGTATCCACCATCTTGAGAGATTTTATGTAGGGGATTCACCTATCAATTACGCACCTTTTCCCACCATCGATGGTTATCTTGTGCAAGTCTGTGCAGCTTTGGATTACCAGTCCAGGTTGTTCCCTGCGTATGTGAACCAGAGGATCGAAGCACAGGAGTAACATAGTCCGACATGCCCCCCATTCCTGGAACGTTGTCTTACATTCATCCCACCACTTCGCAGGTGCTACGCGTAGGGTGAGATTGAGGGCCCATAACCTTCATTCCTTTGGAACTTTGGCTTCAAATTCTTGAAAAAATTCCTTAATGCTACCAAAACCGTCAAAGTAGGGTATATCTCGTACCTATGAGGAGATACATCGGAAATCCCTTGTAATCCTAAGACATTGCAGCGTGGATACGTTGTGCAACCGGTTTTGCCAATTTTCTAGTTCCCCATTGGAGTCAAACAAATAGTCGCTATATTTTTCCCGGCAGAGCATACTATCAACCGTAGATTTGATCCAATCTTCATCCTGCGTATTTAACTTGTAGATGTGATCTACCTCCTCATTGAGAGGCACCATCTCCGTATAGCTTTCTCCTTTTGCGAGGTCTAAGGGGACTATCAATCATACCCCTCCATTCTCAAATACCATGCTCCTCTTCTTTAAGTTGATAATACCGCCCATGTCAATAGCCCAATCTAACCCTAGGAGCGCAGGGTAAGGGTTCACATCTTCCACAATCTAAATGACCTCAAAGTCGGCTCGTACCTTGACTCCTAAAATATCCACTACAATCTGTGATAACCTTCCTAACGGTATGATATTCTGCTGATTGGCCATGCGCAGCTGGATAGTGGACCATTCCAACTTGGGTTCTCCCATGTGTTGTCACGTTTTCTTGGGTAGTACATTCGCATCTCATCCTAGATCCAAAATAACTTGTTCCATTTCATAGTCCCTGATTTGTGTTGTGAACTGCATTTCCCTACCAGTGCGTTTCTTGTATTTGTATAGTGTTTTTACATCCTTAACTTCCAGGGGAGGGTTGGTTTCTTCTACGTAGTTGTTTAATAGTTCCTGGAGGTTCTCAACAGCCTGTTGGTTGTGCAGCAGTTTCATGCATGCTTGTAAAAATGGTTGGACCCCTTCTCCTTCTTTGGTGGCCGCCGGAACCTACGAAGTAGTTGCTTCCGTGAAATCCTACCGAGCCGCGATAAAGGTCTTCCTTTCCTTTTGTAGGTCCAGGCCTTCTAATTTTCTGACCGCTTTCCTGATCAGAGGCTCAGTCGTAGCCTTTTCTTCCGCCCCCCCAGTGGCTAGGCCGCTACAGGTTATGATATTAATACCTGGTCCCTCGTTCTGAGGCTTCGCCGTAACCCTTTTCACATTCTGTGTAGGTGTCTGTTGTTTCTCCCGCACCTTAGCTATCAAAATCGGGCAGTCCTCAATCACATGGTCCAGCTACTTGCAGTACCTACAGGATTACCTTGTAGGGTTTAGGCAGTCCCTTGCAAAGTGACCTATCTCTCCGTAGTTATAACAGATCAGTTGGCCTCTTCCTCTACCTACACTTCCACCTCGGACCCCTCCCCTACCCCTAACGGGGGAACCCCTAATACCGGAAGGGGTCCTTGGTGACAAAGGATCTTTCTATACCCTATAGAGGTTTCATCGGTCTATCATCAGATCATAAGTACAGAATCTCTGCTCATCATGCCCCACCGACCTACAAAACCTGCACCATTGCTGCTTAACCTCTGGAATACAAGTGGCAAGGCGAGGGAAGTGGTTGGTATCGTGCAATCCCACAACGCGACAGTCATCACACCATAGTGCCAGCCTACTTGGTCCTGCAACTTCTCTAGGGCGCAACAGGCTAGGTCCTCCCACCTGCATGTAGTCTGTTAATAATGGACAGTTGTCCTTGGTGTGGCCATTCACCCTACATCGTATGCACCACCTCTTAGGGCTAGCCTCCACTCCTCATTCCTTTCGCAGGTTCTGGATCTCCATGTGCATTGCGTCCAACTAGCCTTGGATATGTTGTACACCCAACTGGGTTTTATCTCATGGTGCAGCCTCCAACTTCATTGCTATCTCCAAGGCCTTCTCCTACGACTCAATGTCTTGGTGGTCCATCGATATGCGTAGGTGGGGCAGCAACATAGAAATGAACCATTCCACATGTTGCCTATCATCATACTGGAATCCTCCTTCTCTGATTACTTTTTTCAATCGTTGATCAACTTCCCATTCAAACTCAGATGGGCCTTGTTTGAAATCATTCAGGTTATTTACTATCAGGGAGTAGGCCTTAGGTTCCTTGAATTGTTGCTTCAAGGAATTCTTAATGTCCTCAATGCTCATGTTTTCATGCTGGTCTAGGTATCCCATGTACCAGTCCAGGGCCCTTCCTTCAAAAGCAAGAGATAGTTGTGCTCTTTTCACAGCATCACTCACTACATTCTGCGAAGTCCATACAAACCCTGCGAAAAACTAGAATCGATCCATATCTTCATCCCCCACACCCTTGAAGGTGGGTAACTTCATCTGTGACATCATATCATCTTCGGGTGGTGGCGGAGGTGAGTTCTTGCCCCTACAAGGACTCAACAATGGTGTTGATGGAGGGCTATGGACAACAAAATTAGTCACTGGACTATAGACAAATCGATCCCCCTCTTTATTAGTTCTGTAGTACTTACCGCTGTGTGTTATACCCTCACTTTTATTGGAGCTCATTCACTCAGTATGGCTACACAGGATACTCTTTTCGCACAATAAGATCTTAATCAGTAACGACAAAGTTTTTATAAACTTACCCCAGAAACCCTTAAAGAACCTCCGCTCTGCTTCTGAGTAGGACACAAACTGATTGATCGCAAATTTAGTCACAAATCCCCCTATCACACTCTCCACCCAATGATCTATCGTGCGAGTAATGGTATTATCAATATTATCCAACTACCAGTTCTGGATTCCACTGTGTGACCCTTTCATCTTTCCAACACTTCTGAAAATCGACTAGTCTTGCGAGCGACTCCTGCAGCTCGATTGTGAAAGTTACGAAGAAAATATCATAGATTTCCAAGAAAATATACTTATTTTTCCACTACTTTGTGATTAAGTTCGCACTGCGATTTTCTTTTACAACGAATTCCTGAAATTTATTTTCAAACCACTCGTCGATTTCTTTCTTTTCAGGCTTCCAATACGGCCTTGGCAATACCAAATCTCTCCCTCAAAATGCTCCCGGTCCTGGCAACGGAACCATATTTTGGCTCAACGGGTCCTGACCCAGGTTCAGAGGTAAAGGTTTGCCAACAAACCCCTATACTACTAGCCCTTTCGGCAGTGACCCGCTTGCGCAGGTCAAATTCTCACCCGAAGCAGTATGGGAGGGTGTTGGAACCATGTTTCCACACCCTGAGAGAGAGAAGGTAATAACGTAGGCCTGTAATTATTATTCTACAAAGAAATGTGATTCGCAGGGTTCTAGAACGTAACCAGACTATAGTTTTATCAGATATGTTCTAGCAAGTTCGCATCCACCTGCGTATCATCAATTACAACCATAAAATAGCATAATCACAGCCAATATTTTCAACACAAATGGTTCACGTTAATTAACAGAGATACAATCAGCAAGTATATCAACAGTCATATCATAGTAATATATTAAATGCAACTAATTTCATACCACAGAGATAAACAGACAAGTTTGCAGCTTAATCAGACAATCTTAGTTCGCAACAATCATAACAAAAAAGATCCAAATAACATCATATGGTTCAGCAATACTTCGCATATATTACTTATCAAAATCTTCTTACATTTCCTGAATACCACCTGCACACACAGCTAGCAGGGTCCACACACAGTAGGACAGAGGATCTCTGCACACACAGCCAGTAGGAGTCCTAACCCAAAACAACCCAACCCAGATCTAGCAATTCGTACTTCGCTTTAATCTCTATTCATTCCTTACCTTTGACTCAAAAAGGTTCAACTATTTAGAGTACTTTAGCCTATGCTTCCAATGGTCTGAAAATTGTGGTTTGTGGACTCTTGGTCTACCCTTGACCCAATTACAATGCATTAGGGGCTTTGACCCACCCCAAAACCCCTGCATTAGACTAAACATAATAAAAAATATACAAAATGGACCAGATTTGCAAATTTGTAGGAGACCCTATTCCAACATTGCAAATGTCAATCTAATACATAATTTTCCAATGTATCTGTTAACGTATTCAAATTTCGTGGAAGGTGTTGATATGTGATATAATCAAAACACGTTTCTAGTAATCGAACACGTAAATACATGTGCAAAATTTGAGGATTTCTTACTGAATAATGGCCATTTAACTGTAACACAACTAATTGTGAGTCTAGTTTCACAACCAAGTCTCTAATATTGAGAGAAATTGTGTGTGATAATAGCTCGATGACTACACTATATTCGGAAATATTATTAGTTGTTTGGCCCAAACAAATACCTTGTATATTTACCAACTCGTCGTCAAAGGCAAAAAGTTCCCATGCTATGGAAGATAAGTTATGTGTGCTACAGCAAGCACCATCAGAAAAACTGACATAATGGTTCAACTACATCTACAAACCAAGTGGAACACAAGGTAAGAAGAGGAAACATGTCTGCAAAGCAATCATTCGCACCAAAAAGTCCAAAATCACACTAATGTACAAATTATTGTACTTGCGATCAAGCATAATACTTCTTGAGATAAATTTCGTTACAGGGCTTGGAAAACTAGTTATCCTCATAATCGACTAGCTCATAGGCATATTTCTCTAATATAATTTGAACAATGTGAGTCCCATACCACATTGCCTCGAGCTTTCTGACCCATAATTTGTCATGGGCTTGATCATAAAGCAAGACCAAGTCACCTTGAGAGAAAACGCGAGGATTGAAAAACTTATCGTACTAAACTTTAAATCATTTCTTTTGAGCTTCAATGACTAAAGCATCGATTAGTTGAGTCTCATCAAGACGCTTGAGATAAAGCAAACATTCCTCTTCTGGAAAAGTGCCTGAAAGTAGTTTTATATCTAGATTCAAATAATGGATTTCACATTCAAATGGAAGTGTAGCTTCCAGACCATACACTAGCTGAAATGGTGTGAATTTGGTAGCAGTCTTAGTAGAATTTTGGTAAGCCCACAGAGCTTAGAATAGAATGAGGCTCCAATCTCTTTTATGTCCCCGAATGTTTTGTTGAAGCATCGTTACCAGGACTTTGTTTAAGGCTTCAACTTAGCCATTGGCCTATGGATAATATCAAGTGGAGCTATAGTGGCACAACCCCAGCTAAGAAGTAAGCTTTGTCATCATATGATTGTGGAAGTGATATCCATGGTTAGTGACAATGGCTTTCGGGACACCGAACTAGGCTATGACATGATTAAAAAGGAATTGTGCCAGAGTTAGACCTTCATTATCATTTCTAGGCATCACCTTGGCCCATTTTGTAAAATAATTCGCGGTAATGATAATATAACCATGGCCCCCAGCTAAATGAGGGCTACAGGTCATGAAATATATGCCCCATTTTAAAAATGGTTTGGTTGTCACAACTGGGTGCAAGGGAGCGGGTGGTGTGCATTCTTTCCAAGAATAAATTTGGCAATCATGGCATTTGTGGATGGAAAGAATGCAAACTTTAAAAATAGATGGCCAAAAATATGTTTCTAGAAGGATTTTCTGAGCGGTAGCATAATCGGACATATGACCACCACAGTCCCTAGAGCGGTAGTTATTAAGGACTTTCTCAACTTCCTCAAGAGTCAAGCATCGATGAAGGATGAAATTGACACCAGTACTGATACAATAGTGTCTCCAATGATGCGATATGGTTGAGATTGGTAACGAATCCATCATCTCTGAGAGTGAGATAGCTTTGGAAATTTTTTTGGGTCTGGAGATCAAAAATGATGTCTCCATACCATAGATCAAGATTACTGATGAGAAAGAGTGATTCATCGGAAATCAACTCATCGAAAGGGGTAGTATCAACTATAGCTAGAAGATCACAGATCAATTCAACAAAAACAAGAAGATGAAGGGGAAACTGATAGGCTGGAAGAAAATCATATGAACCTGATAGGATCTGATGACAGAGATGATATCTTCCTCACTGAGGAAGAACAAGGATTTTTCTCATCAAAAAAGAACAAACACAACCATGAAGATTTTTAATATTACAGAATGGGGTTTGAAAATGCAATCATGGAGGTACACAAACAATATAATCTTAGAAGCAAAGGGAGCCCAGAATTTTCTAATGAAAACAACACTAGTACTGTTGTTAAGAAGACTTCAGAAAATCAACCTAAAAAGACACCCAGTAACACCAACGCTGTGACCAATAAAACTGATCTAAATAAAGGCAAAAACAACCAAGCAAGTGTTGAGAAGAGCTGCCCTAGTACTTCTGCTAGTGGCCCTATAAAAATAGTTCCAGCTAACAATCCTAATAAAGCTCAGCCAGCCAAGACTACTGAAAGAAACATAAGCGAAAAAATATATGTGAATATGCCGAAAATAACACTTCCTTTCAGCCTCGAAGGTGATATTTCCAAGATAAAAATTAGCATGCCTCTAGCTGAACTGGTAACTCGGGAAGTGTACAAAAACCATGTTTTGAAAACTCTGAATATAAACATCGATACGAATACTTTAAACATGGCGGATAACAAACTAGAGCTATTGTTTGGTCCTAGAATTGAAGGAAAATACCAAGAAGGGGTTGTCCCTCCTTTTATGTTAGTCTAAACGTACATGATAAGATTCTACACAATGCAATTCTAGACTCTGGAGCATCACATAACCTTATGCCCAAAGCAGTAATGGAAATCCTAGGCTTAGAAATTACTAGAACATATAAGGACCTATACTCTTTTGATTTAAGAATGATCAAATTCTTGGTTTTAATTAAAGATCTGTGTGTTAACCTGTCACAAATTCCTACTAAAAGCCTAGTGATGGATATAGTAGTAGCTGACATTCCCCCTAAATATGGCATGCTTTTGTCTAGATCATGGGGAGCCAAAGTTTAGGGGAGCCTTCAAATGGATATGCCCTATGCCACCATACCAGTGTTTAGTCAAACTAGAAGATTATATAGGGAATCCCTAATGAAATACATGGTGAGAAGCAAAGACAAACCCAACAACTCGCCTATCTATTCCACAAATTCGGACTTAGATTCCTTTATCTTATTCAACGAAGATGAAATCACCCAACAAGAAAAGGAAGATAAGAAAGAAATTAGTGCACCAGAACATTTGAATTTTCCTCCCACTCAATCACAAGATGCCCCAAATCTCAGCAGCCTTAGGCTGCAAAAAGAAAAAGAGAATGAGATAGAAACACTCTGGAAAATGAGCTTTTATGGCTCTTATAGCCAGGTCGGTTCAGGGGCTGGTGTATGGGTACATAACACGAACAAGGGATATTCATATAAACTATATTTTCCATGCACAAATAACATTGCAGAATACGAAGCCCTCATCCTCGGTTTACATGTGCTCAAAGACTTAGAGGTTAAGAGGATATCATACCAAGGGGATTCTGAGTTAATCATCAGACAAATCAAAGGAGAATATTTAGCCAAAAACCATAGACTCAGAGAATATAGGAATGTTGCCCTTGATCTTCTTAAAACCTTTCAGAGATATGAACTCATTTTTGTACCAAGAGCTCAAAATTATCTAGCTAATGAACTTGCCTTTGTTGCCAGCAATTGCCAAATACCACAGATAAATGAACAGTTCAATATAAAGGTGAAAAATAGACCAGCAGTGCCTGAAAATGAATATTATTGGCAAGTGTTTGAAAATGATAAACACATAAATGATTTCTTGCAATCAAGGAATGAATTTTCCACAGCAACACCAAGTTCCAGCCATGAAAAAGATTGTTGTGATGAGGAACAAACCCTTAAAAAAAATCCATCCCATTCTGCTGATATAAATTAGTTTGAGCACCTTTTTAAAACAGAGTTATCTGACAACCCAAACTAAAGGGACCTTGAAGTTTTAAAATTTAAAGGTGATACCATACCAAAAGGCCTGGCACCATTAGAACAACTATTTGATTTCAACGATGTGGCCACAGAACAAAAAACAGAGCCTATAGAAACTAACATTGAGGAACATAACTTAGGCAGCCCCACTGAACCCAAAATGATCAAGTTTTCCAGTACCCTCCCAGCTCATGTCAAATAGTAGTACATAACACTTTTCAAATAATTCATAGATGTGTTTGCATGGGACTATAAAGACCTGAAATATGATGATACTAGCATCATCCAACACAAAATTCCTCTTAAGGAAAATCAGAAGCCATTCAAATAGAAACTAAGAAGTATAAACCCCGTTTTATTACCTTAAGTAGAGAAAGAGATTAAGAAGATGTATGACGCCGGGATCATTGTTCCCCTTAGATATTCAGAATGGGTTTCCAACCTAGTATCTGTTAGGAAGAAGACAGGGGAAATCAGGATGTGTATTGACTTTAGGAATCTAAATAGGGCCTCCCTGAAAGATAACTACCCCCTTCCGAAGATGGATCACATCCTCCAAAAGGTGGTTGGGTCCAAAAGAATATCATTGTTGGATGGGTTCTCAGGTTACAATCAGGTTTTGGTACTCCCAAGTGATCAACCTAAAACTGCTCTTACTACACCTTGGGGGACATTCATGTATGTCAAAATGCCATTTGGTTTGATTAATGCAAGGGCCACTTTCTAGAGGGCCATGGACATAGCCTTCTCAGAAGACATAGGCTATTTTATAGTCATTTAACTTGATGATATTACTGTCTTCTCCAAAAATTATGAAGAACATTTGATCCATTTAAGAAAAGTTTTCGATAAATGCAGAAGGTTCGGCTTGTCCTTGAATCCCAGAAAGACACTCTTTGACCTGCAAGAAGGAAAGCTTCTTGGTCACATAATCTATAAAGAAGGGATCAAAGTAGACCCGAAAAGGATTGATGGCATATGGAATATCAACGACCCAAGGAACCTCAAAGAATTGCAGTCTTTCATTGCGAAGATAAAAATTTTAAGAAGGTTCATCCCCAACCTTTTTGAGCTGTTAAGAAACATCACTAATATGCTTAGGAAATAAGTAGGTGTTAAATGGACAATGCAAGCTAAAAAATCATTTGAACTGGTGAAACAAGCCCTCACTCAAACACCGGTTCTCATTAGTCTTGATTTCACCAAGGATTTTTATATCTTCTATTTTGCATCTGAACATACCATAGCTGCAGTGTTGTTGCAAAAGAACGGCATGGGGAAGGAGCAGCCAATATATTTTTTTAGTAAGGCTTTGAGATATGCTCCACTCAAATATAATATCATGGAGAAGCAAGCCTTAGCACTGGTGAAAGCATTAAATGACTTTAGGGTGTATATTTTACATTCACATATCATTTCCTTTGTGCCACACACTGTAGTCAAAGATATTCTAAGTTAGGACCCTGATGGTAAAAGGGGAAAATGGATTGCCACTATTATAGAATATGACTTAGAGATTAGGCCCACCAAAATCACCAAAGGGTAGGGATGATCAAAACTCATGGTTGAGTCGAACTTCCAAGCTTTAGATATGAACATGGTTTATGCTTTGGAAGAGATAGAAGAATGAACAACACCATTTATCGAAGAAGCATTCATTAACTCTCCTTGGTATACTGACATCGTATATGTTTTTATTTATATGAATGCTCCTTCTTCTTTGTTGAAAACAAAAGCTAGATTTGTCAAAAAGAAGGCTTTAAATTATTGTAAATTAGATGGAGTTTTGTATTGGAAAAATGTTGTGGGTATTTTTATTAAATGTTTACTTGAGGTTGATGTAGGAAAAATCATGCATGAGCTACATGAGGGAGGATGTGGAGGACATATTAACTGGAAAACCACAGCAAAAAAGATCCTCGGGTCTAGATAATATTGGCCCACCCTCTTCCCAGACACCCATAAGTTAGTCATGTCCTGCCATAAGTGCCAGATCTTTGAGGGCAGGAGAAAACTCTTACCACTACCGTTGCAGCCTATCAGTGTTGAAGCACCCTTCTAATAGTGGGGCTTGGACTTCATTAGGGAAATTCACCCATCATCCTCAACCCAATACATATGGATCCTCACAGCCACTGATTATTTTACCAAATGGATAGAGGCCATACCCACTAGGAATGCTACTAACTCTGTCATCATCAAATTCCTTGAAACCAACATACTGTCTAGATTTGGTTGTCCTAGGAAAATAATCACAGACAATGCTACTGCCTTCAAGTTCAAGAGTATGGTATATTTCTGCCATAAATATCAGATCACATTAGGTCATTCTACTGCCTACTACCCCCAAGGAAATGGTCTAGCTGAATCCTCCAACAAAAGCCTTGTTAATATCATCAAAAAATTGTTGGAACAGAATCAGAAATCTTGGCATGGTAAGCTTGTCCATGCCTTATGGGCTAATAGATTGACTACTAAAAATTCCATCGGCATGTCTCCCTATCAGTTATTTTACAGCATGGATGCATTCTTCCCAACATCTCTAGGAGTTCCAGTCATAAAACTCCTTCAAGAGGTCCAAGCTGAAGAAAATGATATGCAAAGGAGAATCAATCAGACCATTCATTTGCAACAGAAAAGAGAGGAAGTATATAAATGGACACAAGTAGTCCAAGAGGGAATCAAGAAATTATTTGATAGGAGGATCAAATCAAATGACTTCCAAGTTGGAAATGTAGTGCTGAGATGGGATTCAAAAAGGGAATAAAAAGGGGAACATGGTAAATTCAAAAATTTGTGGAAGGGGCCCTACATTATTCATTCCATAAGGGGCCACAATGCATTTTTCCTGCAGGAGCTGAATGGAGAAGAGGTGTTTGGAGGTCCTATCAATGGCAAGATGCTCAAGCACTATTTCGCTCAAGAATCTTAGTTTCAGATTTTTTCATCCATTTTACATACTATTGCATGAGAAAAATAAAAAATTACAAAAATAATAGAAAAAGAGAAAAGAGGGCAGATGGAAAGAAGAAAGGTACATCCCCATACCAAAAAAGAGAAAATCTGAAAATGTGCAAGCTTAAATGCCACTACTTTAAAAGAAGGACTGCTATTTAGTCATACAGCCTAATCATGACTAGATAGATTTAAATTTACTACTGGTAGGTTAGTGAAAAATATTTGCCAAACTGTTTAATCTTGGCTTATCAGTAGAATAGATTAGGATAAAAGGAAAATGGTTCTAGTATGCTAAAAATTTTAACCAGGAAAAGAAGAAGAGGAGAGCTCAAAAAAGATCAAGATCAGAGCTGAAAAAGAACAGAAGGATGTTTATAATTTTCAGATCTTAAGCCTTCACAGTTTTGTTTTAATTTTCTACAAATAAAAGTCTATGTGCAGCTTGTACATACAGCCATAGACACCATAGCAAATTAGACAGTCTAATCCTGATTTGACTGTGTTTGAATTTTTGTTTTACGATGTAGAGAATACAGATCAGTCAAACAGTTTAATCTTGGCTGATAGTAGATTAGGTAGAGAAGCTTTAGAGTCCAACTGTTTAATCTAGACTCTTGGAAGAAATAAGGGTAGCATTAGATAGTTTTATATTTCTGTTTTCAAAAAGAATATGTAAAAGAGATGCAAGTTCAAGTGCACTCAAGAGAAGAAAAAATGCTAGGACAAGTAGTGTGGGTAGGTAAAGGTGTTGTCTTAAGAAGTTCTTTATGCTGTAGGTCATTGAAGAATTTCCAAAATGCAAAGAAAATCAGCAAGAAGACAAAAAAATTATTCCCAATGGATGAGGCACTGGTCTGCTAAAAGCCAGATATTGATAAACTGAGGTCCTTGACACCTCCAAGGAGCTGCCATCCCCAAGTGGAGCCACTGTTAGCCATTAGTAAATTTTGTTGCAGTAGATGATGGCTAAATATGTTATGTAAGCCTTCAAGAGATTATTTTCATAGAAAAATTCTCATTCTTGAAGCCTTCTAATGCTTTCAAATTTAAAATATGATCTTCACTACTGTTTCATTCATAAATTCACCAAGAAACCCTGTTGATATCCAAAAGAAATTGTTCTTAGGCCTAAATTTCCACCATTTCATGCCTCCAAAAAACCCTTCATTTCATTCACTATTACTCATCTTAAGATGACCTTTTTCCTTTGCTAAAATTCCCTTTTTCCCTTTAAATTACCCTTCATTTCATTAAAAATACCATTTTAGACTGAGAAAACCCCTTTCCATGGTTTAAAAACCCTTCCTTTTAACTATCAGAACTTGAAAAAACCATGAAAACCCAACAAAAAACACATAAAACCTTTTAAAAACCTCTTCCACCCATTTTTTAGGCCTTAAGCCCCCGAGTGCTTAACCTTCTACTCCTTTTCTTCATGTGACTAACACATGTGACCTGATGCTAGTGCTCATCGCATCACAACTTTATATCACATCGACATTATCATATTTTTATCCCCTCATCATGTTCCCCCGACGATGCGATTAGCCCCTTCCGGCTTAGCCCCCAGCTTTTTCTCCGCCATAAGACTTGGCACCCGCGACCAAGCCCTTAGCCCCATTGCATCGGTGCTGTTACATTTTCATTACCTCACTCGCCCATTCCCCCTCCGATGTGATAATCCCCTTCTTCCTTGGCCCCTAGTCACATATCCCTCCATGGGACCATGCCCCATGCGCCTATGTTTAAGCCCCCATCGCATCGGCATTTCCTTTAAAACCCGCATCTTTCCTTGTAAGATTCTTGCCCCGATGGCGATGCCCTGATGAATTCTACACCATGGATCCATAGGATCTGACGGTCCTCGTTTGATCCCATCTCTAACCCATCGCTCATCCTCTCCCAACCATTGCTTGACACCTAGCTTCCACTTTCTTTCTCCGCCGCACACCTTTCCCATCGTGCTCTTTCCCCCACCATTGAATATGCCCCGCTTGATCCAACAGCCTACGATCTATTTCATGCCCATTTCCCAAAATAACCAATCAAACTTTAACTGCGCGAGACCACTGGTTTCGTAAGGGACGCATGTCGTAAAACAATTAGATCGCGTTTGTTTTACAATAAACCATTTACCGCCCGAATCGAATGCGAAAACCATTCGTGGTTTCCGTAAAACAACTTCCCCTATTTTCGCGCCTATATTCAAATTCGACCCTGTTTTCACAGTTTTTTCACCCCTCCGCCAATGAAAGCTCTTCTTCCACCTGCACATCCACCTCCTCCGCTTCTGCGGGCTTTCAAAGCAGCATTTTCCGACGCCGCAGGATTTTATATAGCATGTTTTGTGGACTTTTGCAGGTTTTATTTGTGTTTTTAGGGCCGAAATCCCCCTATAGGCCATAAAAGACAGGCACAGAAGGTGGTGACCTTCACGGTCCAAACAGAGGCCAAATGGCGAACAAAGGGAATGTCAGGTTTCATTTCATGGATGATCAGTGTTTTATGAGCACAGTTTACACCATAAAACCCTTTGGCGCAGCCACATGTACACAAAAGAAGACAAGGAGATCATTGAAAGTCAAAGGTTAAACAATAAATTAGGAAACCAAAGCTTAACCCGAAGGTTATAGATAAAAACACAGTCAAAGCTAAAACAGGGTTAAAGGACAAAGACGGACAAATCAACATAGGAGAGCTTCGAATGACACATCCGTAGAGCTATTTACTCCTCCCGGGACTAAAAGGCGCCTTGACAATTATTGTGTTGACATAAATTCTTTAAAACTGTTAAGGCAGTTATTGTAAAAGTATGGGTGGTCTCAAAACCCATATTGTCTGTTTTACTCGTACCAAAAGAAAATACAGGACTGCAGAATCCAGAATACTTCTCTACAAAGACACTCTTTGGATTTATTACCAGTATGTCAATAAGGCCACAAAGTATACAAGAACTAATTGATTGGTCAAGAAAGTTAATGTAATATTTATGGCACAGAATGGGAATTTGGATGCCTTTCATCTCTGTTTTAATTAACCATTAAGGCCATCTATGTCACCTCTCCTTCCCATTCACCTATAAATCATGTTCGAACCCTCATTGTAAAAGGTTGGCACTTGATGAATTCTGAAGTAATACATAAACTACTGTTTCGAAGAAGAATTGATGTTTTGAAGAAAATTTGGATGTCGTTGCTTTTATGATTGATGAAGGAGGCTAGACCATTGGATCCCTGAGCCTGGTTTTGGTCAAGCACTCTCTATTCGTTCATGTTATTTCCTGTTTTATTCACATTGTTCCATTATGTTGTGCTTGCACTAGATTAAAAATCTTAGGCTAAGAAATGTCTCCCAGAAGCACCATAGGTCTGTTTACTCTTCAATACCTTTATGTTTTCATCTGTTGAAGGTTAATTTAGTAGTTTAACTGCTTGTAAATCCTTAAGCTTGTTCATTCCAAAATAGTTCAAATATTTGGTGTCAAGGTTAAATTATGGTTTGCCCAGTTTGCTTGTTGCCTCTTAAAAGCTACTTCTGATATCATCCTTCAAATGTTATAGTCTGCATCCTGGAAGAGAAGATTTGTTCCAATATTACCCTCTGTTTCTCGTTGTGATAGTCATATTTGAAGGTCTTTATAATTGCAGTCTTAGATTCTTGGGTGTTCCCCCTTTTATGGATGAAATTTTTTGTGTTTCTTATATGTTTTCTAACTCCTTTAAGTGAAACAATTAGAGGAAACAGAGTGTTCCTCTCCTTCTTTGTCTTACTTAAAATTCTGTCTTGTTCATGTTATCTACATAGAGTATGTTGGTAGAATTCATGGTTAGCCCTGGCTATTGGATATTTCTTTATGTTTAGATAGTGTTGCAGGTACCTTTGTTGAAAGGTATACGTGATTAAGGAGTCTTAATAGCCCTTAAAGCTTTACTTTTCCTTCCAAATCCTTGATGTTCATCTCATCCCACCTAAATGATTTCACAGACCCATTGACCGAGTTAGATTTGCCCTTTGGTTCCCCAAATTCATCAATCTGAATTGTTTAGACTTCCATATGACTCCATTTCCCAATGGCTTGTATATTTCCATACTCTATCTATGCTGCCTAGATCATCTATGTCCAACCAACAAACAAACAAATTAGCACTTCACAACTAGTCTAAAATCAACCCTTTAAAGCACAAAAGCTATATTCCATAAACATATTGAGAGATCCCTCTCTGAGACTAGGAGGGATAGATCCTAGAGCTCTAAAGTTTGGTTTATATGTTGCCTTGTCATTTGGTTTGACAATCAGCCAAATCACAGGACCCCAACAACCATCATCATCATATTGAACCAACACCCTACCGATAGTGTTGTTTGTGGCGGCCAGATAGAGGAAATAATCGCTATGATAATCGGGAGGATGAAATAAAGGAGAACTAAAAAGGCTTTTCTTAAAATCATCAAAATAATTTTGACCACTCTCATCCCAAATGAATGGGACTCCCTTTTTCAATAGATGGGTAAATCCTTTAACAAGCTTTGCATAATTCTGGATGAATCAATGGAGAAAATTGGCTTTCCCCTGCAAGCTTTGTAGTTGAAGTAAGAAAAAGGGAGGAGACAGATTGATGATTACCTTGACTTTGAGAGGATCAATCTGGATTCCTTCTTTAGAAACCACGAAACCTAAGAGATTTCTTGATAGAATGAAAAAGACACATTTATGAGGATTCAACCATATTTGATAGTGTTAGCAAAGGAATATCACTCTAATATGTTTGGGGTGATCTTGACGTTTCGCACAATGAGATGGAAGGTCATCAAGATATGGTTGAACTACGTACTTAATAACATTAAAATCATAGGACATAGCCCTTTGGAAGGTATCCCAAGCATTTTTCAAACCAAAAGGGAGATTCTTATAGGAAAAGGTTCCCCAAGGATAGATAAAGGCGGTCTTATTTTGATCAGCAGGAAGAACATTGATCTGGTTGTGGCCAGAAAATTTGTCCATAAAAGAGAACATCTCACTCTCGGCACACTCGTCAATAATTTGATCTATAAAAGGAGTGGGGTAATTGTCTTCAGGAAAAGCCCGATTTATGTCTCATTAATCAACACAAACTCAAACGGTCACTTTCTTTTTGGTAACAGGAACAATATTAGAGGCCCAATCTGTCAATGGTATAGGATAGATGAAACCAGCCTTGAGAATTTTTTCAACCTCTCCCTTAATGGCATCAGCATTTCTTGGGTGCACAGGATGAAATTGTTGACGAACAAGCTTTGAGTTTGTATATTTAGTAATTTTTTGCACCAAAATACTAGGGTCTATGCCAGGAATTTCTTCATAGGACCATGTGAATATGTCGTGGAATTCTTTGAAAAGAGTGGTGTAGATCCTGACCTCATCAGGAGAACAAGATGCACCGATATGGACATTCTCAACAGCCCTTGGTTTAACAGATATGTTGATCAGAATGGTGGGAGAAATGTTACCCATGTTTCCTTCAGAAATCATTTCATGCACCAAAATGGGATGCTGAAGTGGGCCAGTCAATTTAGAAAAAACACGGGTTTCTAGACAAGTAGATATTTCACCCCGACTTGGGAGAAACAAGGAACGATGATGACCATCATCTCAAGGGGTTTATTCAATAGAAATAACTTCCATGATACTCTCATCAGTGGGAAATATCTCATCCAAGGGATCAGCTGAATCCCAAGAAACAAACCAGGGAGATCGTGAATACATGTCCAGAGATGAAACCAGGTTATCATTGGCTTCATAATCATCCCCAAAATCTAGAAGAATGCTTTGATACATTTTTATGCAGGGTTGAGGGGCATAGCATCACCAAAATTGTCAAGCTGGTCGAGACTAGGAAAAATCCATGGATCTTGACCAAGAGATATCATGTTAATAGAGGAGACATTAGGATACGAGAGAGGAAAGACTCCCATCAGGGAAAAGTCTTTGAAAAGACCAGGGCCAATGCTCTCATAAGGAGTATAGGTATTCCCAACGTATGGGACATTTCCAGTTGAAGAATCCTAGGAAAAGAAAGCAAGTTGATTAACAGTGATTATCTTCCCCTGATGATGAAAGCAGAGAATGTGGAAAAGGATAGCGACCATGCAATTCATCACATGGGTCCAACTACATATGAGTAGAAGGTTGTAATTGAGGTTGGAATCTACCGCCTCTACTTCTAGGTTCACCGTTTTACCCTCCAACTAAATTGGAAAGGATTTGAGAATACCATATGGTCGAGATCCTTTGTCATCGAAAGCTTCCGGAGTGTTAGGGGACTGAATTAAGGTAGGATAGTCGATGGATTTCAAACGCGCAACAAAAATGATGCAGGTGGAAGCACCTTCATCAAAAACAGTCCGATGAATGGTTTTACCCATCAAAATGACTTGGATAAGGAAAGCTACCTATGATGGGAGCCTATGAACATGATTCTTGAGATCAAAAGTAATAAGATTTGAATCTGCAGGATCAATCCCTCTGATAGCAGACTATAGCACCTTCCATTGTGATGGGCACGACTGAAGGACTTCCAAGGCCGATATCACTGATGGCACTTGAACTAGATCCTCTATGATGTTATAATGTTGGGAAGCTCATGCATTTGGATTGTAATATAATTTCCAAAGAACACTCTTGGGAGGTGCTCATATAATGGAATCATTTTTAGGCCTCTCAATATGGACAAGACTAGAGCTAGGGGGAGTGGAAGAGGAAGGAATATCTGAAACATCCTTTTCCACAGGAGCTTTCGAAGGATTCAGGTATTATTTTGATTGAATGGCAACAGAAATAGGTTCTATAACATCCATAAATAGTTGGGAGCTTGCGGATGCAAAAGACTGGGGTTGATCTATCATTTGTGTCTACTGAGAAGGAAACGGTTCTTTCAAGATAGTCAGTGTCTCGGGTGCGCCTTTAAGAAGACGGGAGAATTTGGCACGTTGAGGAAAATCCTTGGTACAATGATCTTCGTCACATATCAAGAAAGGATACTTGGGCTTATGCTTGGAAGTATCATCAGCAGATGACTTAGCATAATCATGGTTTAGGGTGTCAGATTTGGCTTTACGTTTCCCCTTATTTTTACCTTTTGAGGACTTGCCTGTTGCGGTAGATTGAACAACATTAACCTCAGAGTTTTTACCAGGATCATTCGAATTGTTTGGAGTGGAGAGAGAAGTGGCAGAAGTAGACTTGAACTTCGAAGAAGCCTTCGATGCACTGTTATCTGTATGGGCCACTGTCCCAATGACGTCATTAATAGGAGGCATAACGGAGATTTGGATGATGCTGGATCGGTTGAAGGTCATGTTGCATCAGGTAAAATCTCATATAAAGTTATAGATTGGGAATAGACCAAATATAGATATTGAGCACAGGCAATGACTTCCTCTTCCATCACACAACCACCCATAGCGATATATTTGGTGATTTTAGGAACAAAATATTTTGTGAACCACTAAGTCAACAATTGCTCAGGGATCTTGAATTTAATAAGGCGGCGTGTGCACCTCCATTCATGGATATGGTCTGAGATACGAGTACCAGTTGACTGCTTCAAATATGTCAAGAGATGGGTTCTAGTATCATATTGGACAAGCAACAGGAGATGGGTGAGGAAGGCCATGGCCAAGGTATTGAAATTGTAGAAGTTACCACGAGGAAGTGAAATGTATGATTTGGTACTGACACCCATCAAAGTGCACTAGAAAAGACGTAGAAAAATTGAATAATCAACCCAAGAGTTTGAAGAACACCATAAATGGTACATCGTGACATGGGCTTGGGGGTCTTCCCCAGATTTTTCTTCAAACTTTGGACAATCTCCAAGAATTTTGGTTGGAATTGGAGACTAATGCAATATATGTTGGATGGGGTCATTTTTCAATTTTAACACATCTGGAAATTCCAACGTAGCTAGGAATGGAAACGTAGGGTAATGAGGATAAAATGGTCTTTAGAAATTACCCATCTGTGGGTTCCAACCTTGCTAGTATGGGTTCTGCCCCCATTGGGGTTGATTCTGACCATACTTCTTGAATTTTCCCACTGTTGTTGATAAGGTATATATGGGTCAGGACCTTGTTGTCATTGGGGTTGTTTATAAGTACGTTGTTGCAGTATTTTTTGAATGTATGGTCCTTGCCAGGGCTGTTAATATGGCCCCTATTGAATATAAGCACCCTGTTTGGACTGTTGATACAACCCCTACTGTATATAAGCTCCTTGTTGGGGTTGTTGGAACTAACTTGAGGTATTTGTTGGTATTGGACACCAATATGATTGGGTGAGTTCCAATTTGACCCTGAAGGTTCGTAGCATATTGGATTTGAGGACAAAACTGAGGATTTGTCGCAACAACACCCAATTGATTTTTGGGTTGCTGGAAATACGGATGTGATATGTTTGGTCGTTGAACATACTGATATTGTACATTCAGTTTTTGAACATACTAATATTGTACGTTCGGTTGTTGCACATGGGGTTTCTAAAATTGAGGGTATTAAACATGGGGTCGTTGATAAACAAGTTGAGTCGAAGTAGGTTGACCACCCGATAGAGAGGTTCCTATGGCACCACTTGTTGGTTGTGAAAGCAGAGTTCCACTAACACTAGCAGTAGGTTGTCCCGTCCCTGATATAGTTCTATAGTTTAGATTTCCCCCACCCGATGAGAAAGGTACATATAGAGGATGTGATTTCCCCCCAAGCACAGATGAAACCGTAGATTGTCCACTCAAAGGTGGAACTGTAGTGATCGTGGATAATGAAAAGAATTAGAAAAATTTTGAGGTCTAAAATGGGCCTCCTAAGAAAAATGTACAACCAAAATAAAATTTATAAGAACCAATAGGATTTAAGATGATGATGTCAACAATGGGGGATGATTCGCCATTTTTTGGGTTAAAAAGTAAAAATACTAAAAAATAATAAAATAATAAAATTGATTTTTCGACTTGTATTTTCAACTTATCTCCCTAAGGTTTTACTCAAATTTCAAGCGACAGTATTCATTCGATGCAAAATTTAATTCCTCATCCAAGGATTACCCATGTTGCATACTTTCAATGGACCCTGCTACATGAAAAATGAGAAATACATGAAAACACATGATTGTAATCATGATTTTCATGTATTTCCCATTTTTCGTGTAGAAAGGTCCATCAAAAGTATGCAACATGGGTACTCCTTATATGAGGAATGGAATTATGCATCCAACGAGTGTTCTCGCTCAAAATTGGACTAAACCCATAGGGAGATAAGTTGAAAAGTAGTTTTTTCTTTTTTCCCTCTAAAATTTGATGATATAATCTAATCTTATTTTATTATTTCCACTATTATTTTATAATTTCCTTAGGAGGCCCATTTTAGACCTCAAAATTCCCCTAATGGGAGCAGATGATCCTAGCGAAATGATCATTTGACCTACAGAAACCGCAAGTTGTGAAGCAGGTTGTGAAATGGCAGCCGCATTTGAAACAAATAGGCTAGAAGATGGGGGAATGCATGTTGACCAACAGGGATCGTGAAATAAGGATGTAGCCCCAGAAGCTCCCGAAACAATATTTTCAAGAGAATTATACCCCAGTGGAAGCATAGACGCGACTTGACTAGAGGGAATACTCTTCCCACTTCCTTCATCATGACGGGTGAAGACATATGGAAAACCTTCTGGGGGGAACATAGAAGTGATGACAACTTCTGGGATATAAGATGCAGAATTTTCTGAAGGAATACTCTGAGGAGTACTCACGAATGGAATATCGTTGGCATCTGATGCCATGTCTGGTGGAAAAAATTGACGAGAAATAGTACGATATGCTACAAGAGAAACACCTAAAAAAATGTTGGGACCGTCAAAAGGACTATACATATGCTCGAGAGATATCACAAAAAATTCGTAGAGCAGATTTGGAGGAAAGATCGTAAATTGTGCAGAAG
Source organism: Pinus albicaulis (assembly GCA_034641835.2). Lineage (NCBI taxonomy): Eukaryota > Viridiplantae > Streptophyta > Pinopsida > Pinales > Pinaceae > Pinus > Pinus albicaulis. The sequence goes on from CM076575.1 coordinate 281,826,509, forward strand.
GTTCAGGACTTTTTGGCTTAGGATCCTTAGATGACGATGAAAGTCACTCATCAAGTGGTGGTCGAGACGAGATCGGTTGGACACTTATGACAATTCCAAGTTCATCACCTTGAGCTTCAAGAGGCGAAGGTGTAAATTGTGGAATATCAGGAGGATGTCCTTAAGATCCTTCAGAAGAGGAGCGATGTGAATACGAAGATTCAACCACGAAGACCTTTAGTACAAGAACAATGAAGGGAAATGTGAATCACTTTTGAGAAATTGAGATTTATAATTAACCAAGAAAGATGAGGCCAAGAGAACTGCACAGGTGGGATGTTATCGTGGGAATTTTATTTTAGAATTGAAATAAGAAAAAAAAAGGGCAATATAGGCATAAAGGATTACTAAGTATTTGTGAACTGCAATATACACCTTGGCATAATAAATTAGAAAATAAATTACCAAGGAATTAACGTATGAAAGCCAATCTCCCTGAATGTTGTGTTCGATGTATCATTTCTACAAGGCGTTTGACTCGGTTACCTATGGTAGGTTTTCAACCTAGTGGGGTCTCCCAAAACATGCTTGATGGTACGTGGGAGCTCAGTTCGTAGTAGCGTTGTCTAATGTGTAATCATTTTATGAGAGTGCCCCCTTATAATTTTCATACGTGGAGCATATTCCTATATACTTCCATATGTGGGATGGGATATCACCCCCAGAATGTAACACGAACTGTTAGCGACAACTGATACACTTTACAACTTCAAAACACGTCTCTAGCCTAGACCTTTATATGATTTCGTTAATTCCAAATGTTCCTTAAGGTTAATTGAATAAGTTTTAAATTTGATCTTTAATTATATTTCGATAATTTCGGGCTCAATAGTGATGTCACCTGAATCCCTACAATCCAGTTGAATGCAAAAAAGAATCAATTTCATTTCTATGAAATATAAACTAATGAGGGAGGAAGTGAAAACAAGAGTGCAAGACACAAGCAAATGCAAAAATCAATGGTCCCCCCCAACTAGCTCAAAATTACTGAAATGCAACTTTAAAAATGAATTCAATTTCACTATCCCCAAATGAAAAATTACTGAAAACGAAATCACTTCTATTTTCACTAAGATGTGCTAAACACATTTTTTTGTCCTTTCACTTTGGATTTTAAAATGAAAACCAATGCAATCAATGAACTAAATCAAATTAAAACTAACCAAACGAACAAATAATCACAAATGAAAACTTTTTTCACTTTTCTCTTTCTCGAATGGAAAACAAAATGTTTCAAAAGTACTTGAATGAAAATTACTTTCACTTTTCTTTTCAAAACGAAAAAAAACAAACCAATTAAAAAGCTTGAAATGAAAATGACTTTCAATTTTCTCTTTTGAAACGTGAAATCAAATCAAACACACACTCTCAAGCTCGGAAATCAAACGATTGTGATTTATATTTGACAATTAATCAAAGGTGATTCCAAAGTGAAATAATGATTCAGTGCAAAAGAAAACAACCTCACACAAACAAGCCAAAAGTAATGTGAAATTTTGTTTGGAATAACCACATGCAGAAAGACAGAGCCAACATATTTTTTATGACAATTTCAAGTGACAAGTGAAGGAAAACTAACCTAGAACCCTAGAAGATGATTTAATCTTCACTTGAGCACAAGCAAGGTCAAAGAGAGAAATAAATCACTCAAACAAGGTAATAAAGCAAAACACAGTGATGTCAGATCATATCAGACTTGAAATACACTTGAGAGGCCAAGACACACTGGAATTAAAAATGGAAACCCTAATTTTTTCCTAATCTCTGGGAGGAATCAGCGCGTCTGTGAGAGGCTGACTACTGTTGAAAGGCATATCAGCATGAGTGTTTTGTAGAAAACAGTGCTCTCAACACTTCTGTAAGAGAAGAAAGAGCGTTGAGCAATAAATCAAGAAAAAATAAAATAATTTCAACACTCAAACTAGACTTGACACCCTAAAGAAAAGATCAAATCCTATGCATACTTATAGTGACCTAAATAGACTCAGATCTCAACGCTCGGTCAAAATGATCAAAAACTAAATCGGAAAAGGAGATATAAAAAGGCTATAGCTCCCCAAGAGAGCCGCCAATTTTGTTGTGCAGAAAATCCCCTCTATGGACAGAGGTGATCTCTCTAGCCCTGGAGTGGGTCTAGCAATGCACGAGACTATCTAATGTACCCTTTCCTAGTTTATATTAAAAGAGAAAGAGGAATAAGAAGAACCTACATCTTCCTGATGTTATCATTCAATCCTTCGATGAAGACCTTGATCCACGATCTTTCAGGCTCGCTCCTTGTTGCTTGTGATGTTTGAATACCTATAGGATATCAAGATACAACAACAAATGTAACACAAAACATAGCATACATTGAATACAAACTACCTAACAGATCAAGAAGCATTAAGCTACTTGTATAGATATCCAAATAAATATGGAAAGTGAAACACTAAATGTATTATTGATAATATAAAAGAGGAAGCTTACAACTATGGCTTTGATGTTGGAGGCCTCCCTTTGGTGATGTCCAAGTCCAAACCGAGTCTCTTCAAGCAATATTTCCCCCGAATGGAAATTTAGGCATTATCATAGTATAGGGATAAAAATGATTAATGATAAGACCAACCCAACAATGACCAACGAGTAATGGAGGGATGAGATTCAATTTATAGGAAGGGAGAGGGAGCTAAGAGCCCATAAAAGGAGGAAGGCTCACTTCTCAAGGTAAAATCCCCTATTTATAATATCAAGAGCTCCAAATGAGAGATTTTGACCATATCTCCACCGAACAATATCGTGTTCATCGTTTTGGAAACTTCTAGTGCATGAAGCTTCTCCTCCATTTGATGAAACACTGCCAAAAAGGGATTAGCGTGGTTTTTCCCATCAAAAGCATGCTAGCGGCGTGAGGTCAAAGTGTTGCAACTTGCCATCAACATGGGCAGGAATCTTGATAAGAGCATTGACCTATAATTTAGGGTTTCAAAATAGAAGATGAGACCATCAAAATGATAATTTTTGCTCAAATTTTGGAAGGGGAAGCCAAAAAATGGTTCAAAGGCCTAACTCCCCATAGCATACATGATCTCCCTACTTTACATTAAACATTCATCAACAAATGGGAAACTAGGAAGAACCCTCTCCGAATACTGTCAAATTACAACAACCTCAAGAGAAACATTGGGGAAAGTGTACAGGCTTATTTCACTAGATTTAATAGTGTGTATAACCCACTACCCCTAGATTTGAAGCCTCCACAAGGCTCAGCTTTGGCTAAATTCCCTAAAGGATTTGATCCCGAAATGGCCTATCAACTAAGAGAAATGGATCCCTTAACTCTAGAAGACATGCAGAAGGGAACCCTTAGTGTGGAAGCAAATCTGATTGAGAAGAGAGCTAGAATGAGGTCTGAAAAGAAAGTAACAATAGGGAAGACACTGCACCTTCCACATCTGACTCAAAATTAGACCATCTAGCCAAGAACCTGGATAGTTTGGAAAGAATGATGGAAAATTTGGTTGTCCAAACAAATGCTCAGAATAGGAACCAGCCTCAAAATCAGAACCAGAACTCTAGGAGAAATCTCAATCAAGATAGGCATAAAGACAATGACCAACAAATTAGGCCTCCCTTTCAACAAAACTATGTAGAACAAGAAGATGAAGGGGAAACTGATAGGCTGGAAGAAAATCATATGAACTTGATAGGATCTGATGACGGAGATGATATCTTCCTCACTGAAGAAGAACAGGGATTTTTCTCATCAGAACAGACCAAACACAACCTATTGAGATTCATTAAGATGATGAGCTTAGTGAAAAGAGTCGTCTTCACTAAGTGGGCCCGCGGGCTATTTTTGGTGCAAGTCTATTTTTAGACTATGTCTATTTTTAGACATGACGATCATATTTCAGAAGTTGCAGCATGATATTTGTGGATGGTTGATCAAGTTGGAAAAATAGACGAAATTCTATTTTTATAATATTGGGCGAAGTCTATTTATAGATTGTTGATCTAAAAATAGATGCATGTCGATTATTATTAGCTCTTAATAATAATCAGACACTAAACAACAACTTATTCTCTTGGAGCAATTCAGTTCAGTGCACAGATGTGGCACATCAGTGGACTGAGGGAATTACGCAATTCCCAAGGGTTTGATGGAGCTAATGCATGGAGGACTCAGTTAGAACTCAAGTGGCAGAGTTATGACACAGTTGGAAGAAGTAGTTATGGAGTTGTATTTACTTTAACTCAGTTCGACTCAGTTGAGCTAGTTGTATCTAGTCTAACTAATTGATACACTAGTGAGAGTGGATTGAATTAATTCACAAATAATAACTCATTAATCAACTGAACAATACAACAGTTAACTACAGTGCATGGCAATTTCAGTGGAGACCTAGTGGAGAGGTAGGTGAAAGGGCAAGATAGACTATCTGTTGTGACTATAATGATGCATTGATTACATCACACATGCATTGGAGTTGCCAATGAGGATTGCGCAGTCAAGGAAAGATTAATTTGAATTCATTCAGAGCTATTCTTTAGCAGGAATTGTGCAGTGGAGGTAGGCTAGCAGGAGGGCAAGATCGGTGCATGGATTTGCAATATTGTTCCTGATTAGTGTATGACGATTGTACTGTACTGAGAGCTTGTGATAAGCTTTGTATGAGATTTTCATATGATTCCATGATACATAATATATAGTTGGGGTTTTCAGCTTCAGGCTTTCCCGATTAAAAACTGTGTTATGTGCGATTGGTTATTTTTGTTTATGCTTCACATGTGTGTGCAATTAATTTTTCTGCAAAAGATTAACAAGTGGAATTGATTCAGTGTTTTGCATAAAGTTAAATAGTGTGAGATCAGGTGAATCAAGGACATATGCATGCTTAGTGCATATAATTTCTACATGGTATCAGAGCATTTTTAATTGAATACTGTTGAGAATGCAGCAAGATGATGGAGCTTAGTGAAATGAAGTCGCCTTCACTAAGTGGGCCCGCAGGCAAATTCTGGCGCAAAGTCTATTTTTAGACTATGTCTATTTTTAGACATACGTAGCATAATTTGGGAATTCTACTTGGAGATTCTTGGAGTATGCGACATGTCGGTAAAAATAGATGAGACCCTAATTTTTAGGACCCAGGCTATTTTTAGACTGATCTCCTAAAAATATGGAATTCAAATATTATTTACCCTTAATAATATTTTGACTATAAACAGCAGTTTACTCTCTTGGCGCACTTCAGTTTGAGTCATGGAGGTGGCTCATGCAACTGACACAAGGAATCACGTGGTTCCTAGGGTTTGATGGCATCTTGCATGGTTGGCTTCAGTTAGACTTCAGTGGCATGAGTTTTGGAGGAGTTAACGGGACAAGTAGTGGAGTTGTGTTCTGTTTGTTTTAGTTGAACTAGTTGGGATTAGTTAACTAACTAATCAACTAGATATGAGTGGAGTAAATTAAATAATATTTAATTTACTAAATATTAACTTATTAGTCAACTCAAGAACACTTCAGTTCACTACAGTGCATGATCAGTTCAGTGGAGACCAGTGGAAGAGGTAGATGAAAGGGTGAGTAAAGCTATCAGTTGGTAGATTGGTTTTGCATGAGATTTGCATTACACTTGGAGGAATTGTCCATGACAATTGCGCAGTCAAGGCAAGGGGATTCGAACCTTGAACCCCTTCATATACAGGCCATGATTGCGCAATAGAGGCAAGGCAGTTAGTGGTGTGTTTTGAACCCGAGACTTGTTCAAAACCAAGCTAGATTGTGAGTAACTTCATGAGAGAGTACTGAGTACTTGTGAGGAGTATTGTACTTGTTTGGTTACTTGATTTCTCCATTATAACATACACAATAGCTGCGGGGTTTTCAGCTATAGGCTTTCCCCATACATACTGAGTTAATGTGTGATTGAATTGATGTGAGATTGCTTCTGTTATTTCCGCATGTGACAATTAATTGTAGAAGAAGGTTATGTGTTATGTATGCAATTCGAAATTGATATATGACCAGGTTAATCTTCAGTGAATAAGTGATTTATTCAACTAATTTCTACATGGTATCGGAGCAAGATTAATTGTCGAGATCTATTACGGTGATTGCAAACTTATTTCCTCGGACAGAGTCTGCATGCGGGCCAGGTAGCCTCCGGAATATTCATCCTTCTTTGTAAGGTGAAAGATCTGGTGAATGCCCTTTGCAGTCAATCTCTGATTTGGAAATAATTTGTTTTCAAGAATAGATCGGAAGCGATAGAGCTTGGAGTTTGGAATTCGAATTTTGCAGAAGGTTGTTCTTCTTGGTGCCGGTGTTGAAAGATGTCTTCTTTCAATGGTTTGCGACTCGAATATGCTCTTGAAGGCAGTTCGAACTATATTGCATGGAAAGATCGCATGGAAGCAGTGTTAGAAGATAATGGTCTGAAGGAGTTCGTACATACGGATGTCCCAAAGCCCACCGATGCAGCTTTAGTCGATGCATGGCAAAAGAAGATCGCGAAATGTCGAAGGATCCTGTTGGAGGGCGTCAAGGATCATATTGTATCCAGCCTGCATGGAAAGGCTACTCCATATTTAATGTGGAAAGCTTTGACGGATCTATTCCAGAGTAAGAGTGACCAAAGGAAGCCGGCGCTCAAAGACAAGCTCAGGAACATCAAGATGGAGAAGGGCGACAGTATCGCTAAATACCTCACGAAGTTCACTCAATGCAGAGATGAACTGGGAAGTGTGGGAGTTACCGTCGATGAAGAGGATATGGTCGACCTGGCTCTCCTTGGTCTTCCGAAGGCTTGGCACTCATATCAAGATAGTGTCAATGGTCGGGAGAAGCTGCCGGGATGGGAGCACCTTTGGGCGGATCTCATGCAGGAGGAGATAAGGAGGACTACTTGAGATGGATCTTCATCAAAGGGAGCTGATGAAGAAAACTGCGCTTTGGTGTCCAAAGCTAAGAAAGGGAAGGGTAAGAAAACCTCTCATTCTGGAGCTAAGGGCAAGAAGTAGGATATGGCGAAAGTGAAGTGTTTTCACTGCCATGATCACGGACATTATGCTACCAATTGTCCAAAGAAGAAGAAGAACAAGCAAGCGGGAAGATCTGCAGATGGAGAAGCTTTGGCTTCACAGTTCGAGCTTGAATTTTCACTGATCGCATGCTTGGTTTCAAGTGTGATGGGATCATTGTGGTTCTTGGACAGTGGTGCGTCATTTCATATGACGGGAGATCGGGATTTGTTCTCAGATCTGGAGGACAAGGATTTGGGTGTGCACATCGAGATGGGCGATGATGGTAGATACAGTGCGACTGGTATCGGTACCATATCCTTTCAGAGGGAGTCTGGTAAACCCTTTGTATTGAGGGATGTCATGCATGTACCTGGATTGAAGAAGAACTCGATCTCTGTGGCGATGTTGGAGGATAAGGGGTATGATGTGGTCTTCAGCGAAGGAAAAGCCTTCCTGCGCAGTAAGACTACTAGAGAGACCCGGAAGATAGGGGTTCGAACCAAGAACCTTTATCAGTTGCAGGTAGATGGCTGCGCAGCTATGGCATGCAAAGCGGGAGAAGTGGTGAGCCGAGATGATGAGGGCGAACTGTGGCACAGGAAATTGGGCCACCTTCACCATGGAGCTTTGAAGATTCTGCAGCAGATTTCTACTGGGCTTCCTAAGGGCACTCTTGCGCAGTCAGATCAGTGCAAGGGGTGTACTTTAGGAAGTATGTGAAAGCCACCTTTCACGAGAAGGATAGTCGCGCCACGACGATCCTTGAGAGAGTTCACACAGACGTGTGTGGTCCTTTCTCAGTTGCTTCGACAACAAAGAACATGTATTATGTGATCTTTGTTGATGATTTCTCTCGAAAGTGCTGGATCTTCTTCATGCAGAAGAAGAGCGATACATTCGCGAAGTTCTGTGAGCTTAAAGCACTGGTCGAGAAGGAGTCGGGGAAGAAGGTGATTGCTCTAAGGAGTGATAACGGTGGTGAATTCATCTCGGCTGAATTCAAGGAGTTCTGCAGCGCAGAAGGGATTCGGAGAGAGCTCATCGCACCCCATAACCCACAGCAGAACGGGGTGGCTGAGCGGAAGAATAGAACGATCGTGGGTGTTGCATGGGCGATGTTGCATGATCAGGGCCTACCCCTTCACTTGTGGGCTGAGGCATGCAATACAGCAGTGTATGTGCAGAACCGTTGTCCTCACAAGGTTCTGGGCATGAGTACACCAGAGGAGGCTTATTCTGGCAAGAGGCCTGATATTTCCCATTTGCGGATTTTCGGATCTCCTGTCTACATGCATGTGACGAAGGATGCGAGAAGGAAGCTGGATCCAACTGCTGAAGTTGGAATATTTGTGGGGTACACCGATACACCTCACAACTATCGGGTGTATGTGCCAGACAGTCGCAAGACTGTTGTGCGACGGGATATAAAATTTCAGGAGGAGAAAGCCATGCAGTGTTCGCTTGAGAGGGAGCTACACTTGCATGCAGATGAGGAGCTGTTAGTTCCTAAGGAGGAGCTTCCAGATGTGGATCAGCCACAAGAGGAGGTTCGGGAGGTGGAAGAAACCACCCAGGCAGCGCCAACCATCAGAGGGCGCATGCGCACTACAGAAGCTGAGCGACTGGCTCGGGATGCAGAGAAGGTTGTAGGACCACCTACAGCACAGCGCAGACAGAGACAGTCACCGGATCGGTACACTGGATACATGGCTCTTGTGAGTCAATGTGTTGTGAAGGAGCCATCCTCTTTTGAGGAAGCTGTGGAGGAACCCGCATGGGTTGATGCCATGATCGAAGAATATGATTCGATCATCAGGAACAGTGCATGGGAGATTGTCCTAAGACCGGTTGGGAAATCAGTTGTAGGTTCGCGATGGATCTACAAAGTGAAGCAGGCGGCTGACGGGAGTGTGGAGAAGTACAAGGCGAGATTTGTCGCCCGTGGCTTCTCACAGATCGAAGGGATTGACTATGAGGAGACTTTTGCACCTGTCGCAAGGTACTCTTCCATACGGACGATCCTTGCTCTCTCAGCGCAGATGGGGTGGCACATTCATTAGATGGATGTGAAGACTGCGTTCCTCAATGGAGTTATTGAGGAGGAGGTGTACATAGAGCAGCCTGAAGGTTTTGAGATCTTCTGCAGTGAGTCGCATGTGTGCCGACTCAAGAGAGCACTGTACGGGCTGAAGCAAGCACCTCGTGCTTGGTACACTCGGATAGACAGCTACTTCACCGGGCTTGGATTCTCCAAGAGTGAGGCTGATCCAAACCTGTACCAGATTGTGGTGGAGGGGAAGCTGTTGATCATCGTATTGTATGTAGATGATCTGATTTTGACTGGCGACGAGCAGTTGATACTTTCATGCAAGGAGGATCTTGCACGAGAGTTTGAGATGAAGGACCTGGGCATCCTTCATTATTTCCCGGGATTGGAGATTTGGCAGCGCAGTGGAGGACTGTTTGTTTCTCAGGGCAAGTATGCCCGGGAGATTCTGGAGAGGTTCAACATGCAAGGCTGCAAGCCTGTTGATACCCCTCTTCCGGGAGGTGGGAGGAAGGGAGATGCTACTTCGGAGGAGGTAGTGGATGCCACTGTCTATCGACAGTTGGTGGGGTCGTTGATGTATCTGGTCAATACTCGACCCGATATATGCTATGCGGTTAACCAGCTTTCGCAAGCTATGGTTAAGCCTACCAAGCTCTTTTGGAAGGCGGGCAAGCATGTATTGCGCTATATCAGAGGCACATCGGGATATGGTTCATGGTACAGACAGGAGGATGAGTTGAGGCGGCAGTGCTTCAGGCATCGGTATCATCACATCAGAGATTGTGTTCAGCGGAGGATCACGATGCTTTCATATGTTCCCACGGAGGATCAGGATGCCGACATCCTGACGAAGGCGCTCACCAGGAGCAAGTTCGAATTCCACAGAGGCAGGATAGGGATTGCAGATAATCCATATCTTGCTGAGAGGGAGTGTTGAGAATGCAGCAAGATGATGGAGCTTAGTGAAATGAAGTCGCTTTCACTAAGTGGGCCCGCAGGCAAATTCTGGCGCAAAGTCTATTTTTAGACTATGTCTATTTTTAGACATACGGAGCATAATTTGGGAATTCTACTTGGAGATTCTTGGAGTATGAGACATGTCGGTAAAAATAGATGAGACCCTAATTTTTAGGACCCAGGCTATTTTTAGACTGATCTCCTAAAAATATGGAAGTCAAATATTATTTACCCTTAATAATATTTTGACTATAAACAGCAGTTTACTCTCTTGGCGCACTTCAGTTTTAGTCATGGAGGTGACTCATGCAACTGACACAAGGAATCACGTGGTTCCTAGGGTTTGATGGCATCTTGCATGGTTGGCTTCAGTTAGACTTCAGTGGCAGGAGTTTTGGAGGAGTTAACGGGACAGATAGTGGAGTTGTGTTCTCTTTGTTTTAGTTGAACTAGTTGGGATTAGTTAACTAACTAATCAACTAGATATGAGTGGAGTAAATTAAATAATATTTAATTTACTAAATATTAACTCATTAGTCAACTCAAGAACACTTCAGCTCACTACAGTGCATGATCAGTTCAGTGGAGACCAGTGGAAGAGGTAGATGAAAGGGTGAGTAAAGCTATCAGTTGGAGGATCAGTTTTGCATGGGATTTGCATTACACTTGGAGGAATTGTCCATGACAATTGCGCAGTCAAGCCAAGGGGATTCGAACCTTGGATCTCTACATAACCAGGCCATGATTGCGCAATAGATGCAAGGCAATCAGCAGTGAGTTTTGAACCAGTGACTTGTTCAAAACTGAGTTAGATTGTGTGTGACTTTATGAGAAAGTACTGAGTACTTGTGAGGAGTATTGTACTTGTTTGGTTACATGATTTCTCCATTATAATATACACAATAGCTGCGGGGTTTTCAGCTATAGGCTTTCCCCATACATACCGAGTTAATGTGTGATTGATTTGATGTGAGATTGCTTCTGTTATTTCCGCATGTGACAATTAATTGTAGAAGAAGGTTATGTGTTATGTATGCAATTCGAAATTGATATATGACCAGGTTAATCTTCAGTGAATAAGTGATTTATTCAGCTAATTTCTACAAATACTACAATTGTAAAGTGAGTTTGTGCTAGTGGACAATTCGAATTTGCTACAGAAGATTCTTGGTGCAGAAGTTGAGTATACATTGAAATGGCTTTCAATGGGTTGTGATTGGAGTATGCCCTTGATGGGAGCTCTAATTACATAGCCTGGAAGGACAGGATGGAGGCATTTCTAGAGGATAATGGACTGAAGGATTTCATCGATAGCGATGTTCCTAAGCCGGGATCTAGCGATGATGCATTACTTGATGCATGGAAAAAGAAGACAGAAAAGACGAGAAGGATTATGTTGGAAGGTGTAAAGGACCATATTGTGTCCAGCCTTCATGAGAAATCCACTCCATTCTTAATGTGGAAGGCTTTGACAGATTTGTTCCAAAGCAGAAGTGACCAAAGGAAGTTGGCGCTTAAAGACAAACTCAGAAAAATAAAAATGGTGAAAGGCAACAGTATTCCAAAATACCTCACGAAGTTTGTCCACTGCAAGGATGAATTGGGAAGTGTGGGGGTTATTTTTGATGATGAATACTTGGTGATATTGGCTCTCCTTGGGCTTCCGAAGAGTTGGCATAGCTACAAAGACTCTGTCAATGGACGGGAGAAACTGTCGAGATGGGAGCGACTTTGGTCAGATCTTGTGCAGGAGGAGATAAGGCGGGGTACCAGGGATGGATCTTCATCGAGGAATGAAGATGAAGATAATTGTGCTTTGGCTGCCAAAGCAAGGAAAGGGAAGGGGAAGAAAAATCCTTCAAAATCTGATGATAAAGGCAAGAAGCAGGATTTGTCCAAAGTGAAGTGTTTTCACTGTCACGAACATGGAAATTTTGCCACTAACTGTCCATAGAAGAAGAAGAAAAATAAGGCTGCTGGAGCTACAACTGGAGAGGCCTTAGCCTCGCAATTTGAACTTGATTTATCTTTGATCGCATGCTTGGTTTCAAGTTGTATGGGATCGGTGTGGTATCTTGATAGTGGTGCGTCTTTCCATATGACAGGAGACAAAGATTTGTTTAGTGACTTGGAGGAGAAGGACCTCCAGATGCATATAGAGATGGGAAATGATCGTCAGTACAGTGCGACTGGCATTGGGACCATTACCTTTGAGAGGGAGTCTGGTAATCCATTCTTGTTGAAGAATGTTATGCATGTTCCAGATCTGAACAAGAACTTGGTCTCAGTCGCAATGATGGAAGACAGAGGTTATGATGTTGTTTTCAGTGAGGGAAAATCCTTCCTTCGACATAAAACAATGGGTCAAACCAAGAATATAGGGGTTCAAATTAAGAATCTCTACAAGCTGGAGGTAGATGGTTGCGCTGCAATGGTGGGAAAAGCAAAAGAAGTGGTGAGTAGGAATGAGGGCGAATTATGGCACAGGAGATTGGGCCATCTTCACCATGGCGCTTTGAATATTTGGCAGCAGATTTCTACGGGACTTCCCAAGGGTACTCTTGTGCAGTCAGATCAGTGCAAGTGATGTACTATGGGTAAGTTTGTGAAGACCATCTTTCATGAGAAGGAGAACCGTGCTTCGGTGATCTTGGAGAGAATTCACACAAACGTGTGTGGACCTTTCTCAGTTGCTTCAATAGCAAAACATAGGTATTATGTTATATTTTTTGATGACTATTCTCATAGATGTTGGATATTCTTCATGCAGAAGAAGATTGAAACGTTCTCAAAGTTCTGTGAGTTCAAGGCATTGGTGGAGAAGGAGTCGGGAAAGAAAGTGAAATCTCTACGGAGCAATAATGGTGGTGAATACATCTCAGGCGAATTCAAAGACTTCTGTAGAAAATAAGGAATTCGAAGAGAACTCATAGTGCCTCATAACCCATAGCAGAATGGGGTCACAGAGAGGAAGAACAGAACGATCGTGGGTGTTTCACGAGCGATGCTGCATGACCAAGGCCTACCGATGCACTTGTGGGCGGAAGCATGCAACACTGTATTTTATGTGCAAAACCGTTGTCCTCATAGAATACTTGGCATGAGTACACCCAAAGAATATTTTACTAGTAAGAAGCCTGATATTTCTCATTTGAATATTTTTGGCTCACTTGTTTAAATTCATGTGACGAAGGATGCCAGAAAGATGCTGGAGCTGACTGCAGAAGTTGGGATATTTGTGGGGTCACAGAAACACCACATAACTATCGTGTGTATTTTCTAGACAGTCAGATGATTGTTGTGTGACGGGATATAAAATTCAATGAGGTGAAAGCCATGAAGTTGCCACTTGAGAGGGAGCTACACTTTCATGCGGAGGAGGAACTTCTTGTTCCCAAAGATGAGCCTCTGGATGTGGATCAGCCACAGGAGGAGATTCGTGGAGTGGAGGAGTCCACTCATGCAGAAACAAACATCAGACAAGGCAGAAAGTGTACCAAAAAAGCTGAGAGACTAAAGCTTGATGATGCACAGAATGTAGGAGTCCCTACATCATAGCGCAGACAGAGACAGTCACCTGACCGATTTACTGGATACATGGCTCTTATGAGAAAGTGTATCGTGACAAAGCCATCTTATTTTGAAGAAGCAGTGCAGGAGCCCACATGGGTAGATGCCATGGTGGAGGAGTATGAATCCATTTTCAGAAACAGTGCATGGGATATTGTTCCAAGGCCGGTGGGAAAATCAGTTGTAGGATCAAGATGGATCTACAAGGTAAAGCAAGCTGTTGATGGGAGTGTCAAGAAGTATAAGGCAAGATTTTTTTCCCAGGTCTTCTCACAGATTGAGGGGATTGACTATGAAGAAACCTTTGCACCTGTCACACTCTATTCTTCCATACAGGCCATCCTTGCTCTCTCAGTGCAAATGGGTTGGCACATTCATCAAATGGATGTGAAGATTGTGTTCCTTAATGGGATCATTGAGGAAGATGTGTACATTGAGCAGCTTGAAGGATTTGATATCTTTAGCAGCAAGTCGCATGTGTGCAGGCTCAAAAGAGTGTTGTATGGGTTGAAACAAGCACCCCGTGCTTGGTACACTCGGATCGACAGCTATTTCACTGGACTTGGCTTCACCAAGAGTGAGGTGGATGCAAACCTATACCCGATTGTGGTGGAGGGTAAGATTTTAATCATTGTACTTTATGTTGATGATTTAATACTAACAGGTGATGAGCAGTTAATACACTCATGCAAGGTAGATCTTGAAAAGGAATTTGAGATGAAGGATTTGGGCCTCCTTAATTATTTCCTTGGATTGGAGTTATGGCAGCGGGAAGGTGAACTGTTTGTGTTTCAAGGCAAGTATGCCCGGGAGATAGTGGAAAAGTTTCACATGCAAGGCTGCAAGCCTATCGACACTCCTCTTCCAGGAATTTGGAAGAAAGAGGATGCTACATCAACAGAGGTAGTGGATGCCACTGTTTATCGACAGTTGGTGGGTTCGCTCGTGTATTTAGTCAATACAAGACCGGACATATGCTATGCGGTGAACCAAATTTCACAAGCGATGGTTAAGCCTACCAATCTCTTTTGGAAGGCAAGCAAGCATGTCCTGAGATATCTCAGAGGCACATCTGAGTATGGTTTATGGTACAAACAGACGGATGAGGTGAAGTTGCATGGCTTCACGGATGTAGATTGGGCAAGAAGCCCAACAGACAGAAAGATCACATCAGGAGGGATTTTCAGTATCAGATCTACGGTAGTTTCTTGGTACAGAAAGAAACAAAGATCTGTGGAACTCAGTTCAGCAGAAGCGGAGTACATGGCAGCAATTCAAGCTGCATGTGAGGCTATCTGGATGAGGAAGATCTCGGTTGGTTGTCTTGCCCACATTTAGATCCCACTAAGATACATTGTGATAATCGTAGTTGCATTAAACTCTCTATTAATCCCGTGTTTCATGATAGATCTAAACATATTGATATCCGTATCATCATATCATAGATTGTGTGCAGCGGAAGATCATGTTGCTTCAGTACATTCCTACGGAGGATCAGGATGCAGATATTCTGACGAAGGCGCTCACCAGGAGCAAATTCGAATACCATAGAGGCAGGATCGGGGTGAAGGATAATCCATATCTTGTTGAGAGGGAGTGTTGAGATTCAACAAGATGATGAGATTAGTGAAAAGAGTCGCCTTCACTAAGTGGGCTCGCGGGTTATTTTTGGCGCAAGTCTATTTCTAGACTATGTCTATTTTTAGACATGACCATCATATTTCAGAAGTTACAGGATGTTATTTTTGTATGGTTGATCAAGTTGGAAAAATAGATGAAATTATACTTTTAGAATATTGGGCAAAGTATATTTATAGATCGCTAATCTAAAAATAGATGCATGTCGATTATTATCAGCTCCTAATAATAATCATACACTAAACAACAACTTATTCTCTTGGAGCACTTCAGTTCAGTGCACAGATGTGGCACATCAGTGGATTGAGGGAATTATGCAATTCCCAAGGGTTTACTGGAGCTAATGCATGGAGGACTCAATTAGAACTCAAGTGGCAGAGTTATGACACAGTTGGAAGAAGTAGTTATGGAGTTGTATTTAGTTTAACTCAGTTAGACTCAGTTCAGTTAGTTTTATCTAGTCTAACTGATTGATACACTAGTGAGAGTGGAGTGAATTATTTAGTTAATTAATTCACAAATGATAACTCATTACTCAACTGAAAAATACAAGAGTTAACTACAGTGCATGGCAGTTTCAGTGGAGACCTAGTGGAGAGGTAGGTGAAAGGGCAACATAGAATATATGTTGTGACTATAGTGATGCATTGATTGCATCACACACACATTGGAGTTGCAAATGAGGATTGCGTAGTCAAGGAAAGATTAATTTGAATTCATTCATAGCTATTCTTCAGCAGGGATTGCGCAGTGGAGGCAGGCTAGCAGGAGGGCAAGATCGGTGCATGGATTTGCAAGATTGTTCTTGATTAGTGTATGACGATTGTATTGCACTGAAAGATTTTGATAAGCTTTGTATGAGATTGTCATATTATTCCATGATACATAATATATAGTTGGGGTTTTCAACTTCAGGATTTCCTGGTTAAAAATTGTGTTATGTGCAATTGATTATTTTTGTTTATGCTTCACATGTGTGTGCAATTATATGGAGTTTTGTATTGGAAAAATGTTGTGGGTATTTTGCTTAAATGTTTACTTGAGGTTGATGCAGAAAAAATCATGCATGAGCTACATGAGGGAGAATGTGGAGGACATCTTAACTGGAAAACCACAGCAAACAATATCCTCAAGTCTGGATACTATTGGCCCACCCTCTTCCCAGACACCCATAAGTTAGTCATGTCCTGCCATAAGCGCTAGATCTTTGAGGGCAGGAGAAAAATATTACCACTACCTTTGCAGCCTATCAGTGTTGAAGCACCCTTCCTACAGTGGGGCTTGGACTTCATTGGAGAAATTCACCCATCATCCTCAACCCAACACAAATGGATCCTCACAGCCACTGATTATTTTACCAAATGGATAGAGTCCATACCCACTAGGAATTCTACTAACTCTGTCATCATCAAATTCCTTGAAACCAACATACTGTCCAGATTTGGTTGTCTTAGGAAAATAATCACAGAAAATGTTGCTACCTTCAAGTCCAAGAGGATGGTAGATTTCTGCCGTAAATATCAGATCACATTAGGCCATTCTACTGCCTACTACCTCCAAGGAAACAGTCTAGCTGAATCCTCCAACAAAAGCCTTGTTAATATCATCAAAAAATTGTTGGAACGGAATTAGAAATCTTGGCATGGTAAGCTTGTCCATGCCTTATGGGCTGATAGATTGACTACTAAAAATTCCATCGGCATGTCTCCCTATCAGTTATTTTACGGCATGGATGCATTCTTCGCAACATCTTTGGGAGTTCCAGTCATAAAACTCCTTCAAGAGGTCCAAGCTGAAGAAAATGATATGCAAAGGAGAATCAATCAGACCATTCATTTGCAACAAACAAGAGAGGAAGTATATAAATGGACACAAGTAGTCCAAGAGGGAATAAAGAAATTATTTGATAGGAGGACCAAATCAAATGACTTCCAAGTTGGAAATGTAGTGCTGAGATGGGATTCCAGAAGGGAAGAAAAATGGAAACATGGTAAATTCGAAAATCTGTGGAAGGGGCCCTACATTATTCATTCCATAAGGGGCCACAATGCATTTTTTATGCAGGAGTTTAATGGAGAAGAGGTGTTTGTAGGTCCTGTCAATGGCAGGATGCTCAAGCACTATTTCTGTCAAGAATCTTAGTTTCAGAGTTTTTCATCCATTGTACATACCGTTGCATGAGAAAATTAAAAAATTACAAAAACAATAGAAAAATAGAAAAGAGGGCAGATGAAAAGAAGAAATGTACAGCCCCATACCAAAAAAGATAAAATCTAAAATTGTGCAAGCTTAAATGCCACTACTTTAAAAGAAGCACTGTTGTTTAGTCATACAGCCTAATCATGACTAGATAGATTTCAATTTATTGCTGGTAGGTTAGTGAAAAATATTTTCCAAACTATTTAATATTGGCTTATCAGTAGAATAGATTAGGATAAAAGGAAAATGGTTCTAGTATGCTAAAAAATTGAACCAGGAAAAGAAGAAGAGGAGGGCTCAAAAAAGATCAAGATCAGAGCTGAAAAGGAACAGAAGGATGTTTATAATTTTCAGATCTTAAGCCTTCATGGTTTTGTTTTAATTTTATGCAAATAAAATTTTATGTGCAGTTTGTACATACAGCCATAGAAACCATAGTAAATTAGACATTCTAATCTTGATTTGACTGTGTTTAAATTTCTGTTTTAGGATGTAGAGAATGCAAATCAGTCAAACAGTTTAATCTTGGCTAATAGTAGATTAGGTATAGAAGCTTTAGAGTGCAACTGTTTAATCTAGACTCTTGGAAGAAATAAGGGTAGCATTAGATAGTTTTATATTTCTGTTTTCAAAAAGAATATGTTAGAGAGATGCTAGTTCAAGTGCACTCAAGAGAAGAAAAAATTCTAGGACAAGTAGTTTGGGTAGGTAGAGGTGATGTCTTAAGAAGTTCTTTATGTTGCAGGTCATTGAAGAATTGTCAAAATGCAAAGAAAATCAGCAAGAAGACAAAGAAATTCTGCCCAATGGATGAGGCACTGGTCTACTAAAAGCTAGAGATTGATAAACTGAGGTCCTTGACACCTCCAAGGAGTTTCCATCCCCAAGTGGAGCCACTGTTAGCCATCAGTAAATTTTACTTCAACAGATGATGGCTAAATCTGTTATGTAAGCCTTCAAGAGATTATTTTCATAGAAAATTTCTCATTCTTGAAGCCTTCTGATGCTTTCAAATTCAAAAGATGATCTTCACTGCTGTTTCATTCATAAATTCACCAAGAAACCCTGTTGATATCCAAAAGAAACTGTTCTTAGGCATAAATTTCCACCATTTCATGCCTCCAAAAAACCCTTCATTTCATTCACTATTACTCATCTCAAGATTACCTTTTTCCTCTGCTAAAATTCCATTTTTCCCTTTAAATTACCCTTCATTTCATTAAAAATCCCATTTTAGACCGAGAAAACCCCTTTCTATGGTTTAAAAACCCTTCCTTTTAACTATCAGAACTTGAAAAAACCATGAAAACCCAACAAAAAATGCATAAAACCTTTTAAAAACCTCTTCCACCCCTTTTTTAGCCCTTAAGCCCCCGAGCGCTTAACCTTCTACTCCTTTTCTTCATGTGACTAACAACTGTGACCTAATGATAGCGCTCACTACATCACAACTTTATATCGCATCGGCGTTATCATATTTTTATCCCCTCATCCTGTTCCCCCACCGATGCGATTAGCCCCTTCCGGCTTAGCCCCCAGCTTTTTCTCCGCCATAAGACCTGGCGCCCGTGACCAAGCCCTTAGCCCCAACGCATTGATGCTGTTACGTTTTCATTACTATATAAATGATATAAATTATGTGTTATATATCCAAGATTCTCCTGATCTCACACTATTTTAACTTCATGCAAAATATAGAATCTATTCCACCATTGATCATTTGCGGAAATAAAATCAAGTTAGCAATGCACACATGAAACAATAAAAATTCACACATATGAACACAGTTGTTTAACGGGAAAGCCTGAAGCTAAAAACCCCAACTATCTATATATAATATATGTCATAGAGATCATGTAAAAATCCTCATACAAAGCTGATCATATCAAGCTCTCAGTACAATACAATCGCTACACACTAATCAGGCCCGATCTTGCAAATCCATGCACTGATCTTTGCCACATGCTAGCCTGCCTCTATTACGCAATCCCTGCTGAAGAATGGCTCTGAATGAACTCGAATCCACCAAGCTTGCACTACGCAATCCTCATTGGCATCTCCACGAGTGTTGGATGTAAATACGATGCATTAGTATAGTCTGCATTACAGTAGTCCTACTTTCTCTTACCCTAGCTCTCCTTGGTCTCCATGTAAGCTGTCATATTGATTTAGTTGACGATGTATTAGTTAGTTGATTAATGAGTTATTATTTAGTTAATTAATTAACTAATTAATTCACACCACTCTCACTAGTGTATCAATCAGTTAGACTAGATACAACTAGCTCAACTGAGTCTAACTGAGTTAAGCTAAATACAACTCCACCAACTACTTCTCCAACTCCACCAAACTCTGTCACATGAGTTCTAACTGAAGTCCTCCATGCAATAGCTCCAGTAAACCCTCAGGAATAGCGTAATTCCTTTTGTCAGTTGTTGTGCCACATCTGTGCACTTAACTGAAGTGCTCCAAGAGAATAAGATAATGTTTAGAGTCCAAATATTATTAAGAGCTAATAATATTCGACATATCTATTTTTAGACTGGCAATCTAAAAATAGATTCTGCCCAATATGTCTAAAAATAGAAGTCCATCTATTTTTCCAATTTGACCAACCATCCACAAATAGCATCCTGCAACTCATAGAATATGATCGACATGTCTAAAAATAGACATAGTCTAAAAATAGACTTGCGCCAAAAATAGCCTGCGGGCCCACTTAGTGAAGGCGACTCTTTTCACTAAGCTCATCATCTTGTTGCAATCTCAACACTCCCTCTCAAAAAGATAGGGATTATCTGCCACCCCGATCTTGCCCCTGTGGTATTCAGGTTCACTATCACAGTGACACCTTAGGTGATGTTGCATCCACAGTCTATAGTAGGAATAATAACACCTTGATCTTCATTTTACTGTGTAGATGTGATGGTACCGGATGTCGATATGTTTGGACCTATCATGAAAAACTGGATTAGCCGAGAGCTTGATGCAGCTCTGGTTATCACAGTAGATCACTGTAGGCTCCAAATGCAACCTGAACAAACCTGCGAGGATCTTCCTCATCCAAATAGCCTCGCATGCAGCCAAACTTGCTGCCATGTACTCGGCCTCTGCTGAACTGAGTGCCACGGATCTATGCTTCCTGCTGTACCAGGAAACTGCTGTCGACCCAATGCTGAAAACTCCTCCAGAAGTGCTCTTCCGGTCCGTTGGACTCCCTGCCCAATCTGCATCAGTGAAGCCAGAAAGCTTCACTCCATCCTCCTGTCTGTACCATAGACCATATCCCGATGTGCCTATGGAGGCCATCTCATAAGTACAATGATCAAGAACTTACCCTCCACCACAATCTAGTATAGGTTCGATGTTGAACTCTTAGTTGGCGAGAGGGGGGGGGGTGATCAATTCTTGTTATAGTCTTTTTAAACCTTTTATTCAAACTAACATACATCTTCATTTCATGTCCAGCTTAATATGTAAGAATCTTAGAATATGAGCAGCAAGTATTAATATAATAGAACAACAGACTTAATATGAGAGTAGCAGGTATTAAGCAGATGATATAAATCAGATCAACACATAAACATCATGCACAGAGACACCAGATATAAGTGGAAACCCATAAAGGGAGAAAACCACATCTTATTATTGTAGTGATGCAAAGGCAAGCTCCAACTCCCTCTCACCACTATTTTTCTTCCATTTGTTTGCTTGAGGCAGTCTCTTCAATGTTTGCATCTTTTGCTGGTTTGAATTACTCCTTCTTGTATGACAATATGCAGCAATGTGTCCCAACTTGTGGCAGACATAACAGGTGGCATTCTTCATTGGAGGGAAGAATATTCTTTTATGGTTTCCAAATTTTACATATTCAGGGGTCTTAGTATTTATTACAGTCTTTGCTACTAGTGGTTTCTTCTAATCTCTGTCTTCCTTATTGCTGATTTCTTCTTTTGTAGGAATTGTTTGAGCTACTTCATCATTCTTCTTTGCTTTTACAAAAATAATATTTTTGTTTTCCTTTTCTTTTCCTTTACTCAATTCTCCTTCATAGCCTATTCATGTTTTTATCATTGGGGATCTTTGAGCAACCAGAATTTCATTCAACTTACTAGAGCTTGTTTGAGAAGAGTTTATAAGCACTGTCCTTTGAGCATTTTCTAGTTTCTTCCTGAGACATACTACTTCTTCTTCCAGTTTCTCTTGTTCTCGAGTTTTATCCTTGATTTGCTGAAGTAACATGTCTTCTATCTTCTTGGCTTCTTAAAGCTCTACCTTTAGCTGCATGAGGACTTCTGAGTTTTGTTCTTCTCTTACATACTTAAGAAGAATGTCCTTTTGTTTTCTGCACTTCATTTTGAGTCTGTCAATCTCTTCCAGAGCACTTCTTAGCTCCCCCTCAAGGTCGACTTCCCCTTCTTCTTCTTCATATTCTAACAGGAGTCCTTCAAGATCTTCTATGGCCATCAATAAGAATTTGGAGGTTCCTTCTTCACTTGAGGGTTCATCTGAATCTTCAAATGTACTGCTGTCTCGTTGAGCATAGAAGGATTTTCTACTGAACTTCTTTCCTTTCTGCCAGTTCTTTGATTTATTTTTCTCTGACTCTTAGGCTTTAACGTTCATAAACATGCTGTGGTGCTTATGACATAATTAAACCCCTCTTCCTGATTAAAGCATTTGAAGAGGAGTTTACTGTATTTGCAAACTGTCCAATTTCTTAATAAACTTTCCTCTTCTTCATCTGTTTCAGAAGCATATGTCTCCCTCTTCTTATTTCTTCTTTTCTATTTTAAAGGTTGCTTCCCTCGTACTTGGCTTCTTCTGTGGGAGCCTCATTTCATAGGCTGTTAGATTTTCCAAGTAGCTGGTTCATGATCAAGGTCTCCCAATCAACTGTTTCTTCTATTGCAGACACCTTTGGATTAAACCTGGATGGAAGAGATCTTAGAATATTTTGCACAATTATACTTTCTGGCATTTTTTCTCCAAGAGCTTTCATATTGTTAATAATTTCTACAGCTTTTAGGAAGAAACTGGAAATGTCTTCATCATCATTCATTTTTAAGTTTTCAAACTGGGCTCTATATACTTGAAGTTTGGCAGTTTTTACTTTCTGGTCTCCCTCATGTATGTTCTCAAGAGTATCCCATATTTTTTTGGCAGTGTCTTTGTGCATTACTTTAATAAACTTTGCTTCACATAATCCATTCAGGATGGCATTCATGGCTTTTGCATTAGCCACAAAATCTTGTTTTGAGTCTTTTTCTATGTCAGTTGCCTTCGGAGCATATCCTAATTTCACAGCAGCCCAGAATTCTATTCCTAGAGACATTATGTATGTCCTCATTCTGATTTTCCAGAAAGAATAATTTTCACCAGTGAAGAAAGGGGCTTTGTTGGTTGAGCATCCTTCTTTACTAGCCATCTTGGGAACCTAGGATCTCCTTTCAATTGTTAGACTTGTACAAAGGAACTTGGCTCTGATACCAATTGTTGAACTCTTAGTTAAACTGCGAGGGGGGGGGGGGGTGAATCAGTTTAACACATTCATGGAGTTTTTAAACCTTTTATTCAAACTAACATACATCTTCATTTCATGTCCAGCTTAATATGTAAATAATATTAGAATATTAGTAGAAAGTATTAATATAATAGAACAATAGACTTAATATGAGAGAAACAGGTATTAGGTAGATGATATAAACCAGATCAACACATAAACATCATGCACAGAGACACCAGATATAAGTGGAAACCCATAAAGGGAGAAAACCACATCTTATTATTGTTGTGATGCAAAGGCAAGCTCCAACTCCCTCTCACCACTGTTTTTCTGCAGGCACCAACCTACAGGAGGCTCCTACCTCAATTCTGCAAGCTACAGCTTGCAAGGAAGCACCAACTCCCTTCAGTTTTCTGCAGGCACCAACCTACAGGAGGCTCCAACCTCAGTCAGCTACAACTGACAGCTATCAAGCTGCAACTTGATAGGGAAGCTCCAAATTCCTCAATTTAACAAACTGAATGTTTGCTGATTTACCTCAGATATCAGCTCTGTTCTGTAGCTTCTCTTTCTGCTCTTCTTTTCTTGATCTTCTCTTCCTTATACTTCTATACTCTGCCTTCTCTATATTTTCTCTCTCTCGCTCTATCACTCTACTTGAGCTTATCAAAATTGATATTATATATAGAAATTCTCACATGACTGTTTGTATTTCACAAGGAATCCGAAGTGAACAGTCATGACTCTTTGGCTTCTGTCTTCTTATTCCTTTTTCCAACTCCTTTTTAGAATTACTACAATATGTACAAATTTCCAAGCTACAGTGGGATTTTGTCTTTTCCTTAGGATACTTGCCTTTGCATCACAAACAAAAAAAATTAATTACAACATTTACATTCACATTTTTAATTACATATTTCAGTTTTACTCAGCTCCTTTTCTGGATTTTGGCTTTACTGGATTTGTCTTTTCTTGCTGCTGTTAAGAACCTGTTCTGCATACTCTTCGTTCACTGTCAACTGCATATTCCTTGTTTTTTGTGCTTATTCTCCTGTCCAACTCATTCCTGTGCATATTCCTGTCAAACCTGTAATCTCTATGTATCACTGCATGCTCTCCTCTTCTTTTTCCTTTTCCATAATTGCATTTAAGTTTTATGCTCAATCATTTCCCAAGTCCAGGCAATCTCACACTTCTCGTTAATTCCACGCTAGCAATTTATATAAACAAGTCTGGGTTATTTTAATATCTCAATTTAGAGAATTGCGATATTAATTCAATACTCCTCTATAGTTATAACCCGACAATCTCTTATGTGTACATATGCGCTAATTCTGCATTTACAACCATTCTACGCAACATAATAATTGACCCTCGACGTATTAAACCATATTCACAAATTCCATATTCTGCCACTTCACATATATTACGCTTTCTTTAATATTGAAACCATTACACGGGAGTCTAAAGATAATTGTTGGAATGTAATTTCCAACTGCCCGAACAAGTTGCAGGTGGCAGCAATGTTTAACTACACAGAGTTTAAAGCGGCGGCAGGTTTGATGTGTGATCACCGTGAGATTGAAGATCGACGGTTAGCGGGAGTACAAAACGCCCAGAAGTTAACAAGTGGTGAACCCCCGCACTTGACCTGCTGATCGGGCGTTGACCCACGATCAACGGCTATTGTTAACTACGGGGCTTTACCCCGACCGTACTGAGTCGGCAGAGTGGAACCCCCGCAACCACCACTATGTGGTGTCTCCGCCTACGCACCATCGCGCACCACCATCGCACCACCAACCATTGTATATTATATTTGTTACGCGCCCGGATCATATTCAAACATTATTATACGTAATATTTTCATATATATTCCATCGGTCCTTATAATGAGTCGACTAACATTAATAAACCAATTCTTTACATATATTTCCACCCCGGGCCCACAGTACACTTCATGAATGCATAGACCGTACCTTTGTTAACTCACGCATCCATCCGACGGTTGTCATTGCATTGCCCGATCCAACGGATATCGCACGGGCAACTTGTGCGAAAGATAACGCGTGATGGCGCGTCACATCTAGACTATCGTTCGCGCACCTTGGTTAAACTCCGGGCAAGTCCGACGCACGATCACCGTCCGATGGCCCTCTTCCAGATCAACGGTTCGTGTCAATTTCACTTCGCGTCCCGGTACGAAAGTTAATGCACGAAGGCACACGTTAAACGGTGGTTTTACTATTCATCCAGGGACACGCGTCGATCAATCAATGGAATCGCTGCCAATTCGGGAATACTACCTTCCGTATAATAGTGGTGCAAAGAATACAACCGTTCACTTTGAACCACCGTTATTGTTCATTCAGCTCTTGGTTCCACTTCTCCCTATGCTCCAGGTTCCGGTCTTCCACGATTTTAATTATATGTATATATATAACTTTTCATCAAATTTCAAATATATATATTCTTTTTTATAACTATGGTTCCGCTCCATTCAATTATATATATATATTTTTCAACTATGGTTTCGTTATACTCTGACGCAGAGTTCCACCATTCATAACCCTTGTGGCTATGTGTACAGTGCTCATCCCCACAGAGCCTATTCATGCTGGTTCATAGAGCTCATTACAATCTAGGTATGTACAATTTAAAACACCACATCGACCAGAAGTCGAGTTCTTCAACTAAATACAGAGCATTTGAATATAAAGTCCGAAAATTAATTTATATTATGTGTAACACCGGGTTGTATAAAAGATTCTCGGAATTTATATATATATACATATTCTTGGAATAACAGCAGTTTCTCTACAATAACAACTGTGGCTCTGCCTCTGCCGCTTCTGTCACTCTGCCTCTGCCTCTGCTGCTGTGATAACGACTCTGTCTTCGTATTTGCTTCCTCTGCCTTTCTCCTTTATATTAATTTCCTATTTGCTGCCTCCATTGTCTGTCTTTGTCTCCTTGTAACCGTTCCTATCTCTACATCTGCTACCTCCTTTGCCATCAATGACAATATTTCCAACATTCGGATCCACCTCACTCTTCGCGAAACCAAGTCCGATGAAACAACTGTCTATCCGCGTGTACCAAGCACAAGGTGCTTGTTTCAGCCCATACAGTGCTCTTTTGAGCCTTCACACATGCGACTCGCTATTGAAGATTTCGAATCCTTCAAGCTACTCAATGTACACCTCCTCCTCAATGACTCCATTAAGGAATGCAGTCTTCACATCCATCTGATGAATGTCCCAACCCATCTGCACTGAGAGAGCAAGGATGGTCTGTATGGAAGAATACCTTGCGACAGGTGAAAAGGTTTCTTCATAGTCAATCCCCTCAATATGTGAGAAGCCTCAGGCAACAAATCTTGCCTTGTACTTCTCGACGCTCCCATCATTAGCTTGCTTCACTTTGTAGATCCATCTCAAACCTACCACTGATTTCCCTTCCGGCCTTGGGACAATCTCCCATGCACTGTTTCTGACAATCGAATCATACTCTTCCACCATGGAATCTACCCATGCAGGATCCTCCACAGCTTCCTCAAAAGAAGATGGTTCTGTCACAATACACTTGCTCATCAGAGCCATGTATCCAGTAAATTTTTCAGGTGATTGTCTCTGTCTGCATTGTGATGTAGGTGCTCCTACATTACGACGTATTTATCGAGATGGGTCGTTCGGCTTTTGTAGTCATGCCTTCCTACGATGTTTGGCGGCTGCATAGTGGTTTCTTCACTCCATGGACACGCCTATCTTGTATTTCTGATTTGTCTGAGGCTGTCTTGCTGCTCAATGCAGCTCCTCATGCCGCCTAGAGTGTAACTCCCTCTCCAAGTGACAACTACTTGGCTTTCTCCTCATGAAATTTGATATCCCGTCGCACAACAGTCTTCCGACTGTCTGGAAAATACACACGATAATTGTGGGGTGTTTCTGTGTACCCAAAAAATATCCCAACCTCTGCGGTCGGCTCCAGCTTCTTCCTGGCATCCTTCGTCACATGAATGTAAACAGGTGAGCCAAAAATCTTCAAATGAGAAATATCAGGCTTCTTACCAGAAAACGCCTCTTTGGGTGTACTCATGCCAAGTACTCTATGAGGACAACGGTTTTGCACATAAACCGCAGTGTTGCATGCCTCAGCCCACAAGTGTATGGGAAGGCCCTGATCATGCAGCATCGCCCGTGCAGCACCCACGATCATTCTGTTCTTTCTCTCTGTGACCCCATTCTGTTGTGGGTTATGAGGCGCTATGAGCTCTCTTCGAATTCCTTCTTTGCTACAGAAGTCTTTGAATTCACCAGAGATTTATTCACCACCATTATCGCTCCTTAGAGCTTTCACCTACTTCCCCGACTCTTTCTCAACCAGTGCCTTGAACTCACAGAACTTTGAGTATGTCTCGCTCTTCTTCTACATGAAGAAGATCCAGCACTTACGAGAAAATTCATCAAAAATGCTCCTCAATACTGTGCTTTGTTGTTGAAGCTACTGATTAAAGATCCACACACATCTGTGTGAATTATCTCAAGGATCGTCGTGGCGCGACTATCCTTCTCATGAAAAGTGGTTTTTGGATGGATAAGTCATTCTTGCGGACAAGACAGACCTCCCAAGTGTCCTACGGACAGCTAGCAACAAACAGACAAACAAAACTATCTTTCTCTAGATATATTGTGATTCATAATTAAATGCTATAAAGGTTTAACGATCTTACCTTTGATCCAACGCTTGTTTGTAATAGTAGTCCTTCAGTCACCCGAAAGAGTTATCTTCGAAGATCTGCAATCACAAACAAACAAACATCAAATAGCACCTGCATAGCATATATTCATAAATCATATCCATTATGGTGATCAAGGAATCCATAAAATAAACCAATCAATTGATAGCTTATTGAGAAAAACAGATTTATTTGTATTAACTTAAATAAGGAAGAGCCTTACAACCGTGTCTGCCTTGATGTCATATAGGCCTTCCTGGGGTCCGGAACAGGCGTTTCCTTTACTGTGATCAACCTTGCACTCTTCCAACCGAGATACATACAGGTATGCAATCCTTCCCACATGAAATCTCAGCTAAAAGGGTCTAAGTTTCAACAGCACTTTGCCTCCAACAATACTAAAACTTCAACTCATCCATTGTAACCCCTAGAGGCTGCCCTATGCCTCTTTTTATAGTGGAAGAGAGGAGGTTACAGCTCCATACAAGAAGGGATAGAATCCTCCTTCAAAGGGATTAGTTCCTTACATCAAGGGGTTAGCTCCTTATTGGATGGGATGCATGAACATGAAAGGAGCGTACTTTCCATTGTAGGAATGTTTCTAGAAGCTTCCAAAAATGACTTTAACTGCACTTCTAGATTTTACTTGCGCCTTTTCTAATATTTTATAGGGGTCCACACTTTTAATAAGCAGAAAGTGCACTTGGCTACACATGATTTATAGCCAAAAAGTGCAGGACCGCAGGAAAAACTAGGAGAAAGTGCAGTACCAGATTTTTAAGGCTTTTATGAGATTTTCTTAGTTTCAAGGCTTGACTTTGGGAACTTTGATATTCTAGACTTTCAAGGGAGTACTAAAATGTCATGGTGACAAATTTCAGTGTAAAAAATTACCCGCTAAAGTGCGAATTTTGAGAATATTCGAAGAGTGATGTGCTTTATCATTTCAAGGATTAGCCTGTGGACACCCCAGTCGGAACCCTATAAAAAAATTCAACGCAACACACACACACACACACATATATATATCATCAATGAGGTAGGCATTCCCATACTCAGATCAAAACTAACTAAACTTGTTCTGATACAGACATTATTTTAATATTAAATCAATAATGTAGACTTAGCATGGACGCAGCCATCTGTAATGAATTGTCTACAACATAATGAATAATAAAACTCCTCATATCCTAGATGGTGGAAACTAGATCCAGGGTCTTGATTTCTGCTTCCCGGACTAGTACAATTTTATCCACACGATTAAATGTGTTGAAGTCGAACATGGTATAAATCGCTTGATACCAGTCAATGATGTGAATTGTTAACAAGTGTGAGAGAAACCACCAATAATGAAAATGGCTCTCAAAGTACTTATTACAATCCATGAAATGCGAATATGTGATTTGAAGTCGAACATTTCACGGAATCGTTCGATCAAAGGTCAAGGATGTAACCTGTCGTCCAAGGCGAGAAACCCGCCATTAAGGCATGCAGATTCCAAGGTACTGACAGATTCTAGATCAACTTCCTATATGATGAGCTGTCATCGATAGAAAGTGATCCGTCGTAAGCAAGCTCACGACACGAAACCATAGATCAAGTTTTGAAGAAATTTTTTGCAAGGACTGACTCAGGGATGGTCAACGCGAATGGAGACAAGTGTTTGCAGATGAATGGTTTGTTTGACTGTCCTCTTGAACACATAACGACACTACAGATGGTTTGGTAACAGTTTCCCTAAGCTAATACCCAGAAACCAGCTGAAGACTTTCAATTTGGTTTGATTAACTGATAGGCAAAGGATTTCCCAACCCAGGTAGAAGTGCGACAAAAAGTGTCGTGTTCAAGAGTGGTATAATGCTTTTACAAATCAAAGTATAACAAACAAATCTATTTTTCTCTCTTTTCCCCCACCATTTCTGGCAAGTACCTCTTTATTTTTGACAAGCTTAGGGAGGATAACATTTTCTTGTTTCTAAGCTCATCCTTCGGATGAGTCCAACTTAGTTTAAAATTAAACCCTAAGAAGGAGTGGTCTGTTCCTGTTTGTAATTGACAAGTCCTTTACTGTTAAATTTTAATGAGTCTAGTATAGGAGAAACTTGGTGTTTTTCATTTTTAGGGAGTCAGAAGGAAAAACTTAAGAAAACTCCATGGGTGTTCTTTTTCGTAATTTTAGCCCCTCAGGCCCGAAAAAGGATAAAATAATGCAAGAGAGAACTCTATTTACCATGATTAGTCAATGAATACCTTTTTCGTAAATAGTCCATTTCAGTCCAGAAAAGGGGTAAACTTATACTGAAAGGACGACCATTCATTTACTTTAACGAGTTCAAATAGTCAAGTACTCGGCGATATTTTCATTTTTAGAGAGTTTGAAAAGGGCTTAAAAGAGGACTCCAGGGTTTCGCTTTTTCGTAAAATTTAAAGAGCCTGAAAAAGTGATAAAAGTTTACTCTTTGTCAAAAATTACCATTTTTCCTGAAAAATCCGTTATTTTGCACAAAAACTTGAAAAATTAAACATACATGTTTCAATAATAAAAATATTTTGAAAAAATGATTTTTAAAGTGAAAAATAAACAAATTTAAAATTCATCTATTCAAAAAAACTTATAAAAAATAGTTTTTCAAGTTCATTTTTACCGTTTGAGTTTGGAGTGAAGTTTGTAGAGCTCTGGGAAAAAACACTTCGGAGAAGATTCTAGGAGAACCGATCGTCGGATTTGAAAACCGTATGTTTCAGGTAATCCACAACCTCCTTATCTTGCATTTCATCCATTCAATTTTTTAATTTTGGGTCAGAACTTCATTTTTGGGAGGAAAATATGTCGAAAAATTCGCCCTTGGGGGTCCGCACCTAATGCATAAGGTACCTACGGACCCCGACATTTTTCTTTACCCCAACATTTTTCTACAAAGAAAAATGTCGGGGCCCTGCACTTTTAACACAGGGCCCATGCATATCTATGCACTGTCCTTGAGCGTAAAGTGCGGAGGTGCCGTGGAAAATTAAAAAAACATATTTTCTTCCTAAATTACCCAAAAAAATTTCTTGAAAATGATTTGTATCCTTCATTTTACTTGTTGTAGTATATCTACAATGCTTATTTGGTGAGAATGGGAGCACAAAGAGGTAGATGAAGAAGTGATAAATCATCAACCTACTTTGCAAGCTTTCAGAGCATGCAGGCTTTACAAATTTTGGGTTATCAGTGGCATGAGAGCTCAAGTGGATCTTCTTACTTGGCTGGTAAGTAAATGGGATGTCTAGGACCAGTGTTTTGTGATCGGAGGTCACCGGCTCGAGATTGAGGTGGAAGAAATCTATTTTTTGACTGGTTTGTCCAGGAGAGGTGAACCATTATCTCTATTTGGGGATAGGCCAGGTGGCTAGTCTATCGCCAACCTACAATTAGAGTTTTGTAATGATGAGGCCAATCCCTAGGACAAACGGATTGACATAAAAACTATCATCCATCCAAAGCTGAGAGTGATCGCTTTTACCATTGTCAAGCTGTGCGGAAGTGAAGCTTTACATGTAGCCATTGGTTCTCATATTCGCATAGCAGTAGATTGCTTTCAAGGCACCATATACAACTGGTGCGAGGCAGTGTTGGAAAATGTGAAAGGCCAACTTACCAGAGCAAAGAATGGGAAGCTAAAAAACTTTGGATATGGGTACATTGTAGTCACCTTTTCTCTAGAGCGGATCCCCATGTTAGCCCCGCAGCATATTCTTGTCAATGTTGTTCGGACTCGAGAGCCTAGGATGGTTCGTTGGGTTGCTTTGATGGCCCGCCATAGTGACGGTGGGGAGATTGTGCGATTTCCCTCTACCTATTTCCGTTGACTGGAATGCCAACTTTTTGTTATAGAGGATTTTCCTTATGCTGGCATGGATTTCCGTGGCGACTGGGAGATACCCCTTCCTCCAGGAGCTCAGTGGGACGAGTCAGGTAAAAAATCTCTTTTGACATGTTCTAATTTCTAATTTTTTTATTTTATTTTTTTAATCGTCCAAAACTGATAACAAAAATTTTCAAATGCAGATGTGGGTCCAACTCGACCAGCCATTCTGATGCAGTGGCAATACCACCACCCCCACAAGATCAGACTGCAGATATCCTGACTGACTTAGACCACCATCTAGAGCGGCTCACTATAGATATTCCTGAGCCTACTATAGATGATATCCCGCTCTGTCTACAGAGATATGTTATAGGTGTTCCTGGTCCATTCAGGAGGTTTTTGACTAGGGTGGCACGAGCAGTGGTGTATTATCGTGATCATCACCACGAATAGTGGATGATTGACTTGTAGACTCATTTTTGTATCAATGTTTTCCGATCATAAGGCGTTTGAGCCTATGATCGAAGACGATGTACTATTTTTTGAACACTACATCTATACTATGATATACTATTATTTCAATTTACCTTTTCAATCATGTTATGGAATGTTGATTTGTTACTTTGTTATCGCAAATCTCTATTTATAACATTAGAAGCAATTGCATCTGCTAATGTATTTAAATTTCTTGAAATGTGTTGATATTCAATATAATCAAACTCTCATTCCAAGAGACGAACCCTTAAAAATAATCTTAATAATATTGGATTTCTAATGGCATATACTCGGTTTAACTGTAATACAACGAGTTCAGAATCTAACTTAACGATCAAACTTCGAATTCCAAATGAAATGGATTCCAATAATAATTCAATAACTGCACTATATTCAGCAATATTGTTCATCGTTTAACCAAGACTTACCCCATGCATCGATACTAACTCGTTAGTGGGTGAGTAAATAACCCAAGTTGTGGAAGAGAGTTTCTATGTACTACGACAAGCACCATCAGCAAAACCAATATACGTTTGAAAGGACGTCGACATATGCGATATCAAAAATATCCACATAAGCGGGAATAACAGCAAGAGCACACTTACGCTAGGCACACGTTTGTAATCTATAGCACACCAGCTAAAAAGTAACTAATATACAAAGAAGATCTCCACAGGAATTCAAGCGTAATATCTCTTCAGATAAAGTCCATTTCTGGGTTTACCCAAAGAGACCCCGTTAAAATCAATCAATTCATAGGCCCCTTTTTCAAGCTATCGCTTGACAATATAAGGACCATGCCACATGGGTTCAAATTTCCCAGCCCCTAGTTTATCGTTGGCTTGGTCATAAATCAAAACTAGGTCTCATTCTGAAAAATTACGAGGGGTAACACTTCTATCATACTGAGCTTTCATTATTTTCGCATGAGCCTCGATAGCTAATGCAACGGTGCGCTGATTCTCATCTAATTGAGCCAAGTATAAAAAATGTTTCTCCTCCTCAAAAGTATCTGGTAATAACTCTGTGGCTAGTTGGAGTGATGGTATCTCGCATTCAATGGGTAATACCACTTCTAAACCGTAGACCAGTTGAAAAGGGGTAAAACCTGTCAATATTTTTGTTGAAGTTCGATATGCCCAAAGTGCTGAAAAGAGCATGGTATGCCAATTCAACTTATGAATTCCAATGATTCGTTTGATCATGGTGACTAAAAAATTATTAATTGCTTCAACTAAACCATTGGCCTGTGGATAATATGGTGTAGAATTGTCATGGCACAGGCCAAGCTGGTTTGTTAACTCAATCATCATGATATTTCAAAAATGGTTCCCGTGATCAGTAATTATCACTTGGGGTACACCAAAATGAGCAATCACATGATTGAATATGAAAGTAGCTACAGTTTTTCCATCTGCCGCAAATGTAGGCATCACCTCGACCCATTTGGTAAACTAGTCTACTGCTAGAATAATGTACCCATGCCCCCTGGCTGAGTGACAGTTACTTGTAATGAAATCGATGCCCCATTTTGCAAAAGGACCGACAGCAATTATGGGGTGAAGAGGAGCATGTGGTGCACGGATTTTTCGATCGAATATTTGACAATTATGACATTTTCGGACAGCGTAAATACAATCTTTAAACATAGACGGCAATAAATACCCTGCGCGTAATATCTTTTGGGATGTGGCTTACCCAAACATATGACCGCCACATGCTCTAGAGTGACAGTCATTTAAAACCTTTTCGTCCTCCTCATGAGTTAGACAACGTCGAAAAACAGAGTCCGCACCACGACGATAGAGTGTGTCGTCAACAATGTGATATTGTTGAGACTGGAAACGAATTTTTCGTCGTTGTGACCGTGAAAGCTCAGGCCGAAAAGATTGGGTTTGAAGATATACAATAATATCTCCATACCATAGATGTAATATTCCTAATTAGCAGTGGCTAATTGGAATATTCGATTTTGCTCAATTTTTTCGTTTATAGTTTATTAATAAATAAAAAGGTGAGTGGAGAGGGTCTAACTCACTTAGTGGAATAAAACACACTCCCTAGTAGCACAACGTTGTCACTTGAAGGGAGCCAAGGGGGGGCCAAGCACCATGTAGAGAAGGGGCCCACGTATGCTCTAGACGGGACTGCGCAGATGAGGATGAGCATGTGGCAAGAGGGAGCACTAGAAAATTTGGCAGAAATTCCAACGGCCAATTCGTCACTATTCCGACACATAGTCGTCGCAAGAGCGACAGTTCGAGGGCGGACAAACCGTGGTTTTTCATGCCGTCACAGTTCTGACGCACGTAAAAAGTGTCACACTATCGACACTTCTTCCGTCGCTTCTGAACAAGCGTCACTCTTCCGACGTCTCATAAACCGTCGCGCCTCCGAGGTTTATAAACTGTCGCACTTCCGATGAAATGTGGTTCGACGTTTGGAATGTCACTCTTCCGACGCATGTAAACCGTCGTAATTCCGACCCAACGTGGTCCGACGTTTTGGACGTCGCTCTTCCGACGTCTGTAAGATGTCGCAATGCCGACGATATGTGGTTCGACGTTTGGAACGTCGCTCTTCCGACGTTTGTAATCTGTCGCAATTCCGACGATATGTGGTCCGACGTTTGTAACGTCGCTCTTCTGACGTTTGTAATCTGTCGCAATTCCGACGAAATGTGGTTCGAAGTTTTCATACTGTCTCTCTTTCGACGTTTCTAGGTTGTCGCAGTTCCGACGTCTACAAGGCGTCGGTAGACCGACGGAGGGTTCAATTTTAAAAAAAAAAATTGAAACTTTAAAAGACGAGAAACATTGTTTTGAATATATTATATGAAGTAAAACAGTCCATGAAAGTGAAATAGCAGTATGTAGAATAGTAAAGCAACAGATAGAGTACCGACGTCCATTGTTCCAAATACAAATTAAAGTACCCAAAATCCTTGAACAGAGAAAACGCTAATCATGTGAGGAGTGTGATATGTCCAAAATATAAAAATACCATCAGACCATATCAATAAACCAGCAACATAGACCAGCATCGCTAGTTTTGAAGGCAGAGTGATAAACATTAATCATTTTTTTTTTCACAAGAGAAAAACGTTGTTTTGAATATATTATATGAAGTAAAACAGTCCATGAAGTCATTACATTTTCACATCTGAAGATTGGAACCCAAATATCCATCCAGAAAAGTGGAAGTCCCACCCCAGACAGTGAGAGAAAAATACCCCATGTCACATACAGGGACTTGATATAAAACCCGGTAACGGTCCACATGGAGATTATCGACAATCTGAGAAAGCATCCAAATATGCCCGAGGCATCTATAAGAAAGTGAAATAGCAGTATGTAGAATAGTAAAGCAACAGATAGAGTACCGGCGTCCATTGTTCCAAATACAAATTAAAGTACCCAAAATCCTTGAACAGAGAAAAACGCTAATCATGTGAGGAGTGTGATATGTCAAAAATATAAAAAGACCATCAGACCATATCAATAAACCAGCAACATAGACCAGCATCGCTAGTTTTGAAGGCAGAGTGATAAACATTAATCATTTTTTTTTTCACAAGAGAAAAAACGCTGTTTTGAATATATTATATGAAGTAAAATAGTCCATGAAGTCATTACATTTTCACATCTGAAGATTGGAACCCAAATATCCATCCAGAAAAGTGGAAGTCCCACCCCAGACAGTGATAGAAAAATACCCCATGTCACATACGGGGACTTGATATAAAACCCAGTAACGGTCCACATGGAGATTATCGACAATCTGAGAAAGCATCCAAATATGCCCGAGGCATCTATAAGAAAGTGAAATAGCAGTATGTAGAATAGTAAAGCAATAGATAGAGTACCAACGTTCATTGTTCCAAATACAAATTAAAGTACCCAAAATCCTGCAACAGAGAAAAACGCTAATCATGTGAGGAGTGTGATATGTCCAAAATATAAAAAGACCATCGGACCATATCAATAAACCAGCAACATAGACCAGCATCGCTAGTTTTGAAGGCAGAGTGATAAACATTAATCATTTTTTTTTTCACAAGAGAAAAAAACGTTGTTTTGAATATATTATATGAAGTAAAACAATCCATGAAATCATTACATTTTCACATCTGAAGATTGGAACCCAAATATACATCCAGAAAAGTGGAAGTCCCACCCCAGACAGTGATAGAAAAATACCCCATGTCACATACATGGACTTGATATAAAACCCAGTAACGGTCCACATGGAGATTGTCGACAATCTGAGAAAGCATCCAAATATGCCCGAGGCATCTATAAGAAAGTGAAATAGCAGTATGTAGAATAGTAAAGCAACAGATAGAGTACCGACGTCCATTGTTCCAAATACAAATTAAAGTACCCAAAATCCTGCAACGGAGAAAAACGCTAATCATGTGAGGAGTGTGATATGTCCAAAATATAAAAAGACCATCAGACCATATCAATAAACCAGCAACATAGACCAGTATCGCTAGTTTTGAAGGCAGAGTGATAAACATTAATCATTTTTTTTTCACAAGAGAAAAAACGATGTTTTGAATATATTATATGAAGTAAAACAGTCCATGAAGTCATTACATTTCCACATCTGAAGATTGGAACCCAAATATCCATCCAGAAAAGTGGAAGTCCCACCCCAGACAATGATAGAAAAATACCCCATGTCACATACAGGGACATGATATAAAACCCAGTAACGGTCCACATGGAGATTATCTACAAATCCGAGAAAGCATCCAAATATGCCCGAGGCATCTATAAGAAAGTGAAATAGCAGTATGTAGAATAGTAAAGCAACAGATAGAGTACCGACGTCCATTGTTCCAAATACAAATTAAAGTACCCAAAATCCTTGAACAGAGAAAGACGCTAATCATGTGAGGAGTGTGATATGTCCAAAATATAAAAAGACCATCAGACCATATCAATAAACCAACAACATAGACTAGCATCGCTAGTTTTGAAGGCAGAGTGATAAACATTAATCATTTTTTTTTTTTCACAAGAGAAAAAACGTTGTTTTGAATATATTATATGAAGTAAAACAGTCCATGAAGTCATTACATTTTCACATCTGAAGATTGGAACCCAAATATCCATCCGGAAAAGTGGAAGTCCCACCCCAGACAATGATAGAAAAATACCCCATGTCACATACAGGGACATGATATAAAATCCAGTAACGGTCCACATGGAGATTATCGACAATCTGAGAAAGCATTCAAATATGCCCGAGGCATCTCTAACAAAGTGAAATAGTAGTATGTAGAACAGTAAAGCAACAGATAGAGTACCGACGTCCATTGTTCTAAATACAAATTAAAGTACCCAAAATCCTTGAACAGATCAAGAAAAACGTTAATCATGTGATAATTCTAAGTAAAGTTAATCTATTAACATTGCGAATAAAATTACACCGAAGTCAAAAACATTGCCTGGCCATACTCATGGCAAATTTGTCATCAAAAAATCAAAAAATTAAGAAGACTGCCCTCATACGGGGAAACCAGTCTTGAACGTTTAATATATAGAATTCAAAAATATTACAAAGGTCCAGCACAGTAAAATAAACTAAAAGCAGCCCAATTAAGTGGGCCTGCTAAGCAAGAAAAACAAATTAACCAAACTACTCCTCCGGTGGTTCCTCCACGATTCGGCACCATCCTTCGAAAGGTCCAAGATCACTAGGTGCTACCTCTACATGCATGCCACGGCTCCCCTCCTGAAGGCCCGAATGCTGGCTGGATTTTTCCGAGCTCAGACCCGCTAGACGGGTGCATTCTTCCTCCGTTTGGGCCTCCTCACGAAAGACCACAGTGACTAAAGCTGTGATTCTTGGGCGGTTGAGAGAGAAATTAAAGGAAAATTGCGCAGTGCGCGTCGTGGGAGAAGGTGAACTAGCGGTGGGGAAGCCAGGAGCAGGGGAATCCATACGGTGGCCAGATGCTACAAGCCGACCCCGCCCCTCTCCTAGTATTTGGATATCGACCTAGTAATAATCTTGGGTGGCGGGAAGTCGACTGCGGTGAGGGGGGGCGGGAGGACGCGCACAGGTTCGTGGTGCTCCCCTGTGTCGCCGCATCCTATGGCCGCGCGAGCATGGGTGCAATCCTGAGCGCGGTGAGCACGAAGGGAGACGAAGAGCGATTCAATTAACGGAGGAAGACGGACGGAGACGAGCGAAATGAAAATATGCGGCAACGTACGACGGTTCGGCTGGCCACTTCCTTATCGTCCTGATTAGGCGGTGTAAATCGACGAAGCATGCCGAAAACCATAATCGCATGTTTTAAGCACATGCCGCAAATGCAATCAAGGACGCCGTCATAGTGTCTCGATCTCATTAATAATGAGAGCGAAGGCGGATCAAGTGGAGCGTGCGGAATCGCTAAGAGGAGTGGAGGTGCGATCTTGAACAGTGTTAAAAATTAATTAATGTGGGCTAAGAGGAGTGGAAGTGCGATCTTGAACAATGTTAAAAATTAATTAATGCGGATTTGATGTGAAAATTTAATTGAACAGCGTTAAATGTTAATGCGATTGATATGAAATCACCATATCCATGTCCCATCATCGCATCGCAGATACCGCGGTAGGGGCATAGCCAGAAGTTTATTAATACGATTGCGGGGAAATTGATTGGAACGGATTTGGGCCGCTCACGCAGTGGAAATCCAGACCCGTAAAATATTAGGGCGAATTTGATAAGAAATTCGCGTCACAACTCTCCCTCCGTCGGCTATTTTGGAACGTGAATTTCGTTTGAATTATGGTTTATCGCTGTTTGAAGTCCGGCGGGCTCGACTTAAGAACAATTTTGTTTGATCCCATCTTATAAAATTTGTGTTGGTTTTCTTTGATAATACACATATTTATAATAAATCATGGGAATACCACACTAAACATGTGGAAAAGTTATATACATAATTATTGAGAATAATCATTTTTATGTAAAAATATCCAAGGCGAGGTCTGTGTAGAGAACCGGGGTCGTGAAAACTGTTCAAATATAAAAATCCCGCTTAATAGAGAGACAAAATTGTTGTTCTTTCGGAACCTGACCCGAGGATTGGACATGAGTTAACAAACAAAAGGATAGCGGAACCAGACTTGCACCCATGGTCAAGCCCTCTACCAAAACCACGAGCGGAATCACAAAAGCGGGTTGCCCATATCGCACCGCTTTTGCGGAGTAGGCGGTATTTCCTATTCACGAGCGATTCCATAGGGAATGCGACACGTGGCGAAGTGACCCTGGAAAACAACCGTTTAACCCACGCCATCGCACGTTAAAGCCCGACGTTGGAAGCCGAGCGAAATTGCCAAGAGTCGTTGATTTGGAGAAGGGCCATCGGACGGTGGTCGCACGTTGAACTTGCCCGGAGGTTAACTAAGGTGTGCGGAGGATAGCCAAGTATGATACGAGTGTTTGATTGGTTATTGATATATATAGGTGGGGCCGGAGTATAATGAAATTGTTTAATTAAATGATTAGCGGATAATTAGCATAAGTCTGGAGCGTGATTGTTGTAAGGCTGGGTGGTGAAATATAGAGCCGAAAGTTCATTACAAGTTATTTATTTAAAAAGAAACGTGGAGTATAAATACAAAGTGTTGAAATTTAAACATTGGTTATAAGGCTTGGAGATAATATAAATTCGGGAATATAAATTAAATTCCAACCATTGTGGATAGTATTTATTTATCAAATTCTACGAATTTGATAAATAAACCCGAAGAAAGAAGAAGTCAATTAAGACTCAGGCTGGAGGAAAAGAACGGGGTACACCAAGGGAAAATGCTGACACAGCGATTGTAGACACACCGGCTCTCCTTGGGGGTCCAATTTCAGTTTTGTTGCGTCACACGATGATCTCTCTTCTCTGGCATTTACTTGTATTGAAGATCACTATTCTAGGAATAAGGAGTTATTTTCTCCAAAAATAACCCTAGCGAAACATTGACAATGCATCAAGGATATCTTTCTATGCTTCATAAGTACATATGTTCTACTTCTAAATCATGTCTTGGAAGTGGTTGTTTTGCTGGAAATTATTCACCAGTTGGTTTCATACCAAAGTCTTTTTCTCATTTTTCAGCGTCCAATACATGAAAAAGATAATGGTTTAAAACAACATAAATATTTGAAATTTTGCAAGAATTTTCTGGCACACTTTGAATATGAATTTTGAAGTCAAGTGCATGATGCTGTATAGGATCAAGTGTCATTTTGAATACCAAATGTTTCACAAGAAACTTCTCAACATGCTACCTTGCAGTAAGGATTAAATGACAATATTTCATCAACTATTTCCATAATAAAAGTGCACCTCGGCCATAAGACTAAACAACTACAAATGTTGTAGATCTAACAAGACCACACAATCAAATGTATTCCACAAGGCCAATACTGTATGAAAAATGAAAAGGAGTTTGCAACCAAAAATACATAGGCAACTAATTCAATTAGATACACCAAACCATCAGCAAAAAGGAAAACCAGCCTACTCAAAAGGCAAGCGTTTACCTCCTTTGACAAAATTTTGAGTTCCGAAACAAGGGCCTTTATTGTCTTGTCAATGCCACTAGTAATTTGAATGGGGTTTGCACCTGCTGCAACAACCTAAACAAAAAGGTTTCATTTCAAATTATTTTCCACAAATTTAAGATACAACCATTGTCAGTTTTGTATTTCCTAACAAGCTCATAAATTTTGACCAAAGAACCAAAAATTTTTAATACCTGATAGCAATTTTTTCACTCAAAAACTATCTTAGACTCAATAAACCCAACCCAAAACTAAAAAACCAAACACCATAAGACCCTACAAAAATGAATAGATGATCTTAATCCAGTACCATCGACAAAAAGTTACCTTTACACCCTCACTTATTAAACCATGTGCTGTTGAATTTTAACTTCAACTGCTGCAGCAGAAGGACAGATGCAGCAGCAACATTTTTTTTTGGAGGTTGCTTGCACGCCATCCAGAAATTTAATTCAGCATTTAAAATTCCTGCAAGTTTTTTTTGTAGACGGCCGCAGCCATATTTCTGTACAGGATTGTATTTAAACACAATAACCAGCATTAACGCAATTCACCAACCAGAAATTAAACAAACAGAAATTTACCCGACAGTTTTGTAAATTCAAAAGGAGGACACGTGGAGCATTAATATTGGATCGCATGAAATTGAAGGGAATCTGAAAACCTGAAAACCGGACCCGAATTTTTATAGGGCACATTGGATTGAGAATTCGAGTTAAAATTAGGCAGACGTCAGCATCCCATTTTGGAACGCGAATTTGGTTTGAAATTCAATCTATTTAGACTTTTGAAGTGCGACGGAAAGGGTTCTTTAATGTTTTGATAGTTTAATATATACATATGTTATATATATATCATATGCGAAATGAAAGGTGGGCCATAGAATTTAGTTTTAATTTTATTTTTTTAAAAGAGGGTTTATTATAATATGTTTTATATGTTCCGGCATATAAAAATAAAAAGGTCGAAAAAGCTTGGTAGTTTTTTTTATAGACGGTACGTAAATTTTTTATTACATAGCAGTGTGTAAAAAGTGAAAAACTGAGTGTAACTTTTTAAGTGTGTATGCACAGCAGTGCGAAAGGGAAAAACACAACAGAGTGTTTTAGAGACAGAGTATGTTTGTTTTGAACAGACAGTGAGTTGGTTTTATGCACTGCGTTTTGTAGCAGTCATAATTTTGTAATCCCTCTCAGTGAGGAAGTAGTGTAATAGTTATTTTTTGAGTTATTGAAGGGAATAGAAGTTTGTTTTCAAAGTATTGAAACTCTGTCTCCTGTCAAAGAAATTTTTATTTTCTCTGTGTTAGAGGAAGGGAGATTTATTCTCCATTCATTGTTCTGGAATTTTTCAATATTCCAACATGTGCAAGAACAACGGATGTTGTGGTTCCATCCCCAGCTAAATCATTTGTCTTTGCCGCAGCTTGCCTTACCAACTTGGCCCCAATATTTTCAACTGGGTCCTCTAATTCAACCAATAAAAAGGCCAAAACCATAGCATTGAGATACATTTCATTACATTGTCAATAACAATAAAATTTGACTCGGCCATAACCCTTTCCTTTTATTGTTGTGAAAATCTTTATGCATTACTCTAATGTGGCTAGTCCATAGGCCAAGTAGACCATTGGGTAACAAATATGTTTCCTTTCACCTTTGATTTTTCAAATTATGCCTACCAAATCTAAGACATTTAAGAGGGGGAACTAATACAACGTTAAAAAGAAAACCAGAGCACACATCTATGAATTACCTCCTTAGCTATTGTCACACCATCATTAACTATTTTCGGAGAACCATGCTTGCTCTCCAAGACAACATTTTGCCCTTCGCCCTAAGGGTGACTCCAACAAGATCAGCAAGTTTGTTCACACTGCCTGCAAGACAAATTGACAATGCTTTCAGTAAGTGTGAAATTGAATGCCAGACCATATGCCAAATCAACCCTCCATGAAAAATTAAAATAACACATTAAAATCGAATATAAGTGGACAAGGAAAGATCCACCGCAGTGAAGTTTCACGTGCAGGTGACCTTCCTTTAAACATAATTTTTTTTCTGACCTGCAATTTTTTTGTCACTGAGCCATCCTTGTTGAAGTACAACTCCTTTTCCATAGCTCTTGTATTAACTACCTTCTCTCTATCGCGTAATCTCAGATTCCCTCTTCTGCTTGAGCGATTAAAGGAAATGGGTGAAAAAACTAAAAGAGAAGACAATTGTCTGCCATAATTATCAAACATTGCACCCAACTTCTTCCCCTTTCCATTGTTACCCGATGAGGTAGATGTGGCAATTGTTGTCATACTGCCCAAAGTAGAGGCCATCTTCTCTTATCCTGAATATAGAATTACAATATCTTCATATTAGTATGAACCTTAAAAAACATGACTCCCATTGCTAAAAACCACTTTTAAGTTGTAACAGGAAAACTAAAAAACTATCGCAACTTTTGGCAACTTCTGGAGCATTAAGAGAGAAACAACCAAAGATAAATACAACCACAATCCTCATTTTAATGAGACCGGACTATATATTTGCGTTAAGATAATAGAAAGAAATCACGACTATATTAAGCCCAACACAAAACAATCTTTAACCGGTGTCTCTCGCGGCCTTCAGGTTGCCATGCTAGAGGTAGCATATTTTTAATTTAAATTCTTGACCTCTCGTGCCCATCTATGAATGCATCCAATGGGATATCTACATCAAATGCTCCTTTATATCCCCAAAAACAAATTCCCTACTACAAGAGCACCAGTATTGATGGATCACCACACACCATCCCACCCACTAGAAACGGTGAAAAAGGAAACCCGAGAAAACTTCTGAAATATCTCAAGATGACTATATGGGTGGTTCTTATGAATCAACCAACCATTCAGAACATGCTCATCAATCCAAACCATGAGTATTATGTGACAATATTCAAACAGGCACTGAATCAGATTTCTGAAGCTATGTTAGAG
Source organism: Pinus albicaulis (assembly GCA_034641835.2). Taxonomy (NCBI): domain Eukaryota; kingdom Viridiplantae; phylum Streptophyta; class Pinopsida; order Pinales; family Pinaceae; genus Pinus; species Pinus albicaulis. The sequence goes on from CM076575.1 coordinate 281,870,102, forward strand.
AAACCCTAAACTCTCACTGAAAATAGGTGAAATGTGGCACCACTCAGGGATTGACATGTGCCAATTGGTACAAGTGGTAGACAATTGGCATGCTCAAACAACGAGGTGATGCAGGAATGACATGAGGGATAAAATATCAGAAAAGCCCAAAATCTGGAGAACTAAAGCTCATCACCAACCTGAGATTGACAACTTTACATGATGTAACCTATGAAATCATAAATGGAGAAATCATAGTAACAATAAAGTAACCTATGTAACAATAAAGTCGAATTCATCCTGGGAGTGGTAATGGGAGAAATCATAGTGAACAACAGGAAACATGCAGAGTTGCTTACAATCAAATAGATGAAAAAAACACATACAAAAAACCTAGATAATAATCATGAACAAGCTTAATATTGAATTATGAACTGTAAAGGAACTTACAAAATGTGACATTACAAACCCGGTCAAGCGCACAAGCAAAAATATCCTGGACATGACCTTGGTTGACAAGTTGTATTGCTCATGATGCAAGAGGATTTGTACCTGCACTGTCAAGTCAATCAAAATCCATCATTATCTATTCAATAAATACAAGTAATTGATGTAGTATTTTTTACTCTAAGATGCATTCTTATGATAATGTTAGAACATATGTTGAAAATGTCAAAACATACTTGAATAAGCTCCTCTTCGTTTCAAGAACAATTTATTGGAGTCGCATGAACTTGGAACAAGCCTCCCACGATCTGAAAGAGTAGCAACTAAGTCAACAGTGACTTTTTTTTTTGCTACGCTGGATTGAGGGAGGTTTGCTCCAAGATTAAATCGCTCCAATAAATTATTCTCTACTAAACAGGGCCAACCACGTGAAGGTGGAAGCTCTTATGGCCCCTCCCTCCCCCTCACATCACTCTCAATTCCCCAATACCCAATCTATATTTCATTTTTTACTTTCATGAGCATAAAAAAAAATATTCAATAACTAATAAAAAAACAATTCAACAAAAAGTACGCAAGGAAACATTGCAATTAACGCTTGACATAAAAATAGTATGATAAATGAGTTTTTTATATAACGCAAAAAACGTTCCAAGTATGGTAACGTTTGTCTTATAATAATACAATATTTTACATTGTCAAATTTTCTTTTTTTTCTTCCTATTTTTAAAGCTCCTAATTACATCATCAATATCATCGTGCTCTGCTCCTGTTTCGTGCCTTTCAACCCGCACTGCTGACCTAGTTGCGTATTCACGATGTATGGGCTCATCCAGTGACGGGGCATCGCCTACAAAAACAGATAATATTAAATTTTAATTGTCAGTTTTTAAATATCATTGAACTAGTTCGGTAATATTAATAAAAAAAATTGTAATGAGATTATTTACCTGGTGCACCAGTTGTCGCCGCTGACCTAGTTGCGTAGTCACGATGTCTGGTCTCATCCAGTGATGGGGCATTGCCTACAAAAAAAAATAATATTGAATTTTAATTGTCAGTTTTTAAATATCATTGAACTAGTTCGGTAATATTAATAAAAAAAATTGCAATGAGATTATTTACCTGGTGCACCAGTTGTCGTCGCTAACCTAGTTGCGTTGTCACGATGTCTGGTCTCATCCAGTGACGGGGCATCGCCTACAAAAACAGATAATATTAAATTTTAATTGTCAGTTTTTAAATATCATTGAACTAGTTTGGTAATATTAATAAAAAAAAAATTCAATGAGATTATTTACCTGGTGCACCAGTTGTCACTGTTGGGACTGTTGCCCTGTCTTCCTCTCTGGTGGTAAGATCCTCAAGGGAAACATTCTCTGTCATTTAAACAAAAAACGTTATAAGGACAACCATCAAGGTATAATTAGAAAAAATTATAAGTGGAAATTAATTACGGTCACGGCCCTCACTGATAGCAGCATTGTCGGCCTGGTCCCCACTACAATGATCAGGTTGCACGAGAGGATCATCTACATCTGGCTCTAAAACTGGGTTATTTACCTCGTCGGTAGTGTTGCTCCCCTGATTTAAACAAAGTTGTTAGACATTAAATTTATGGACGAAAACAAAAATATTGAAAGGTTAATGTTTTACCTTATCGGGCATTGTAGATCTTGGGACCTGCCCCAAGCTTCTGCGACGTTCAACTACAGCTTGATAGCCAAAACGGAAAGCAATATTTTTATCTTCCTCTGTAGTTATTGTTCCAAAGTCATCACCCTACATTATATATGATTGTGTATTTTTAATCATATATGATAGGATTACAAAAATGTTGGAAGGCGATACAATTAATTATAAGATGTTTAGCTACTTAATTACAATTCTTGCAGCTAATTTCAAGTAGCCACCCTGGCCGAGCTTGTGATGGCCCTTTTTCTTAATCCTAGCTTTGGTTGCCTTTGAGGTGTCAGGCAACCTAGCATCAAAAGATTGAAGTCAGATATGACGTAGCACACTTTTATTTTAGACATAAAGAAAATTAAAGCTATTGAATTAAAGTTGTAATTTACCTTCCGGGTCCAGTTGGCATTTTTCCTTCTTTCTTTGCCCTTTTCTCTTTTCCGTCATGGATGAGTGCTCTCCACTCACTCTCTGAAACTACGAGAGGACGCTCATATCTAGGGTTAAATTGCAATTGCGTCCTATAGGTGTCCCTGGTATATTTCAAATATTTGCCGGCTACCCGAGCCACCGCTGTTCTGTCAAATGTGCCGACCCCAAAAAGGGCTTCTAGATAATCTAGAAGTTCTTTTTTCAGGTTGGAACTCTGGGAATTCCACCCTATGCGTATGGTTGGGCCAAAAATTACCAACGCATGGCTCTCCAGATACTTGTAGAACTCATTGTTTCCTACACAGAAAAAAAAAGATATTATCATTAATTTAAAAATAAAAATCATGATAAATATGTTTTAGATAAATTACATGAAATAGTTAAAATATTAAAATTTACCTGGGAGTTGTACATGCTTTATAGGGACACCCTCATCGTTCACCAACAACGTGCCATTAATGGTCCCTGTGGAGCTGACACGTGTAGCTCCAGGAAATGCAATAATGTAGCTGGCCATATCAGCCTCATCATTGCCAACACGTTCAGCAGTTGGCTGGGTGTCAGCTTGGGAAGGGTGTGTTTCTTGGCTAGCACCTAAAGGAGTAGAAGGTGTACGAGAGGGTTGTTGGGCAATCTCTTGCCCTTGTGTCCCACTACCACCAACACCGGGTTCAGCAAATGCCAGAAGACGCTACATACAAAAGAACTTTTTGTTAGTTTAGTCAATGTAAAAATTAAAAACCAAACTATCACAATTCATCTCATGCAGAACAAAAAAAATATCCTTTTGACTTTTTATTATTACCTGATATCTTTCTAGCTGCCTCATAAGATGTTGTATCCTCTCTTCTGTTTCAGGTGTTTGAGGCGCGTCTATCAAAGTATTAAATTCCGACCTTGCATCTCGTGCCTTTTTTTGAAACAAGAACACTGGAGATAGGGATGAAGAAAGCTCTTCCTCAAAGAGGGAATCATCAGGCATACCATGGCTAGGTGTCTGCATATTTGAACAAAATTAATATTATTTCAATTATGTAAATAACTAAAATACCTGAAGATAGAGCAATGCTGGCACTTTACATGTTCTTCCGCTGGCCTCTTTCCACGATCATCCCATCTTGGGGTTGTTCCTGTACTGCCCTGATCAGTCTGCCACATTGCAATAAAATTATAAATGTAAAAACTTGAAAACAATATCTAACTTGAAAACACAAAATGAAAAATGAAATAATTTCTAATAAGACACCGGAAGACAGAGTTAGAGTTTCAAATATGCCTTGCATTGAATTCAATCCTGGAAACATGTCATTGCACATTAAGGCACCCAAACATTCAATCCACGAATGATATATTTAAGTAGGCTTCTCCTATTCTGGGAAAACACCATACCTTTAATGCATTCACTTGCATGTATAAAGGGAAAGGAAAACATGTTTTCATACAACGGTGACAAAGGCATCTTGGGGAAAGGTATCTTCACTTTTTATTTATGTTGTTCACCCACACCACTCTCGTGTTTTCACTAATCCTGTTTTGTCATTTTGGATTCAAATTAAGTTAAGGCCTTAAGTATTTTTTGACCTTTCGGTGTAGTTTTCATAAGTGGCATGTATGGATTTTCCATTAATTCTGCACTTTTTCTCTTCATGCGCATGTTTCCCTAGAAATCAAATGCATGATTTAGTCCCATACATTTAACAAGTTGTTGGATCAACTCCATAGGAAATATCATGTTTCCTATTCAATCAAAATTTATCTCAGTTAGGGTAAGTAGGAAGGTTTTCCCTTTGTATTAATAGGGCACTTCTAGCTTGCATTTTTATTATATCTTTCAAATTTAGTGTCGTTTCAATTAGGGCATGAGTTTTTGCAACTTTCAAGGTGAGAATGAACAAAGACAAATTTTTGTGATGGATGACTGTATATGACTCCATGGCCAGAGGAAAAGGCACTAATCTACTTCTTCAAATATCTATAGTTCTCATTCACCTCATACGGAGATGATCCCTGATTTTGAGCCAAATGTTGCAGCAAAAAGTTTCCCCCCTCCATAATTTGATATTCAATGGAAATTTCTTAAATTGATGATGGGGCATGATTATGGAACATTGGCACATACATATGTAATGGAATTCCAAGATCATGATATATGTTTGCATATGTTTATGGCAATGTTCCACCAAGTCCCCTGGAGGTGGGAGCGAGGGGACGAGGGAGCGCGGGAGCGGCGTATGCAAAAGCTCCCTACCAATTTTCAGGAAACGTGGGGGGACTTTGGGGACATAAAAATTATAAAATTTAATATTTAAAATGTAACTATATTTTTGCAAGGAATGTATATACAGTCATCATACACTTGCATCATGAAAGATAAATCATAAATGATAAAATTACAAATCGATGAATGATGAATCATATAATTGAAATAAATTTAAAAGTTAAAAGTTAAAACATACATCATACAATCATGCATGTAAGTTTGTAAGTTTGTAACTATATAATCATTAATGTAACTACTAACAATGTACAATGAAAATAAAGTTTAAGATATCATATGACATATTATATAAAGATTCAAAATAGAGTTTAAACTGAAGTTTACAACTCAAGTCTGAAACATAAAACTTAAACGCAAATAAGTTATGTCTGAAACATAAAACATAAAACATAACATATGAATATAAAATGATATCATCATAATGATAAATGAGCATAAATGCTCAAGTTAATGCCCCACTAGTCTCTGCATCCAACTTCTGCACGAATATATCAAGATCAACCATGTCACCATCTGAATCAGAATCACTTGGGTTCTCAAATATGCTAAGTGACACATCAACTTTTAACACGAAACCATAAACTAAAATGGGCGGTGAGGGGACGTGAGGGGGCGTGAGGGAAACATCCCCTAGAAGTCCCCAAGACCCCGGAGCGCGAGGGGGCGAGGAATCTAGACCCCTAGGTGGGGGGGCGAGACCCCATGTAACATTGGTTTATGGAGGTGGTGGAGCAAAAAAGAGCTCAAATAGAGATGAAATTTTTCACATAAAAAGGACTGTGGGCTTGACTAATGGTTCCATTTAAAAAATGATATCTAGACGGAGAATAAGTGTAGCATGCAAACATGCATTGAAAATCCATCTGAGTTTGCATTGTATTACTTATGATGGATTCAAATTTGGGTTTCAAAATGCCGGGTTATGGCATGATTTTGTCGAGAAACCCTTAGTTGGATTCTCATGTTGGTTTAATTTATATTTTAAGTTTTTTTTGCAATCTTTGGGTGATAGTAACTCATGAACTAGGTTACCAATGTGTAACAATCATATTTCAAGAATAAAGTTGTGATTTTTTTATATTATTATTATTATCTATTAGCTACGATTATTGACACCTAATGCCTAGAATTTTGACATCTTGATAGCATGGATAATTTTGAAAATGTTTCTAGTAATGTTAACATAATAAATATCATTACGTGTCTTCACTTTTGTCACCATAATAGACCTGTGATATGGACTCATCACACAACTTCATATGCTATGTCCCAACAAGTTCAAACTGGTTGAACCTACCTCATAGTGTGGTTATTAAGGACAAGTTGTTTGATATATAACTCGATAGCATAGACCGTGTTGCAGTTCTAAAAAGAATCCTCAATTGTCAAAAAAACTTCACAATATGTTCTACTATAAAGCCTTTTGGGATACCTGAAATAATATATGTATCAATGATGACTTTAAAGTATGACAAGATCCAGAGGGAAAGGAAATCAATGGAAGAGTGATCCACCAATGAGAACCTAGAATTTAGCATCAGATGAGTTAGATTCTAGGAAATTGAAACCCTATAATTTTAATTAGTGATGAAGGACATCACATAGGTAATTATATTTTCATGTATAATAATCTGTTAATTCAAATTTAAACTACATAATATGAAAGGCATGCCATAAATTTTTCCACGTAAGTCCAAACAACCTATAAAAAGGGAAAACCTTCTTTTTCCATGGGAAATAATTTACCTTTCCTTTTTCAAGACAATCTAAATCACAAAAAATATGAACTATACTACACACATTCTTGGGTAATGTGAAAGTGGAAAAGGAATACCCTACACAAGTGATGCACACATGTACATTTGAACACTAATAGATTTTTGTAGTTGAAATGCAATGCTTGTTTTCATTTAAATGTAGGGTTTTTAAAGCAGGGAGAAATAATGGCTGCCAAATTAATAAGCGTTTCTTTGGTAAAAATTTAAATCTTGTATTGGGTGATGAAGATAATAGAGGGTATTGAATCTTGACTCTTGACATCTACAGAGAACCCTACAGCCTAACAAAATCCAATGGAATTGACCAAAAAAACCCAAATAGAGTCTCTCCTACTATAGAATGGGGCACTACTAGAACTTACCATTTTGCAAGGTTGAGGGCGAATGCGTGCACGGCCCAAGAGCGAACGGCGAGGGGCGAATGCGGGGAAAATATTCTGTTCTGCCGGGGCGGGGGCGGGTCGGGCGAATGATGTTCGAAGGGCGAGGGGCGAATCCGGGCGAATGCGGTATGCAAGAGCTCGGAAGGCGAATAGGAGGCGCGAATCTTTGATGCAAGAGCTCGGGGCGAATGCGGAGGGCTGTTGAGCGAGTCTTGGGCGAATCTTTGGTCTGCAAGAGCTGAGGGCGAATGCGCGCGTGATATCAGAAGTTAATGTAGCACACATGTACATTTGAACACTAATAGATTTTTGTAGTTGAAATGCAATGCTTGTTTTCATTTAAATGTAGGGTTTTTAAAGCAGGGGGAAATAATGGCTACCAAATTAATTAGCGTTTCTTTGGGAAAAATTTAAATCTTGTATTGGGTGACGAAGATAATAGAGGGTATTTAATCTTGATTCTTGACATCTGGAGAGAGCCCTACAGCCTAACACAATCCAATGGAATTGACCAAAAAAACCCAAATAGAGTCAACCCTACTATAGGAGGAAGGGCCTGCAGTAAGAACTTACCATTTTGCAAGAGCTGAGGGCGAATGATGTTCTGCAAGAGCTAAGGGTGAATGCTATTCTGCAAGAGCTGAGGGCGAACGCTGAGGGCGAATGCTGAGGGAAAATGTTGTTCTACAAGAGCTGAGTGCGAATGCTGAGGGAAAATTCTATTCTGCAAGAGCAGAGGGCAAATGTGCGCGTGATATCAGACGTTAATGTAGCTATTGCAACAAATACGAAACAATAAAATCATTTTTATGTAGCGCGCATATAAGTTTTGAATTTTTATGTAGCGCGCATATAAGTTTGGTATTTTTATGTAGCACGAAAATAAGTGTCGTTATATCGACGGCAGAAAAGGCGTCGCTATTACGACGGGTGCCTCCAAACGTCGCAATGGTGACACCTAGACATTGTGTCGCAGTTGCGACGTTTGGAGTCGTCTCAATAGTGACGCTTTGGGCCATGGTGTCGCAATTGCGACATCTTCCTCCAAACGCCGCAATTGCGACACATTTTTAAGTGTCGGTATTGCGACACTTTTCTATAGACGTCGGTATAGCGACAGTTTCGGGCGGGATGGAAAAAATTTGGGAAAATTTCCGACATTTGGTCAAAAGCGTCGGAACCAAGTGTCAGAATTTCCACCAAATGTAGTAGTGGAGGCTATGTTGAGGAGATAGGCCTTAGGGTTTTGGAGGAAGGCCAATGTTATAAAAGAGGGAGGAGCCTCCTCATTTCATTCATTCGTTGTTGATGATATTGAGCTGGTTGTTTTGACTTCTTGAGCATGCTGGCTGTTTAGCCTATCTGCAGCACTGCTTAGTGCGTTTGAGTGTCTCTGGTCGGAGATCTCGCCCTTAGCCCCAAGGGACTTTGAGTGCCTACTCGGGAAAGGTATTTTTTTCAGCATTTTGCGGGAGGTTTGGTGTTGGTTTTGTTGCAAAGCCGAGCATTCAGAGAGACTACGCAGTCATAGAGATGGAGGACGCAGTCCCTCTAGGAGGAGCTTCGGATTGGAATTTTTGCAGGGGTTTGAGCCGAGAGTTCGAGCAGAGGATCAGCCTTTGCCTTTGGGAGAATTTTGGTGGAGTTTGAGGCCACATTCTATTCATTCCTATTTAGCCTCTGTGCAGAGCCTTGGAGGCCAGCGTAATTCCCCAGGGGGGGTGTTTTTCGGGGGTCAGCCATTTCTGATATGGTTTCTAGGTTTTGCCAAAATTGGTGAGTAGAGGAGGATTCCAGATTTTCAGCTGATTCTGGCAAGGGTAACAGCCCCTAGTCATCAGTTCATTTCAACAGTAGCAGCTACACGACATTTTTCCAGCAGCTGGGACGCAGTTCAGAGAGAAACCATTTCCTGTCTATTCTAAGAGTATTTCTTCACTTTCCTTGAGCAATTTTAGGTGCCATCACTCTGATCACCTATTATACTTCATTGTATTTCTCAGTTTAATAAAATGGCTTAGCATTCTCTCTCTATATTTCTGGATGATTTGTCGTACATTCTTCCTATGCTATTGTATGTCTGCTGCACTGTTATCTTTATATATTTTCGGGCATTCTAGTTCTATACCACTTGATGTGTTTATCTCATACTCTTAGACAGAGTCTGGAAAGGGCCAGGTAGCCTTCAGATTTCATCCTCTTTTCAGAGGCGGCATATCAGGTAAACGCCCTCCCAGTCCATCTCTAGTTGGAGTTTGTCGTGTTTTAAAGATATCCCTGAAACGAGATATTACAGTGGTATCAGAGCATAGTTCTATCTCAGCCTATGGAGCTAGTTGTCTATGACACCGGGGAAGAGGCCATATATTTGTTACAGAGGTCGGAAGTACAGAGATCGTGAGTGTAGGTTGGAGAACACCTACGGAGAGGGAGACTATGTTCAGGTGGTGGACACAGAGCAGGAGGAGCCTGTGTTATATTCAGAGCAGAGAGAGTCGATGGCAAATGATACCGAGGCCAAACAGTTTAGGGAGGCACTCCTCAAATCAATGCAGGATTTAGCGAGGCAGATTGAGGTGATGGGTCAGAGGTTTACCGTTGTAGAGGCTAGGCAGCATGAGACCCCACGGTTATTCCAGGTAGGTGAGGGATCAGGTACATCCCACCATTTGCTGGAGCATGGTGCTGCTCAACGTGATACTACTCAGCTGATGGCTTCACATGCACCTACATGCTCTACCACTCCCACTTTATTGGGAGCAAACACAGGGGCAGGAGCCCAGCCGGAGGCAGAGCCCGGACACATGGGCGAGTATTTTTCAGAGTATCAGGAATATGGGCAGTAGTTCAGGGATGCTCTCTCATTCCAAGATTTTGTTTAGCTCCAGCGGGACAGTAAACCCTGTGACCATAATAGAGGGCACCGGAATTATCATGATGGAGATAGCCACTGCAAATATAGTAGAATCCATTTGCCTACGTTTGATGGGTCATCAAACAGTTTGGAAAAGTCTTGGGTGGAGAAGTTGGACATCTATTTCTAGCTTAATCAGATGTCGGAGACAGAGGCCATCAAGGTGGTGACATTACATTTGGATGGTGAGGCCCAGGACTGGTGGTTCCATGGTATGGTCACACTCGGACACTCTGCAGTGACGACGTATGCCGAGTTTACCGGGAGAATGATGGAGCGATTTGACCGGAGGGATCCGTAACAGCACTTTGTTGAGCTGACGAGGCTCAAGCAGATGGGGAGCCCAGAGACATAGATTGCAGATTTCTTGAGGGTTTCAGTGATGGTGCTAGATCTATCAGCATCACGGATGATCTATATGTTTGTGGAGGGGTTATCAGAGCCACTTCGGGGTCTATTCATATCTACTAGACCAGCTACACTTCAGGATGCTATTAGCAGGACCTGAGACTTATAGGATGCATTGCCCAGGACTCGGACACCTTACCCCTAGAGACAGGGCTTCCAACCCAAGGCGAAGGATGTGAGGATTCCACCTCCAAAGGGGAATCCAGGATGGGCACAGGCATATGATGATGCCAAGAGGGAGCTAAAGAAGAAGCGGTTGTGCTTTACTTGTCAGGAGCCGTGGGCACCAGGACACAGGTGTGCTGCTGGCAAAGCACACTTCATTGAAATCTTCTCCAATGATAGCAGGGAAGAGGATGACGAGGAGTCAGGAGACAATCAGACGGCCCAGGATCATTTGCCACCTCTACCTCTAGGGACAGGAGGTGCAGCTTTTTCACCTACAGGAGGGACCCTTGCAGCATTGCGAGGAGTTCCCAAGTATTTGACGCTGCGTGTATGAGGGACAGTACGTGGTCAATGAGTGTCAGTTTTGGTTGACAGTGGGGCAACCCACAACTTCATTGATGCACATATGGTCGAGCGGAGAGGTATACCGACCGAGAGCTTCGACAGATTTTCAGTTTTGGTCCCAGGAGCCCAGACGATGCAGTGTGCCCAGTATGTTCCAAAGTTAGTAGTGATGATGGGTACCTACACCGTGACCGATCACTTTTTCGTGGTAAACATACCAGATACCAATGTGGTATTGGGTGTTCAGTGGTTGATTACTCTGGGGAAGGTCACCACAGATTGGGAGGCCTTAGAAATGGAGTGGGATGATAAGAAGACCAGGAAGCACGAGAAGATCCGTGGGATGCACACTTACCAACATCAGAATGTTTCGGCACACCAGATGGAGGAAGATTTCTGGAAAGGAGACATAGAGTGGGCGGTTGAGTTGCGGGCATCAGAGGTAGAGACCACCGGTCAGGCAGTTCATCCTAATATATAGGCCATCCTTGACAAGTATGATGCAGTGTTTGGGGATATACCACCAGGTCGGCCACCAGAACGAGGGTTCGAGCACACCATTGAGCTTGAGCAGGGCATTCAAGTAGTGATTACTACCCACTATAGGCATCCCAAAGCCTATCAGGATGAGATTGAGTGGTCCATCCAGGAGTTGCTAGCTCTTGGGCACATTAGACCGAGCACGAGTCTGTTTTCTTCTTCTGTGGTATTGGTGAAGAAGAAGGATGTCACCTTGAGGATGTGTATTGACTACAGGGCCCTGAAGAACAGGTATCCTATACCCAGGATCGATGAGTTGATGGATGAGCTGAGAGGATCCAAGTTCTTCTCGAAGATTGATTTGAGATCAGGGTACCATCAGATTCGCGTGAGGGAACAGGACATTCCCATGACCGCCTTCAAGTGTCGTTATGGGCACTTTGAGTTTCTGGTTATGCCCTTCGGGCTAACCAATGCCCCAGCTACTTTTCAGTCTTGCATGAACCATATCTTCCGCAGTCATCTGAGGAAGTTTTTATTGGTCTTTTTCGATGACATACTCATATATAGCAGGATTTGGGAGGAGCATCTCCAGCATATAGAGGCAGTATCTCCAGCATATAGAGGCAGTATTACATATCTTGGAAGAGAAAAATTTCTATGCTAAGCTCTCCAAGTGTGATTTTGGGATGACAGAGATGTTGTATTTGGGTCACATTATTGGAGTGGACGGAGTGAGAGTCCATGAGGAGAAGATCAGGGCCATCATAGATTGGCCGAAGATGAGGAATGTGACGGAACTTCGAGGATTCATTGGCATATGTACTTATTACAAGAAGTTCTTCAAGATTTTCTCATAGCTTGTTGCACCCCTTATAGATTTGATGAAGAAGGGGGCATTTCGTTGGTCGGATACAACTTAGCGAGCCTTTGATAGGCTCAAGGAGGTGATGAGTAGCTGCCTAGTGCTTGCATTGTCAGATTTTACGCAGCCATTTGTTTTAGAGTGTGATGCGTCGAGAGAGGGGATCGGCGCAGTATTGATGCAAGGAGGACATTCTATAGCCTTTGAGAGTCAGAAGCTCCTTCCACACGAGATTTTGTATTCTATATACGACAAGGAGATGTTGGCCATTATGCATGCATTGTCCAAATTTCGGCAGTATTTGGTGGGGAACAAGTTTAGGGTGAGGAATGATCACAACAGCCTCAGGTTCTTTTTGGAGCAGAAGCAACTATAGGAGAGGCAGCAGAAGTGGATCAGTAAGATCCAAGCATATGACTTTGACATTGAGTATGTCAAGGGTAAGAATAACGTGGTAGCAGATGCCCTTTCACGTAGACCAGCCACGTTATCTCTTATGAGCTTAGATACAGATTGGAGGGCTCGACTTTTAGTGGAGTACTCCAAGGACAGATTTTCATGTGATGTTCTGGGTGGAAAAGTGGTGGATGACAGGTAAGGGTGGTCAATGAGATCATCTACTACGGGGACAGGATCTTCTTGACTGAGGGATCTCAACTCAAGAAGAAGATACTTCAGGCATCACATGATTCACCATTGGTCAGCCATCAGGGGTTTACCAAAACCTATAGGGCCATTAGAGAGAGGTTCTCATGGAAGGGCCTCAAGGAGGACGTACTCCAGCACATCAGGGAGTGTGATGTTTTCCAGAGGAACAAGGGGGAGATGAGCCATCCCGCAGGACTATTGCAGCCTCTTCCCATTCTGGAGGGGAAATGGGAGAGTATTTCGATGGACTTCATCATAGGGTTGCCCATGGTGCAGGGCAAGGATTGTATCTTTGTCTTCATTGATCGACTGACAAAGTATGCGCATTTTTTCTCCATATCCGCACACTACACAGCAGCACAAGTGGCCGAGCTATTCTTCAGAGAGGTTTTCAGGCTACATGCTCTTCCTAATACCATCATCAGTGACAGGGACAACCGCTTCATGGGCGGATTTTGGCAAGAGCTTTTTCGGTTAGTGGGGATGGAGTTGACACCGAGTACTAGTTATCACCCACAGACGGATGGATAGACAGAGATAGTTAACAAGTGGCTGGAGGGCTACTTGTGTAACTATGTCAGTGGGCAGCAGCGAACATGGCTAAAGTGGTTGCATCTGGGGGAGTACTGCTATAACACGACACATCACATGTCCATTGGTATGTCACCGTTTTATGCTTTTTATGGGTATCATTCTTTATCTTTTGCTGATGTGATGTTCGGTGCTAGCAAGGCTCCTAGAGCCAAGATGTGGATCCAAGAGAGTCAGGACATTCTCCAAGCTCTCAAGGACAATATGGCTACAACACAAAACCAGCAGAAGTTGTATGCTGACAGAGGTCGGGTGGAGAGACAGTTTGAGGTAGGGGACTTGGTCTACCTACGATTACAGCCATACTGACAGTCGTCACTGAAGCAGAAGGGAGCTTAAAATCTCAAGCCCCGCTTTTACGGGCCATACAGGGTGATACATAGGATTGGACAGGTTGCGTATGAGTTGGAGCTGCCCCAAGGCAACAAGATCCATAACTTTTTTCATGTATCATGCCTGAAGAAGGCACTGGGGTAGCAGGTGACAGTGATAGATAAGCTACCACCCACGGATGATGAGGGGCATTTGGTGTTGCAACCAGAGGCTATTATTGATACCAGGGAAAGGCAGCTACGGAGCAGGACAGTCTGGGAATTCTTGGTGAGGTGGAAGAATTTTCCGGATGAGGATTCCACTTGGGAGAGTGAGAATATTTTTCAGCATCCATCACTTCAGTTGCTTGAGGACAAGCAACATTTTGCCGGGGGAGACTATAATATTCCTAATTAGTAGTGGCTAATTGGAATATTCAATTTTGCTCAATTTTGCTGTCTATAGTTTATTAATAAATAAAAAGGTGAGTGGAGAGGGTCTAACTCACTTAGTGGAATAAAACACACTCCCTAGTAGCACAACGTTGTGACTTGAAGGGAGCCAAGGGGGGTCCAAGCACCACATAGAGAGGGGGCCCACGCATACTCTAGAAGGGACTGCGCAGATGAGGATGAGCACGTGGCAAGAGGGAGGCTACGTTAAGGAGATAGGCCTTAGGGTTTTGGAGGAAGGCCAACGTTATAAAAGAGGGAGGAGCCTCCTCATTTCATTCATTCGTTGTTGATGATATTGAGCTGGTCGTTTTGACTTCTTGAGCACGCTGGCTGTTTAGCCTGTCTGCAGCACTGCTTAGTGCATTTGAGTGTCTCTTGTCAGAGATCTCACCCTTAGCCCCAGGGGACTTCGAGTGCCTACTCGAGAAAGTTATTTTCTTCAGAATTTTGTGGGAGGTTTGGTGTTGGTTTTGTTGTGGATCTGAGCATTCAGAGATACTGCGTAGTCATAGAGAGGGAGGATGCAGTCCATCTAGGAGGAGCTCCGGATTGGAATTTTTGCAGGGGTTTGAGCCGGGAGATCGAGCAGAGGATTAGCCTTTGCCTTTCGGAGAATTTTGGTGGAGTTTGAGGCTGCATTATATTCATTCCTATTCAACCTCTGCACAGAGCCTTGGAGGCCAACGTAATTCCCCAGGGGGGGTGTTTTTCGGGGATCATCCATTTCTGATATGGTTTCTGGGTTTTGCCGAGATTGGTGAGTAGAGAGGATTCCATATTTTCAGCTCATTCTAGAAAGGGGAACAGCCCCTATTCATCAATTCATTTCAGCAGTAGCATCTACACGACAGTTTTCCAGCAGCTGGGACACAGTTCAAAGAGCAACCATTTCCTGTTTATTCTGAGAGTATTTCTTCACTTTCCTTGAGAAAGTTTAGGTGCCATCACTTTGATCACCTATTGTACTTCATTATATTTCTCAGTTTAATAAAATGGCATAGCATTCTCTCTCTATATTTCTGGATGATTTTTCGTACATTCTTCCTATGCTATTGTATGTCTTCTACACTGTTATCTTTATATATTTTCGGGCATTCTAGTTCTATACCACTTGATGTGTTTATCTCATACTCTTAGACAGAGTCTAGAAAGGGTCAGGTAGCCTCCAGATTTCGTCCTCTTTTCAGAGGCGGCATATCTGGTAAACGCCCTCCCATTCCATCTCTGGTTGGAGTTTGCCGTGTTTTAGAGATATCCCTGAAACGGGATATTACAATGGATCAATGGTGCTAATAAGAAACAAGGATTCATTCGTGATTGGTTGTTCCGCCACATTTTCTATATCAGTACGTGGGAAATCACACATAAGTTCAGCAAATATCAATGATTTCTTGGATTTGGACTTTTCAAACTCCAAATAAAACTCCTGCAGTATAACAATCCATTTGGAGTATTTGCCCCCTAGCAATTTTTCGATCAAGATGTAAATCATAGGGTTGGAATCAGAGATCAATGTTGTTTTGCATAAAAGTATGTAGTGAGGGAAACGGTGGACAGCTTGAACAGCTGCCAAGGCCAATTTCTCCACATGTGAGTATATGATCTCAGTCGGATGCAAATTTTGACTAAGATAGTAAATCACATGTTCACTATGGAATTCATCTTCCTGAACTGAAATCATCCCTATCGTGGAATCGGAAGTGGCGAGGTACAAAAATTAATCTTGGTTGTAAGTGGGAGGATGTAGTAATGGTGCATGGGTCAACGCGTTTTTCAAAGCATCAAAAGATCGATCAGCGACCTCATCCCAAAAGAATGGAATGTTCTGTTTCAAAAACCTAGTGAAACCTTTCATTAACTCGCCATAGTTAGGAATGAATCAACGTAAAAAGTTTGCTTTCCCTTGCAAACTTTGGAGTTGGTGAAGAGTATAAGGAGGAGGTAAATTGATTATTTCCTCAAACTTCGATGGGTCGACACGAATGCCTACCTTTGAGACAATAAATCCCAATAATCGTCCGGATTCTACGCAAAAAACACATTTGTGAGGATTCAAACAAATCTTATAGTGCCTAAATCGTATAAAGATTGCTCGTAAATGAGTAACAAGATCTGCTCTGTGTGAATAATGAGCAGAAAAATCATCGAGGTAGGGTTGCACAATATTCTTAATGTCGTGAAATAAATAAGACATGGCCCTTTGAAAAGTGGCGCCAGCATTCGTAAGGCCAAAAGGTAATTTGCGATAAGCAAAAGTTCCCCATGGAAAAATGAAAGTTGTTTTAGGTTGATCTATAGGGAGTATGTTTATTTGATTGTAGCCGGAAAATCCATCCATGAACAAAAAAATTTCACTTCCAGCACAATCGTCGATAATTTGATCGATGTAAGGGGTTGGATAATTGTCTTTAGGATAAGCTCGATTTATATCCCTATATTTGATACATACTCTTATTGTTCCTTGTTTTTTATTGACCGGAACAATATTAGATACATTTCTGTCTCACTGGTTTGGCATCCGGGTATGTCTTAATTTCATGTACAATGATTGATGGATTGATTCCTGGCATTTCTTCATATGACCAGGAAAGGATATCACGGAATTCCTAAAACAGGGCCTTATATGTTTGAATTTCTTCAGGCGTACAAGAAGTACCTATGTGAAATATTTTCTAAATTCAATTCAGAATTGGCATGTGAAAGAGGATTCTAAGGTTCTTTGACGTAATCAGTGGTAAAAATGGAGGAAAAATCATTCTCAAAATGATCGAGATCAGGTAAAAATAAAGACCTATGGTGTAGATCTTCCCATGGTAATTCATCTACCGACAAGAATTCACGAATATGCTCATCAATATGGAAAAATTGTTGAGCAGGATCTGGAATTGGTGTCGAAGCTAAACTCGATATTGAAAACGACTCCTGATTGGATCAGATTCGATTGAAGGGGTATCAGAAAATGACTGTACTTGCTGATATGCTAGCTAAAAAGGACTCAAAGGCATCGGGCCCTCAAAGGAATCCAATTCTAATTCTGAAGGTACTATCCAAGGATTGTCAAAGGAAATATTACTTGATGTAATCATATTGATATTAGCAATAGGAGTTTGTATGTTGGGAGGAAGCAGGGAAAAATTTCCCAATACAGCTGAATCTTTAATCAAATCTACTCCGACATCCTTATAAGGGATAGTCGATTTTCCGATATGTTGGATACTATCAGTAGAGGCTCGATTGGATGAATAATATGAGAGCTGATCTATCTTAATGATCTTTCCTTTATGAGGAAACATGATGAGAAAAAATATCGATGATACAATAGCAGTCATAGCATAAAACCAACTGCGACCCAGGAGAAGGTTATAATCCAGAGGGGCATCAACCACCTCCACATCTAGATTAACCACTTTGCCTTCAAACTCTATTGGTAGATCTTGTAAAATACCATATGGATGAAAACCTCTTCTGTCAAACGCTTTGAGAATAGTTGGTGATTGGTTGATTGTTGGAGAACCAAGTGATTTCCAACATTTATCGAAATTATACACGTAGAAGCCCCTTCATCAACAATAGTACAAAAGATACGCTTGTTCTTGACTATTACCGAAATTTGAAAATCCATTTGATGAGGTAGGCGTGGTGTAAAATTTTATAAATCGAAGATCATGAGGTTCGAATCCTGGAGATATATAGCTCCTAAGGCTGACAAAAGTAATTTTCTTTGGGATGGGCATGATTGCAATACTTCCAAAGCCGACATTGTTGAAGGGGAAATTGCCAAATCTTCAACAATATTGTAATTCTGAGCAACTCTCGCATGTGGATTAAAAGTTGATTTACAAAGTACACCTTTTGCTGATAGTTTAATCACTAAGTCAGGATTTTTTTTCTCGATCTGTAATGGATCAGAAACTGAGGGAGATGTAGTCGATGCAGAATTGGATGTTTCTGCTTCTTTACTAGCATTTTTACTACCGTAATCTTGTGATCGCGTCGCAACCATGAAAATATCCTCAACCGGATTGGAGGAAGATCCAACCACATTACTATCTTGAGTGGGAAAGGGATCATTCAAGACAGTAGGTATAGGCAAACCCTTAACGAATTTTGATACCTCGGCTCTATGCGGGCACTCTTTTGTGAAATTATCCTGGTCACAGATGAGACAAGGATATCGAGGTTTGCGTTTTTCGTCATTTGGTTCAGTTGTATCAGTTTTTTCTTTTGAATATTTCTTCTTTTTATTCTTACCTTTCTTCTTACTACCGGTTTTAGATTTGGTCGTAGATTTCTCTACAACATGGATATCGGCAGAAGTTTCTAGGGAAGAATCTCCTTTGGGTGAATCGGGTAAAGTGATAATAGGAGAAGTAGTATTGGAAGAATTATTACACCATCAGCAGCATGAGAGCCAGACGGAGTTGCAGTTAACTGACCAGGTCTTGGTAAATCGGGGATTTTATCATATAGAGTACTTGACTGAGTATAGACAAGGTCAAGGTACTGAGCCTGAGAAATAACTTTCTCTTCCATAACAACACCTCCTTTAGCCACATCTTCAGTAATTTTGGGCAATAACGATTTAATAAACCATTCAGCAAAAATGTGATCAGGAATAAAGACTTTCACTAAACGCCTTCTACGTCTCCATTCATGAATGTGATCAGATATGTACGTAGATGTAGACTGCTTTAATGAAGTCAGAAATTTTGTGCCATTTTCGTATGTGACAGGCAACTAAAAATGGGTTAAGAAAGCAGTAGCTAGTGCATTAAAATTATTAAAAGAGTCGTGTGGTAACTCAATGTACCATTTGGCAGTTGGACCAATGAGAGTTCTTTGAAAAAGACTTAATCGAATAGAATCATCGACTAGCGAATTGGATGTGCACCAGAGGTGATAAGTCATAACATGATTAGATGGGTCTTCTCCTGACTTACCTTTGAATTTTATAATATCACTGGGAAACTTGTTAGGCATCGGCGATCAATATGGAAGATAAAAAATGGGATCGTTCGTAAGGCGCGACAAATCCGGTAAATCTAAAGTTGCTATAAATGGTAATCGATGGCTAGGGTCTTGATAACCTTGAGTGATCAAACCAGTTCCAGGAGGAGGATAGCTAGGATATCCTGGAATCAGATGAGCATTTTGGATCGTGTAACCTCCTGGGTAACCAGGATTAACCAGACCATACTGGGGTTGTTGAGGTATTTGATAAGTACACTCAGGGTACGGCTGATACCGATACGCTGGATTTTGTGTAGCTTGAAAAATTTGATACTATCCCTGGTACGGTTGATAAGTAAACTGAGGTTGACTAGAGACAATATTACTTTTACCAGCTTGCCCTGTAGGCATCTGGGTCGTATTCTGACTTTTAGGTCCCGACTATGGTATAGAGGCTTGATGAATTTGCACTAATGCAGGGATATAAGAAACCGAGGCTACAGATACTCCAGAAACAGGTGTTGTAGGTTGAACAGAGGTTGGAGTAGTTGCAGTAGTTTGAGGTGGAGTTTGAGGTGTGTTGGGCCCAAGCGGATGAACAGAACCAGGTGTAAGGGTTTGAACAGTAGGCTGAATAGGTTGTTGGGTTGGACCAGAAACTAAAGGTTGTCTAGGTTGATTAGGTAACTGCACATTAGGTTGCATAGTCTGTTGAACTTGCGATGGATTCCACACCATGTTCATTCTAGGGTATTGACCTGTAGAAGGTTGTACATATGAAGGACCATAGCTTGGTTTAATGTAGGGTTGATAATTAAGTGGTAAATTTCCAGCTCCTTGTAAAAATGATTGACCGGAAGGTGGTTGGAAACCTTGAGTTGGGTACTGACCTTGAGGTTGATAACCTTGAGGCACGTACTGAATCTGGGGTTGATAAGGACCCTGCGGAATATACTGAGTCTGGGGTTGACCTTAGGGTATGTATTGTCCTTGAGGTTGATAACCTTTAGGTATGTACTGTCCTTGAGGTTGTTCTCCAGGTAAATAATACTGTCCTACAATTTGTCCTGGTATAAAATTATCTTGAGGTTGCCCCCCAGGCGGTAACTAACTACCTTTAGGTTGAGGATTTGGAATATTACCAGACATCATAAAAATTTGCTCTGTGTTCGGCATTTCAGTTTTAGCTCCATTCATACTAGTTGATAACACTTGTTCAATTAGTCGAGGAGTTGCTCCTGAGAAAGTACCAGAGAGTGACTGGCACCCCGAAGGAACAGAAGGACCATCGTATAAAAATGTTTCCGGTGATTGGGAAAACATAGATGACTCACTTGACATGATTGATGAAGGATAATAACCCCTTGGTGTAGGATGAAAGGGAATTCGGGGTGGTGAAAAACTAAGACCCGGGTTCTCTAAAAAATCTGTCAATGACAAATACCAAGCATCACTTCTAAAAGGACTGTAGAATATATATTCACGCTCCCTAAGATTCAAAGTCTGTTGGGTTTTGGGAAGAGTTACTTCTTCGTCCGAACCGATAAGTTCTTCAATGGAAATGAGGTTAGAAGGAACATTTTCATTAAAAATATGTCTTACCCTAGGTGAACCAGGATCACTAGAAGTTGGAGTAACAAATCCTGAAGATGGTTCCAAAACAGCAGGTTCAGTGTCAGGTTCAGAAATTTCAGGTTCTTCGGCGAATTCACCGGAAGGATAAATACTACCAATAAGCTCGGAAACTGAAATCAGCTCTTGAATATGCTCTATTTTTTGTAGTTGATAATCAGGATGAACAACTATAGATGACTCTTCTACTTTTGTTGATCTAATTCTACTGTCAGTAGGTGATACTAGAGCTCGCAGCCCTTCTGTAGATTTTAACCCTGAACAGAAATTATCTACACACGAATCTTATAACAGAAAAAAAAACAATATCAAGAGCATAAAACATAAAATAGATAATCACAAAGATTTTCCCCTGGATCCCAAATCGGGACGACCAGCTTGATTTTTCATTATATTCCTTTTAGTGTTACAACACATATATATACATGTTGAAGCATACATAAACCCTAATCCATTAACCCTGTATTAGAACATAACCGTAGTTCCCTTGACCAGATCTACAAAAATACCAGGGGCCAAAAACCATCATACCGTAAAACCATGTGCAAAACCATGCACAAAACCATGGGTGCGAACTACCCACTAGAAATTAAGGACCAAAGGGTACAACGGAGGCTGCCTGGACACGAACGAAGTACCACCCCCCGACCCCCATTGCGCCCGATTGCAAGGGGAGCTATCGCCCCGTGCTTGTAGTGTGGAAAGACAGCAACATTCTCACTTGTTTCTTTCCATAGGGGACTCGGGAAAGCTTAGTCATTGGCCCAATTCTTGACACCCATTGTTTCTCTGCAAGAAAGAGATGCAAGGTGCTCATTATTTTTCAATGCATCTGCAACATTCTTAAAAGTGTCCACCTTTACCAGCAACACCCTTTTAGCCTCAACCATATCTCTAACAAAGTGATATTGAACATCAATGTGCTTTGTCTTTGAATGATAAGCAGGGTTCTTAGCGAAGAAAATTGCACTTTGGCTATCACAGTCTATCCTTATAGCTTGTTGTACCAACCCCATACTTGAACACAATCTTTGCAACTAAACTTCTTCCTTGCTTGCATGAGTAGCTGCTATGTATTCCACCTCTATAGTTGAAAGAGCCACTACAGACTATCTTTTACTCATCCAACTGATTGTGCCTCCAAATAGGCTAAACACATACCCACTTGTAGATATTCTTTGGTCCAGATCTCCAGCCCAGTCTGCATCAACAAAACCACAAATGTCCAGCATTCTTTCCAATATTGGTCTTACCTGGTAGCACAAGCCATAATCACTAGTGCCACGTAAATATCTGAAAACCCGCTTCACTGTTGTCCAATGCTCCTTCCCTGGGTTTGACATAAACCTGCTCAATACTCCCACTGCATGTGCAATGTCTAGTCTAGTACAGACCATTGCATACATCAGGCTACCCACTGCACTCGCATATGGAACATGGGACATATTCTCCTCTTCTTCTTGTGTCTTGGGAAATTGTTCAGTAGACAACTTTACACTTACAGGAATAAGAACATTCACTGGTTTACTATCCTGCATATTGAACCTCTGCAATATAGTCTCGACATACTTCCTTTTGTTTAACCAGAGCTTCCTCTTCACCCGATCTCTTTTAATTTCCATGCCCAAAATATAGTTTGTAGCACCAAGATCCTTCATGTCGAATTTGGAGAACAATTGGGTCTTCAAATCTTGGATAATTTCTTTGTCATTTCCAATCAAAAACATATCATCCACATAAAATACCAAATAAATAACAGGTCACCAATTAATTTAAAATAAACACAGTGATCCTCCTTGCTTCTAGTGAAGCCAAGTCCCCGTATATAGGTATCAAATTTCTGATACCACATCCTTGGTGACTGTTTTAAGCAATATAGAGACTTCTTCAGCCTGCATACCAGTTCTTTCTTACCCTTCACCATAAAGCCTTCAAGTTTCTTCATGTAGATATCCTCTTCTAGATCCCCATGAAGAAATTTTGTCTTCACATCCATCTGTTCTATCTCAAAATCAAATGCAGCAGCAACAGATAAAAGTAATCTAATAGAAGTAAATTTGGCAACAGGAGAAAAAATATCACCATAATCAATTCCTGGCACCTGGGAATAACCTTTTGCTACCAACCGAGCTTTGTATTTCTCCACCTTGCCTTCTACATTCATCTTCTTCTTAAACACCCATTTTCTCCCGATGGGCTTCCTTCCAACCGACAACTCCACCAGATCCCATGCATCATTTTTGTGCAAGGATGCCATTTCATCAATCATGTCCTCCTTCCATAGTTTTCTATCCTCTGAATCTACTGCCTCCCTGACAGTTCTAGGATCATCATCAGTTATAGTTAAGGAAAAACCTGAACAGAAAGCAGATGGACTATACCTTTTTGGTTTCCTTCTTTCCCGAACTGATCTTTTAATAGCTAGAGTTTGTGGCTCTTCATCTTCTAAGTCTTCTTCTATTGTAGAGTCTGATTCATCCTCCTTTAGCTCAAACTCTATCTTCTCAGGTTCATTTGGTAGGACTTCATGTTTAACGACATCTTTCACCTCTCTAAACACCACATCTCGGCTGTACATAACCTTCCTTGTTTCTGGGTTCCAAAGCTTGTAACCCTTTAAACCATCTGTATACCCAATAAAGATGCCCCTTTCAGATTTATTAT
Source organism: Pinus albicaulis (assembly GCA_034641835.2). Lineage (NCBI taxonomy): Eukaryota > Viridiplantae > Streptophyta > Pinopsida > Pinales > Pinaceae > Pinus > Pinus albicaulis. The sequence continues at coordinate 281,893,517 of CM076575.1, forward strand.
CCAACTTGGTCCTTTTCTCCTTTGGAACATGTACATATGCATCACATCCAAATACCCTTAGATGTGAAAGAGAGGGTTTCTTACCAATCCATACCTCATGTGGGGTCTTATCCTCCAACGCTGATGAAGGTGATCTGTTAACTAAGTAACATGCAATCTCCACTGCCTCTGCCCAGAATTCTTGTCCTAACTCGGTACCACTGAGCATGCTTCTTGCCTTTTCCATCAGTGTTCTGTTCATTTTTTCTGCAACTCCATTTTGCTGAGGTGTGTATGGAGTAGTCTTCTGCCGTGCTATACCAAACTTCTTACAGAACTCTTCAAATTCCTTCTTGCAGAACTCCCCACCATTATCTGTCCTCAGCGCCTTTATCTTCTTCTCTGTATGGTTTTCCACCAGAGCCTTAAATTCTTTAAATCTGTCAAAGACTTCAGATTTCTTCCTCAAGAAATATATCCATGTATTCCTTGAGAATTCATCTATGAATGAAACATAGTACACAGACTTTCCCAGTGATGGAACTGACACAGGTCCAAACACATCACTGTGCACAAGTTCTAATATCTTGTTCTCCCTCTTAGCACCAGAAGGAAAACTCACCCGATTCTGCTTCCCATATACACAATGTTCACAGAAATCGAAATCCAGAGAGAAATTAGACATAGCTTCTACCATACCATTTCTATGGAGTATCCGAAGGCCCTTCTCTCCAATATGTCCAAGCCTTTGATGCCATAGCATGGTATTTTCTCAGGAGATAGCTAGGCTTTCCGCTCCACTTTCAGGAACCACATAAATATTACACCCATCAATAACAGTGCTACCTTGTAGCTTGTACAGAGTTCCAGTCCGAACTCCCCGCATTAATACCAGTGCTCCCAGAACCATCTTGCAGGCATCTTTCTCGAACATTGTTTTTACACCTGCATCATCCATCTTGCTTACAGAAATTAGATTTCTGGCCAATGCAGGAATATGCAAAACACCAGGAAGTGTTCTAATCCTTCCACCTTGCAGCTTTAGCTTGACCTTTCCATGTCCGATGATTCTGGCCTTCCTATCATCCCCTAGGAAGACATCACCATAATATTTCTCATACTCGCAGAACCACTCCCTATGGGGAGTGAAGTGAAAGGATGCACCTGAGTCAATCAACCATGACTCATGATCTATAGGTGTATTTGAAGAAGAAGCAAATACACATCCCCACCTTCATCTGAGGTGGTTTTTTCCTCTCCAGAAGGATCATCATTATATCCCTTTCCTTTCTCAGGAGCTTTAGATCTGCAGTCCTTTTTGTAGTGCCCTTCCTTTCCGCATTTCCAGCATACCTTTACAAACTTTCCAGGAGATTTAGATCTCCCTCTAGATTTGGATATCCCACTCAAAACCTTATTCTTGTTTTTTTTTAGGACCTTCCTCATAAAGATACCCCATCTCCTTTTTGCCTCCATATTCCTCAATCTCTCATTTCCTCTAGACCTCCGATAGTAAGGCTGCGACAATGTCATGAAAATTTCAAGGTAGTTGTATTGCTATTCATTGAAATAACCAGGCCTCCCATGAGTCTAGTAGAGAACACAACAAATTGATGCACTTATCTTATGTGAGATTTAATATCAACAGGACGGTGACACATAGTAATCGAAGGTGTTCCTGCTGTCACCAGAAATATCCTTCATCCTCGGGTTATCTGACTTTTCCTGAAGACAGAATGATACCAGAGACTTAGATTGGTACAAAGTCCCAAGTTTTTCCCACAAATTCTTCGCCGTAGCTTCCCCAAATACATTCAACAATACTGAATCTGAGACACACAACCGTATTGTTCTCTTAGCCTTCCGATCGAGTTTCTTCCAGTCTTCATCTGACATTGTCGTTGGTTTAGTACCTAGATCTACCGCGATCCAATGATCTTTATCCACCAGCAGATCCTCCATCTTGAGCTTCCACAACTCAAAAATCTGACCATTAAATTTCTCGATCTCTATCTTTCCGCCGCTCACCATCTTCTTTCACCACAAGAATTGATCTCATAGATCTCCCACTGAACAGGGTCTACCTCAGGCCCGAGCAAAATACCCTCAGTAGCAAAGGCGTCCCCTTGAAGCCAAAACAACTTTGATATCAAATGTAGGTTTTAACCCTGAACATAAATTATCTACACACAAATCTTATAACAGAAAATAAACAATAGCAAGAGCATAAAACATAAAACAGATAAACACAAAGATTTTCCCCTGGATCCCAAATCGGGACGACCATCTTGATTTTTCATTATATTCCTTTTAATGTTACAACACATATATATACATGTCGAAGCATACATTAACCCTAATCCATTAACCCTAGATTAGAACATAAGCATAGTTTCCTTGACCAGATCTACAAAAATACCAGGGGCCGAAAACCATTGTACCCCAAAACCATGTGCAAAACCATGCACAAAATCATGGATGCGGACGACCCACCGGAAATTAAGGACCAAAAATTTTTCGGCAGAGTGACACCTTGGACACAACAAGGGGCTATCGCCCCCCCCTCGTGATGCTAGTCATGGAAATAATATAACACATACCCAACACCTTCAAGTTGGCTTGGTTTATATTCAGGGGGCTTCCCCTGAAGTCTGTGTGATTGTCTCGGTAATTCAGCCACGATTAAAACTTATTAATCACATGCAATCAAATGAAAATTTCAATGAAAAATCCTAGAGTCACTAAGGAAACAAACAAATGAATCACATGCTTAAAAAATCTAGGAGATCAAACCACACACAAACAGTAACTTCCCACAATAAAACACTAGTTGGTGATGAAATCCAACATCGTAGTATTTAATGCAGAAAGATCGGTTGGAACAATTACCCCGAAAACTTGCTTAATGAAACAGACCAGTGCAAGTTTCTCCACTTAAACCATCTCGAGTGAAGATAACCCTTCGGAGAGTCCAAGTGAGTCTAGTCGACGTCTGCTCTAGGTATAGTGGGATCTTTCCACCACCGTCACCTTAGGAAAAAACCGTAAGATTATGGTCACTATGGTTACCAACAGGAACTAATATACCTGGGGGAATAGTCTACGATCTGACATACGTGCAAGGGCAGAGTGTCAAAGTTCAATCCCCTTGAAGGCTCCTTGACATAATCCAAGGTATACCGACAAGTGACCCCAGGCTCCTCGACAACGGTATATCCGAGGTTTACCGTTATTACTACACGCAAATATTCTATCATTCCCAATGAGATAGAATTGATTATCACACTGGTTCAGATATGACCTTGTGCTTGACTCTTTTAAGAGGATCTTCCCAGAGCATACAAGCGACTATTGGATTTTTTCCTACCGCAATATTAACTACTTGTTTGTTTTAACTATCTTGGAGAGTTAATTACTCCCTACTCTAAGACACTAACCTAAGCTATATTGGTGAAAAGAGCCCTAGAAATATAAAAGTTACTAGATTAATTTTAATTTAAGCATTGATTTTATAAGGCTTTTTCTTTAGGACAACAGGTGTGAAAGTGAAACTGATGATATGAAGTGACCTGATTCAAATCATACTAAAAATGCATCTTATTATGGGAAACAATTCGTTTTCTTTTAATGAATTCTAGCTAAAGGAAGAGTTGAGAAATGCAATCTTTTAAAAACAAATATTTCCTTAAAACAAGAATAAATGAAAAGAAATCCAATTTCAATGAGAACTCAAAATGATCTATGCTCAATAATTTTTTTTTTTGTTCAAGATCGAAACTGCAAACTAAGTTTTTTCTTCAAAAGACACTACAATTTCTAGAAAAGCACTCAAAGCTAAAAACACTATTTTGAGATCTAACAATTCTAAGACTAAATCTGAATTAAAACTTCAAATATTTTAAGGATGTCTTACTTATCTTGTGATCCAACTAAGAAATTATTTTCTTGAATCTGAAAGAATTCGAAAAAACATCAAATTTTTCGTTTTTTAAGTGAAATTCCAAACTTATTAAGAAAAGTTTAAATGATTTGCAAATGAAAAAAAAATAGGATCTAAAACTCATAAAACAATTTTTGCTATGATTTCAAACTCAACAAGAAAACAAGAGAATACCAATGATCTAAAGACATACCAAGGTTTCTAATTTTTGAGAGGGATATAAGACAAAGCAAAAATCATTATAACATGCAAATATTTTAGAAAATCAATCAAAATAAAAAGCTGAAACAAACTCTTAACTAAGGATTTTTGATAGAAGATACAGGTTTGGGTAATCACTGAGAACCTAGAAAACTAATCCAAAAAAGAAGATTTTAATATTTTTCAAAAATTTGACAGGGTCCGCAGGATTTAGTGCAATCCAGTGTGGTCCCACACTGTGGGTACAGGAAAAGTGCAGAATTGCCCGCACTATCTCAAAAGGAAAAGAGCGGACACAAGAAAACAAGAGAAAAAACCATAAATTCTCAAATATTTCTTAGGGATTCTACAGGGATTAACTACCCAAGCCAGTATAAATCAATTAAAATCAGGAAACATAAGATCATAAATCAAAAGTAAAAGAAATCAAAGCTCAAATTCTTCCCCAGCCAAGTCGCCATTTTGTTGGACGGATAAGTCATTCTTGTGGAAAAGACATACCTCCCTAGTTTCCTATAGACAGCTAGCAAAAAACAGACAAACAAAACTATCTTTATCTAGATATATTGCGATTCATAATTAAATGCTATAAAGGTTTAACGATCTTACCTTTGATCTAATGCTTGTGTGTAGTAGTAGTCCTTCAGTCGCCCGAAATAGTTATATTTGAAGATATGTAATCACAAACAATCAAAATCAAATAGCACTTGCATAGCATATATTCATAAATCATATCCATTATGGTGATCAAGGAATCCATAAAATAAACCAATCAATTGACAACTTATTGAGAAAAACGGATTTATTTGTATTAACTTAAATAAGGAAGAGCCTTACAACCATGTCTGCCTTGATGTTGTACAAGTCTTCCTGCGGTCCGGAACAGGCGTTTCCTTTACTCAGATCAACCTTGCACTCTTCCAACCAAGATACATACAGGTATGTAATCCTTCCCACATGAAATCTCAACTAAAAGGGTCTAAGTTTCAACAGCACTTCACCTCCAATAATACTAAAACTTCAACTCATCAATTGGTAACCCCTTGAGGCTACCCTATGCCTCTTTTTACAGTGGAGAAGAGGAGGTTATAGCTCCATACAAGAAGGGATATAATCCTCCTTCAAAGGGATTAGTTCCTTACATCAAGGGGTTAGCTCCTTATTGGATGGGATGCATGAACATGAAAGGAGCGGACTTTCCACCACAGGAATGTTTCTAGAAGCTTCCAAAAATGACTTTAACTGAGCTTCTAGATTTTACTTGTTCCTTTTCTAATATTTTACAGGGGTACGCACTTTTAATAAACAAAAAGTGCAATTGGCTACGCATGATTTATAGCCAAAGGGTGCGGGACCGCAGGAAAAACTAGGAGAAAGTGCAGTACCAGAATTTTAAGGCTTTTATGAGCTTTTCTCTTAGTTTCAAGGCTTGACTTTGGGACCTTTGATATTGTAGACTTTCAAGGGAGTACTAAAATTTCATGGTGACAAATTTCAGTGTAATAGTGTTCTTCACAAATTTTCCCAAAGTACATCCCTTGCACTGATCTGACTGCGCAAGTGTTCCCTTCGGAAGCCCGGTATAAATCTAATGCAAAATTTTCAAAGCGCTATGGTGAAGATGGCCCAATATCCTATGCCACAATTCTCCCTCATCCCAGCTCACCACTCCTTCTACTTTGCCTGCCATTGTTTCGCAACCATCTACCTACAGTTGATAAATATTCTTAACCGAATCTAGATCCCCAGGGTTTCACCGGTTGTTTTACTACACGGGGAGAAGGCTTACTTTTCCCTTATACAAAAATAACATCATAACCCTTGTCTTCCAACATCGCCACGGAGATCAGATTCTTCTTCAATCCTGGAACATGCATGACATCCTTCAAGATGAAAGGTTTACCAGACTCCCTCTCAAAGGAAATGGTCCCGATACCAGTCGCACTGTATCTACCATCATCGCCCATCTCGATGTGCACTCCAAGATCCTTCTCATCCAGATCACTAAACAAATATTTGTCTCCGGTCATATGGAAAGACGCACCACTGTCAAGAAACCACACTGATCCCATCACACTTGAAACCAAGCATGCGATCAGCAAAAAATCCAGCTCAAACTGCGAGGCTAAGGCCTCTCTAGCTACAGATCCAGCAGCCTGCTTATTTTTCTTCTTCTGTGGACAATTAGAGGCGTAATGTCCATGTTGGTGACAGTGAAAGCACTTCACCTTGGACAAGTCCTACTTCTTGCCTTTTGCACCAGATTGAGAAGGATTTTTCTTTCCCTTCCCTTTCCTTACTTTGGCAGCCAAAGCGCAATTTCTTCATCTTCATTCTTCGATGAAGATCCATCCCTGGTACCCCGCCTTATCTCCTCCTGCACAAGATCCGACCAAAGTCGCTCCCATCCTGGCAGTTTCTCCCAACCATTGACAGAGTCCTCGTAGCTATGCCAACTCTTCGGAAGCCCAGGGAGAGCCAAGCTCACCAAGTCCTCTTCATCTAAAGTAACCCCCACACTTCCCAGCTCATCCTTGCAGTGGAAAAAATTCGTGAGGTATTTCGGTATACTGTCGCCTTTCTCCATTTTTATTTTTCTGAGCTTGTCTTTAAGCGCCAACTTCCTCTAGTCGCTTCTGCTTTGGAACAAGTCTGTCAAAGCTTTCCACATTAATAATGGAGTAGATTTACGGTTAAGGCTGGACACAATGTGATCCTTCACACCTTCCAACAGAATTCTTCGACACTTCGCTACCTTCTTTTGCCATGCATCAAGTGCGGCTGCATCGCTAGAACCAGGCTTTGGAATATCAGTATCTATGAACTCCTTCAACCCATTATCATCCAGCACCGCCTCCATCCTGTCCTTCCATGCAATATAATTCGAGGAGCTACCATCAAGGGCATACTCCAATCGCAATGCGGTGAAATACACACACATTTCAATGAATGCTCAACTTCAACACATAACTTATGTTAAGTTAAGTTACGATTTAAACTCCAGCTTCAATAATTGCAATCTCCTCCAATGATCAACTGCTCCGATACCATGTAGAAATTATATAACTTATGTGTTATATGTCCAATATTCTCCTAATCTCACACTATTTTAACTTCATGCAAAATACAGAATCTATTCCACCATTGATCATTTGCGGAAATTAAATCAAGATTGCAATGCACACATGAAACAATAAAAATTCACACATATGAACACAGTTGTTTAACGGGAAAGCCTGAAGCTGAAAACCCCAACTATATGTATATAATATATGTCATAGAGATCATGTAACAATCCTCATACAAAGCTGATCATATCAAGCTCTCAGTACAATACAATCGCTACACACTAATCAGGCCCGATCTTGCAAATCCATGCACCGATCTTTGCCACCTGTTAGCCTGCCTCTACTGTGCAATCCCTGCTAAATAATGGCTCTAAATGAACTTGGATTCACCAATATTTCACTGTGCAATCCTCATTTGCATCTCCACTAAGTGTTGTATGCAATCAATGCATCACTATAGTCACAACTGATAGTCACACTTGCTCTTTCACCTACCTCTCCATTGGTCTCCACTGAAACTGCCATGCACTATTGTTAACTGATGTATTCCTTCATTGATTAATGAGTTATTATTTAGTGAATTAATTATCTAATTAATTCACACTACTCTCACTAGTGTATCAATCAGTTAGACTAGATACAACTAGCTCAACTGAGTCTAACTAAGTTAAACTAAATACAACTCCACCAACTACTTCTATAACTCCACCAAACTCTGTCACATGAGTTCTAACTGAATTCCTCATGAATTAGCTCCAGTAAACCCTCAGGAATAGCGTAATTCCTTCTGTCAGCTATTGTGCCACATCTGTGCACTTAACTAAAGTGCTCCAAGAGAATAAGATAATGTTTAGAGTCCAAATATTATTAAGATCTAATAATATTTGACATATCTATTTTTATACTGGAAGTCTGAAAATAGACTCCTCCCAATATGTCTAAAAATAGAATTCCATCTATTTTTCCAACTTGACCAACCATCCACAAATAGCATCCTGTAACTCATAGAATATGATCGACATGTCTAAAAATTGACTTTGAGCCAAAAATAGCCTGCGGGCCCACTTAGTGAAGGTGACACTTTTCACTAAGCTCATGATCTTGTTGAATCTCAACAATTACCTTGCTCCCCCATTCCCCCGCCGATGTGATAAGCCCCTTCTTCCTTGGCCCCTGGTCACATATTCCTCCACGGGACCATGCCCCATGCGCCTATGTTTAAGCCCCCATCGCATCGACATTTCCTTTAAAACCCGTATCTTTCCTTGTAAGCTTCTCGCCCTGATGGCAATGCCCCGACGAAATATACACCATGGATCCATAGGATCCGATGGTCCTCATTTGATCCCATCTCTAACCCATCACTCCTCTTCTCCCAACCATTTCTTGACACCTAGCTTCCACTTTCTTTCTCTGCAGCGCACCTTTCCCATCGCGCTCTTTCCCCCACCGTTGGATCTGCTCCGCTTGATCCAACGGCCTACAATCTATTTCGCGCCCATTTCCCAAAATAACCAATCAAACGATAATTGCGCAAGACCGCTGGTTTCGTAAGGGACGCATGTCGAAAAACAATTGGATCGCATTCATTTTACAATAAACCATTTATCGCCTGAATCAAAAGCAAAAACCATTCACGGTTTTCGTAAAACCACTTCGCCTATTTTCGCACCTATATTCAAATTCGACCTTGTTTTCACAAGTTTTTCACCCCTCCTCCAATGAAAGCTCTTCTTCCACCTACACATCCATCTCCTCCGCTTCTACCAGCCTCTGAAGCAACATTTTCCGACCCTGCAGGATTTTATATAACATGTTTTGTGGTTTTTTGCAAGTTTTATTGGTGGTTTTAAGGCCGAAAGCCCCCTATAGTCCATAAAAGACAAGCACAGAAGGTGATGACCTTCACGGTCCAGAAAGAGGCAAAATGACGAACAAAGGGACTGCTGGGTTTCATTTCATGAATGATCAGTATTTTATGAGCACAGTTTACACCATAAAACCCTTAGTCGCAGCCACATGTATATAAAAGGAGACAAGGAGATCATTGTAAGTCAGAGGTTAAAGCATAAATCAGGAAACCAAATCTTAACCCGCAGGTTATAGATAAAAACATAGTCAAAGTTACAACAGGGTTAAAGGACAAAGACGGACAAATCAACAGAGGAGAGCTTCGAATGAAACATCCGTAGAGCTATTTACTCCTCCCGGGACTAAAAGACGCCTTGACAATTATTGTGCTGACACAACTTCTTTAAAACTGTTAAGGCAGTTATTGTAAAAGTATGGGTGGTCTCAAAACCCATACTGTCTGTTTTACTCGTACCAAAAGAAAAGACAGGATTGTAGCAGCCAGAAGACTTCTCTACAAAGACACTCTTCAGAGTTATTACCAGTCTGTCAATAAGGCCACAAAGTATACAAGAACTACTTGATTGGGCAAGAAAGTTAATGTAATATTTATGGCACAGAATAGGCATTTGGATGCCTTTCATCTCTGTTTTAAGTAACCATTAAGGCCATCTCTGTCACCTCTCCTTCCCATTCACCTATAAATCATGTTCGAACCCTCATTGTAAAATTTTTGCACTTGATGAATTCTGAAGTAATACATAGACTACTGTTTCGAAGAAGAATTGATGTTTTGAAGAAAATGTGGATGTCGTTGCTTTTCTGATTGATGAAGGAGGCCATAGCATTAGATCCCTAAGCCTGGTTTTGGTGAAGTAATCTCTATTCGTTCATGTTATTTCCTATTTTTTTCACATTTTTCCATTATGTTGTGCTTCATGAAGTAGAGTAAAAAGCTTAGGCTAAGAAATGTCTCCCAGAAGCACCTTAGGCCTATTTACTCTTCACTACCTTTATGTTTTCATCTGTTGAAGGTTCATTTAGTAGTTTAACTGCTTTTAAATCCTTAAGCTTGTTCACTCCAGAATAGTTCAAATAGTTGGTGTCAAGGTTAAATTATGGTTTTCCCTGTTTTCTTGCTGCCTCTTAAACGCTGCTTCTGAAATCATCCTTCAAATGTTATTGTTTGTAGCCTGGCAGAGAGGATTTTTTCCAATATTACCCTCTATTTCTCGCTGTGATAGTCATATTTGAAGGTATTTATAATTACATTCTTAGATGCTTGGGTTTTCCCCCTTTTATGGATGCAATTAGTTGTGTTTCTTATATTTTTTCTAACTCCTTTAAGTGAAACAATTAGAAGAAACAGAGTGTTCCTCTCCTTCTTTGTCTTACTTAAAATTCTGTCTTGTTTATGTTATCTACATAAAGTATGTTGGTATAATTCATGGTTATCCCTAGCTATTGGATATTTATGTATGTTTAGATAGTGTTACAGGTCCCTTCGTTGAAAGGTATACATAATTAAGGAGACTTAACAGCCCTTAAAGCTTTTCTTTTCATTCCAAATCCTTGGTGTTCATCTCATCCCACCTATATGATTTCACAGACCCATTGACCGAGTTAGATTTGCCCTTTGGTTCCCCAAATTCATCAATCTAAATTGTTTAGAATTCCATATGACTCGATTTCCCAATGGCTTGTAGACTTCCATACTCTATCTATGTTGCCTAGATCATCTCTATCCAACCAACAAACAAACAAATTTTCACTTCTCAACTAGCCTAAAATCAACCCTTTAAAGCACAAAAGCTATATTCCATAAACATATTGAGAGATCCCTCTCTGAGACTAGGAGGGCTAGATCCTAGAGCTCTAAAGTTTGGTTTATATGTTTCCTTGTCTTTTGGTTTGCCAATTAGCCAAATCACAGGACCCCGACATTTTTGCGATCATGGTGGGACCTCTGAGTTAATAGTTTCTTAGCAAGCTCTTATAGACTCTTAGTCCTTCAATGACCACAAAATCTCAGAAAACTCAAAAACATTTAGATTGGTTTCATAATAAACATTGGTGGTGGACCATAAACATTTTACTCTCAAAAAGACTAAAAATTTCCACCTGGCGACTCCACTAGCCTCAGTAGGCCTGCAGAAATCATTGGGAGAGGAAAACAGTCCTAAAGCCTCAGCCTCTCTAAATTTTGGAAATTGAAATCTGGCATCACATAGGGTCAATAATAGATTCCATCTAGATCCTAATCCTCCCACCATAGTTGACAATCCATAAATAATTTTGTGGCGAACTTCTAAATCTGGAAAACCAACTACTGATAGGACCATCTCAAGAACAAGGTATGTCCCTAAAGATCTCACAATCTTGAAAGATCCTCACTTTGACTTACCTCACACCAGAAACATATTTAGAAGCAAGTCTCAGAGTGATTTAAATCAGGCTGACTTTGAACCCACAGATTTGCAACAGAGCTTTAGCAGAGAAACTTCACCTTCTACTCCACCTGATTCTCAGCTTCTTCATCATTTAAGCTCCTTCCATAACAAATATTCTCATCATCATTTGGCTGGCCCAAGTGTTTCTTCCACTCATGTTCACACGCACACTGTCCAAAGCACTCTAGCTCAGCCCACTTTCCCTCTTGTAAATCCACCTCTTGTAAATCCCCCACTTTTTCCAGCCATGGTAGCCTGGTACGCTCCTTTAGTGTTTCCCTAACCTCTTGCTCCTTTACCCAATTAATACCAGTCCAAAATTCTCCATTTCACTAGAAATGAACCCACCATTGCTCAACAGCATGTAGACAGGATGAACGATGCCTTCGACTATATGGAAATAGAAGAAGAGACCATCAAAATGAGAATTTTTGCTCAAAGTTTGGGAGGGGAAGCCAAAAAATGGTTCAAAGGCCTAACTCCCCATAGCATACATGATCTCCCTACTTTAGATCAAGCATTCATCAACAAATGGGAAACTAGGAAGAACCCTCTCCAAATACTATCATATTACAACAACCTCAAGAGAGACACTGGGGAAAGTGTACAAGCTCATTGCACCATATTTGAAGCCTCCACAAGGCTTAGCTTTGGCCAAATTACTTGAAGGATTTGATCCTGAAATCGCCTATCAGATGAGAGAAAGGGATCCATTAACTCTAGAAGACATGCAGAAGGGAGCCCTTAGTGTGGAAGAAAATCTGATTGAGAAGAGAGCTAGAATGAGGTCTGAAAAGAAATTAACATATAGGGAAGACACTGCACCTTCCACATCTGACTCAAAATTAGACCATCTAGCCAAGAACCTGGATAGGTTGGAAAGAATGATGGAAAAGTTGGTTGTCCAAACAAATGCTCATAATAGGAACCAGCCTCAGAATCAAAACCAGAACTCTAGGAGAAATCTCATTCAAGATAAGCATAAAGACAATGACCAGCAAATTAGGCCTCCCTTTCAACAAAACTATGTAGAACAAGAAGATGAAGGGGAAACTGATAGGCTGGAAGAAAATCATATGAACCTGATAAGATCTGATGACGGAGATGATATCTTCCTTACTGAGGAAGAACAGGGATTTTTCTCATCAGAACAGCACAAACACAACCATGAATATTCTGAATATTACAGACTGGGGTTTGAAAATTCAATCATGGAGGTACACAAAAAATATAATCTTAGAAACAAAAGGGAGCCTAGAAATTTCTAATGACAAAAACACTAGTACTGTTGTTAAGAAGACTTCGGAAAATCAGCCTAAAAAGACAGCCAGTAACAACAACACTGTGACCAAGAAAACTGATCTAAATAAAGACAAAAACAACCAAGAAAGTGTTGAGAAGAGTTGCCCTAGTACTTCTGCTAGTGGCCCTATCAAAACAGTTCCAGATGACAGTCCTAATAAAGCTCAGCCAACCAAAATTGTTGAAATAAACATAAGCAAAAAAACAGATGTGAATATGCTGAAAATAACACTTCATTTCAGCCTCGCAGGTGAGATTTCCAAGATCAAAATTAGCATGCCTCTAGCTAAACTGGTAACTCGGGAAGTGTACAAAAACCAGGTTTTGAAAGCTCTGACTATAAACATCGATACTGATACTTTAAACATGACGGATGATAAACCAGAGCTATTGTTTGGACCTAAAATTGAAGGAAAATACCAAGAAGGGGTTTTCCCTCCCTTTTATGTTAGTCTAAACGTACATGATAAGATCCTGCACAATGCCATGCTAGACTCTGGAGCATCACATAACCTTATGCCCAAAGTAGTAATGGAAAGCCTAGGCTTAGAAATTACTAGACCATATAAGGACCTATACTCTTTTGATTCAAGAAGGGTCAAATGCTTGGGTTTAATTAAATATCTATGTGTTAACCTATCACAAATTCCTGCTAAAAGCCTAGTGATGGATATAGTAGTAGCTGACATTCCCCCTAAATATGGCATGCTTTTGTCTAGATCATGGGGAGCCAAATTTTAGGGGAGCCTTCAAATGGATATGTCCTATGCCACCATACCAGTGTTTAGTCAAACCAGAAGATTATATAGGGAATCCCCAAATCTCAGCAGCCTTGGGTAGCAAAAAGAAAAAGAGAATGAGATAGAAACACTCTGGAAAATGAGCTTTGATGGCTCTTGTAGCCAGGCCAGTTCAGGGGCTGGTGTATGGTTACATAACATGAACAAGGGATATTCCTATAAACTATATTTTCCATGCACAAATAACATTCCAGAATATGAATCCCTCATCCTCTGTTTACATGTGCTCAAAGACTTAGAGGTTAAGAGGATATCAGTCCAAGGGGATTCTAAGTTAATCATCAGACAAATCAAAGGAGAATATTTAGACAAAAACCATAGACTCAAAGAATATAGGAATGCTTCCCTTGATCTCCTTAAAACCTTGAGAGATATGAACTCATTTTCGTACCAAGAGCTCAAAATCATCTAGCTAATGAACTTGTCTTTGCTGCCAGCAATTACCAAATACCACAGATAAATGAACAGATCAATATAAAGGAGAAAAATAGACTAGCAGTGCCTGACAATGAATATTATTGGCAAGTGTTTGAAAATTATAAACACATAAATGATTTCTTGCAATCAAGGAATGAATTTTCCACAGCAACACCAAGTTCCAGCCATGAAAAACATTTTTGTGATGAGGAACAAACCCCTGAAACAGAGCCATCCCATTCTGCTGATATAAATCAGTTTGAGCACCTTTTTAAAGCAGAGTTATCTGACAACCCAGACCAAAGGGACCTTGAATTTTTACAATGTAAAGGTGATACCATACCAAAAGGCCTGGCACCATTGGAACAGTCATTCGATTTCAACGATGTGGCCAAAGAACCAAAAACAAAGCCTATAGAAACTAACATTGAGGAACATAACTTGGGCAGCCCCACTGAACCCAAAATGATCAATTTGTCCAACACCCTCCCATCTCATGTCAAACAGCAGTACATAACACTTTTCAAAGAATTCATAGATGTGTTTGCATGGGACTATAAAGACCTGAAATGCAGAAGGTTCGGCTTGTCCTTGAATCCCAAAAAGACACTCTTTGGCCTCCAAGAAGGAAAGCTTCTTGGTCACATAATATCTAAAGAAGGGATCAAATTAGACCCTAAAATTATTGATGGCATATGGAATATCAGCCACCCAAGGAACCTCAAAGAATTGCAATATTTCATTGGGAAGATAATTTTTTTAAGAAGGTTCATCCCCAACCTTGCTGAGCTGTTAAGAAACATCACTAATATGCTTAGGAAAGAAGTAGGTGTTAAATGGACAATGCAAGCTAAAAAATCATTTGAACTGGTGAAACAAGCCCTCACTCAAACACTGGTTCTCATTAGTCCTGATTTAACCAAGGATTTTTATATCCTCTCTTTTGCATCTGAACATACCATAGCTGCAGTGTTGTTGCAAAAGAACGGCATGGGGCAGGAGCAGCCAATATCCTTTTTTATTAAGGCTTTAAGAGATGCTCCACTCAAATATAATATCATGGAGAAGCAAGCCTTAGCACTGGTGAAAGCATTAAAGGAGTTTAGGGTGTACATTTTACATTCACATATCATTGTCTTTGTGCCACACACTGTAGTCAAAGATATTATAAGTCGGGACCCTGATGGTAAAAGGGGAAAATGGATTGCCACTATTCTAGAATATGAGTTAGATATTAGGCCCACCAAACTCACCAAAGGGAAAGGATTAGCAAAACTCATGGCTGAGTCGAACTTCCAAGATTTAGATATGAACATGGTTGATGCTTTGGAAGAGATAGAAGAATGCACAGCACCATTCATCGAATAAGAATTCATGAACTCTCCTTGGTATGCTGACATCGTATATGTGTTGCTTTATCTGAATGCTCCTCCTTCTTTGTCGAAAACAGAAGCTAGATTTTTCAAACAAAAGGCTTTAAATTATTGTATACTAGATGGAGTTTTGTATTGGAAAAATGTTGTGGGTATTTTGCTTAAATGTTTACTTGAGGTTGATGCAGGAAAAATCATGCATGAGCTACATGAGGGAGAATGTGGAGAACATCTTAACTGGAAAACCACGGAAAACAAGATCCTCAAGTCTAGATACTATTGGCCCACCCTCTTCCCAGACACCCTTAAGTTAGTCATGTCCTGCCATAAGTGCCAGATCTTTGAGGGCAGGAGAAAACTCTTACCACTACCTTTGCAGCCTATCATTGTTGAAGCACCCTTCCAACAGTGGGGCTTGGAATTCATTAGGGAAATTCACCCATCATCCTCAACCCAACACAAATGGATCCTCACAGCCAGTGATTATTTTACCAAATGGATAGAGGTCATACCCACTAGGAATGCTACTGACTCTGTCATCGTCAAATTCCTTGAAACCAACATACTGTCCAGATTTGGTTATCCTAGGAAAATAATCACGGACAATGTTGCTGCCTTCAATTCCAAGAGGATGGTAGATTTCTGCCATAAATATCTGATCACATTAGGCCATTCTACTGCCTACTACCCCCAAGGAAACGGTCTAGATGAATCCTCCAACAAAAGCCTTGTTAATATCATCAAAAAATTGTTGGAACAGAATCAGAAATCTTGGCATGGTAAGCTTTTCCATGCCTTATGGGTTGATAGATTGACTACTAAAATTTCCATCGGCATGTCTCCCTATCAGTTATTTTATGACATGGATGTACTCTTCCCAACATCTCTAGGAGTTCTGGTCATAAAACTCCTTCAAGAGGTCCAAGTTGAAGAAAATGATATGCAAAGGAGAATCAATCAGACCATTTATTTGCAACAGACAAGAGAGGAAGTATATAAATGGACACAAGTAGTCCAAGAGGGAATAAAGAAATTATTTGATAGGAGGACCAAATCAAATGACTTCCAAGTTGGAAATGTAATGCTGAGATGAGATTACAGAAGAGAAGAAAAAGGGAAACATGGTAAATTCAAAAATTTGTGGAAGGGGCCCTACATTATTCATTCCATAAGGGGCCACAATGCATTTTTTCTGCAGGAGCTTAATGGAGAAGAGGTGTTTGGAGGTCCTATCAATGGCAGGATTATCAAGCACTATTTCTGTCAAGAATCTTAGTTTCAGATTTTTTCATCCATTGTACATACCGTTGCATGAGAAAAATAAAAAATTACAAAAACAATAGAAAAGGAGAAAAGAGGGCAGATGAAAAGAAGAAAGGTACATCCCCATACCAAAAAAGAGAAAATCTGAAAATGTGCAAGCTTAAATGCCACTACTTTAAAAGAAACACTGCTATTTAGTCATATAGCCTAATCATGACTAGATAGATTTCAATTTACTACTAGTACGTTAGTGAAAAATATTTTCCAAACTGTTTAATCTTGGCTTGTCGATAGAATAGATTAGGTTAAAAGGAAAATGGTTCTAGTATGCTAAAAATTTGAACTAGGAAAAGAAGAAGAGGACAAATCAAAAAAGATCAAGATCAAAGCTGAAAAAGAACAAAAGGATGTTTATAATTTTTAGATCTTAAGCCTTCACATTTTTGTTTTAATTTCTACAAATAAAAGTCTATGTGCAGCTTGTACATACAGCCATAGACACCATAGCAAATCAGACAGTCTAATCTTGATTTGACTGTGTTTAAATTTCTGTTTTAGGATGTAGAGAATGCAGATCAGTCAAATAGTTTAATCTTGGCTTTAGAGTCCAACTGTTTAATCTGGACTCTTGAAAGAAATAAGGGTAGCATTAGATAGTTTTATATTTCTGTTTTAAAAAAGAATATGTAAAAGAGATGCCAGTTCAAGTGCACTCAAGAGAAGAAAAAATGCTAGGAAAAGTAGTGTGGGTAGGTAGAGGTGCTGTCTTAAGAAGTTCTTTATGCTGTGGGTCATTGAAGAATTGTCAAAATGCAAAGAAAATCAGCAAGAAGACAAAGAAATTCTGCCCAATGGACAAAAGCTATATTCCATAAACATATTGAGAGATCCCTCTCTGAGACTAGGAGGGCTAGATCCTAGAGCTCTAAAGTTTGGTTTATATGTTGCCTTGTCATTTGGTTTGCCAATCAGCCAAATCACAGGACCCCAACAACCATCATCATAATATTGAACCAACACCCTACCGATAGTGTTGTTTATGGCAGCCAGATAGAGGAAATAATCATTATGATAATTGGGAGGATGAAATAAAGGAGAGCTAAAAAGGGTTTTCTTCAAATCATCAAAATAATTTTTATCGCTCTCATCCCAAATGAATGGGACTCCCTTTTTCAACAGATGGGTAAATCCTTTAGCAAGCTCCGCATAATTCTAGATGAATCAATGGAGAAAATTGGCTTTCCCCTACAAGCTTTGCAGTTGAAGGAAAAGGGAGGATGCAGATTGATGATTACCTCCACTTTGAAAGGATCAATCTGGATTCCTTCTTTAGAAACCAAAAAAACTAAGAGATGTCTTGATAGAATGCAAAAGACACATTTATGAGGATTCAACCATATGTGATAGTGTTAGCAAAGGAATATCACTCTAAGATGTTCGGGGTGATCTTGACGTTTCGCACAATGAGATGGAAGGTCGTCAAGATATGGTTGAACTACGTACTTAATATCATGAAAATCATAGGACATAGCCCTTTGGAAGGTATCCCAGGCATTTTTCAAACCAAAAGGGAGATTCTTATAGGAAAAGGTTCCCCAAGGATAGATAAATGCAATATTATTTTGATCAGCAGGAAGAACATTGATTTGGTTGTGGCCAGAAAATTTGTCCATAAAAGATAACATCTCACTCTTGGCACACTCGTCAATAATTTGATCTATAAAAGGAGTGGGGCAATTGTCTTTAGGACAAGCCTAATTTATGTCTCATTAATCAACACAAACTCAAACAGTCACTCTCTTTTTGGTAACAGGAACAATATTAGAGACCCAGTCTGTCAATGGTATAGGATAGATGAAACCAGCCTTGAGAATTTTTTCGACCTCTCCCTTAATGGCATCAGCCTTTCTTGGGTGCACAGGATGAAGTCGTTAACAAACAAGCTTTGAGTCTGTATATTTAGTAATTTTTTGCACCATAATACTAAGGTCTATGCTGGGCATTTCTTCATAAGACCATGTGAATATGTCATGGAATTCTTTGAAAAGAGTGGTGTAGATCTTGACCTCATCAGGAGAACAAGATGCACCGATATGGACATTCTTGACAGCCCTTGGTTTAACAGATATGTTGATCGGAATGGTGGAAGAAATTCTACCCATGTTTCCTTCAGAAATCATTTCATGAACCAAAATGGGATGCTGAAGTGGGCCAGTCAATTCAGACGAAACACGGGTTTCTAGACAAGTAGATATTTCACCCTGGCTTGGGAGAAACAAGGAACGATGATGACCATCATCCCAAGGGGTTTCTTCAAGAGACATAACTTCCATGATACTCTCATCAGTGGGAAATATCTCACCCAAGGGATCAGTTGAATCCCAAGAAACAAACCGGGGATACTCTGAATATATGTCCAGAGATGAAACCAGGTTATCATTGGCTTCATAATCATCCCCAAAAGCTAGAAGAATGCTTTGATACATTTTTTATGCAGGGTTGAGGGGCATAGCATCACCAAAATTGTAAATATGGTCGAGACTAGGAAAAATCCATGGATCTTGACCAGTAGATATCATGTTAATAGAGGAGACATTAGGAGGCGGGAGAGGAAAGACTCCCATCAGGGACGAGTCTTTGAAAAGACCCAGGCCAATGCTCTCATAATGAGTAGAGTTATTCCCAACGTATGGGACATTTCCAGTTGAAGAATCCTAGGAAAAGAAAGCAAGTTGATTAACAGTGATTATCTTCCCCTGATGATGAAAGTAGAGAATGTGGAAAAGGATAGCAACCACGCAAATCATCACATGGGTCCAACTACATATGAGTAGAAGGTTGTAATTGAGGTTGGCATATACCACCTCTACTTCCAGGTTCACCATTTTACCCTCCAACTAAATTGGAAAGGACTTGAGAATACCATATGGTCGAGATCCTCTGTCATCGAAAGCTTTCGGAGTGTTAGGGGACTGAATTAAGGTAGGATATTCAATGGCTTTCCAACACACAACAAACATGATGCAGGCGGAAGCACCTTCATCAAAAACAGTCTGATGAATGGTTTTACCTATCAAAATTACTTGGATAAGGAAAGCTACCTATGATGGGAGCCTATGAACATGATTCTCGAGATCAAAAGTAATAAGATTTGAATCTGCAAGATCAATCCCTCTGATAGCAAACTATAGCACCTTTTGTTGTGATGGGCACAACTGAAGGACTTCCAAGACCGATATCACTAATGGCACCTTAGCTAGATCCTCTATGATGTTATAGTGTTAGGCAGCTCACGCATTTGGATTGTAATTTAATTTCCAAAGAACACTCTTGGGAGGTGCTCGGATAATGGAATCACTATTAGCCCTCTCAATATGGACAAGACTAGAACTAGGAGGAGTGGAAGAGGAAGGAATATCTGAAACATCCTTTTCCACAGGAGCTTTCGAAGGATTCAGGTATTATTTTGATTGAACGGAAATAGAAATAGGTTCTATACCATCTATAAAGAGTTGGGAGCTTGTGGATGCAAAATACTGGGGTTGATCTATCATTTGTGTCTACTGAGATGGAAACGGTTCTTTCAAGACAGTCGGTGTCTCGGGTGCGCCTTTAAGAAGACGGGAGGCTTCGGCACGCTGAGGACAATCCTTGGTATAATGATCTTCATCACATATCAAGGAAGGATACTTGGGCTTATGCTTGGAAGTATCATCAGCAGATGACTTAGCGAAATCATGGTTTAGGGTATCGGATTTTGCTTTACGTTTCCCCTTCTTTTTACCTTTTGAGGACTTTCCTGTTGCGGTAGATTGAACAACATTAACCTCAGATTTTTTACCAGAATTCTTCGAATTGTTTGAAGGAGTGGAGAGAGTAGTGACAGAAGTATACTTGAACTTCGAAGAAGCCTTCGATGCACTGTTATCTGTATGGGCCACTGTCCCAATGATGCCATTAATAGGAGGTGTAACAGGAGATTTGGATGATGCTAGATCGCTTGAAGGTCATGCTACATTAGGTAAAATCTCATATAAATTTATAGATTGGGAATAGACCAAATCTAGATACTGAGAAAGGGCGATGACTTCTGCTTCCATCACACAACCACCCATAGCGATATCTTTGGTGATCTTAGGAACAAAATATTTTGTGAACCACTAAGTCAACAATTTCTCAGGGATCTTGAATTTAATAAGGCAGTGCGTGCACCTCCATTCATGGATATGGTATGAGATACGAGTAGCATTTTCCTGCTTAAAATATGCCAATAGATGGATTCTAGTATCATACTGGACAAGCAATAGGAAATGGGTGAGGAAGGCCATAGCCAAGGTATTGAAATTGTAGAAGTTACCACAAGGAAGTGAAATCTATGATTTGGTAGTGACACCCGTCAAAGTGCGCTGGAAAAGACGTAGACAAATTGAATCATCAACCCAAGAGTTTGAAGAGCACCATAAATGGTACATCGTGACATGGGCTTGGGGGTCTTCCCAGATTTTTCTTCAAACGTTGGACAATCTCCAAGAATTTTGGTTGGAACTGGAGACTAATGCAACATATGTTGGATGGGGTCATTTCTCAATTTTAACACATCCATCAGTTCCAACGTAGCCAGGAATGGAAACGTAGGGTGATGAGGAGAAAATGGTCTTTGGAAATTACCCATCTACAGGTTCCAACCTTGCTGGTATGGGTTCTACCCCCATTGGGGTTGATTCTGAATTTTCCCCACTGTTGTTGATAAGGTATATATGGGTAGGGACCTTGTTGTGGATGTAGTTGTTTATAAGTACCTTTTTTCAGCGGTTTTTGAATTTATGGTCCTTGCTAGGGCTGTTAATATGGCCCCTATTGAATATAAGCACTCCGTTCGGATTGTTGATACAGCCCCTACTGTATATAAGCTCCTTGTTGGGGTTGTTGGAAGTAACTTGAGGTATTTGTTGCTATTGGAAACCAAGATGATTGGGGTGAGTTCCAGTTTGACCCTGAAGATTCTTAGCATATTGGATTTAAGGACAAAACTGAGGATTTGTCGCAACAACACCCAATGGATTTTTGGGTTGTTGGACATACAGATGTGATACGTTTGGTCGTTGAACATACTGATATTGTACATTCAGTTGTTGAACATACTAATATTGTATGTTCGGTTGTTGCACATTGTGTTGCTAAAATTGAGGGTATTAAACATGGGGTCATTGATAAACAAGTTGAGTGGAAGTAGGTTGACCACCCGATAGAGAGGTTCCTATGGCAGCACTTGTTGGTTGTGAAAGCAGAGTTCCACTAACACTAGCGGTAGCTTGTCCCATCCTTGATACAGTTCTATAGTTTAGATTTCCCCCACCCGATGAGCGAGGTACATATAGAGGATGTGATTTCCCCCCAAGCACAGATGAAACTGTAGATTGTCCACTCAAAGGTGGAACTGTAGTGATCGTGGATGATGACAAGAATTAGAGAACTTTTGAGGTCTAAAATGGGCATCCTAAGAAAAATGTGCAACCAAAATAAAATTTATAAGAGCCAATAGGATTCAAGATGATGATGCAACAATGGGGGATGATTCGCCATTTTTTCGGTAAAAAAGTAAAAATATTAAAAAATAATAAAATAATAAAACTACTTTTTCGAGTTGTATTTTCAACTTATCTCCCTAAGGTTTTACTCAAATTTCGAGCAAGAGTACTCATTGGATGCAAAATTTAATTCCTCATCCAAGGATTACCCAGGTTGTATACTTTCAATGGACCCTGCAACACGAAAAATGAGAAATACATAAAAACACGTTATTGTAATCACGCTTTTCATGTATTTCTCATTTTTCGTGTAGAAAGGTCCATTAAAAGTATGCAACATGGGTACTCCTTAGATGAGGAATGGAATTATGCATCCAATGAATGTTCCCGCTCAAAATTAGACTAAACCCATAGGGAGATAAGTTGAAAATACGAGTTGAAAAGTAGTTTTTTTCTTTTTCCCTCTAAAATTTGATGACGTAATCTAATCTTATTTTATTATCTCTACTATTATTTTATAATTTCCTTAGGAGGCCCATTTTAGACCTCAAAATTCCCCTAATGGGAGCAGATGATCCTAGCGAAATGATCATTTGACTTATAGAAACCACAAGTTGTGAAGCAGGTTGTGAAATGGCAGCTGCATTTGAAACAAATGGGCCAGAAGACGGTGAAATAAGGATGTAGCCCCAGAAGCTCCCGAAACAAGATTTCTAATAGAATTATACCCGAGTGGAAGCATAGACGCGACTTGACTAGAGGGAATACTCTTCCCACTTCCTTCATCATGACGGGCGAAGACATATGGAAAACCTTCTGGGGGGAACATAGACATGATGAAAACTTCTAGGATATAAGATGCAGAAGTTTCTGAAGGAATACTCTGAGGAGTACTCACGAATGGAATATTGTCGGCATTTGATGCCATGTCTAGTGGAAACAATTGACGAGCAGTAGTACAAGATGCTACAAGAGAAACACTTAAAAAAATGTTGGGACCGTCAAAAGGAGTATACATATGCTCGAGAGATATCACAAAAAATTCGTAGAGCGGATTTGGAGGAAAGATCGTAAATTGTGCAGAAGGTTCAGGACTTTCTAGCTTAGGATCCTCATATGACAATGAAATTCACTCATCAAGTGGTGGTCGAGACGAGATCGGTTGGACACTTATGACAATTCCAATTTCATCACCTTGAGCTTCAAGAGGCCAAGGTGTAAATTGCGGAATCTCAGGAGGATGTCCTTAAGATCCTTCAGAAGAGGAGCAAGGTGAATTCGAAGATTCAACCACGATGACCTTTAGTACAAGAACAACGAAGAGAAATTTCAATCACTTTTGAGAAATTAAGATTTATAATTAACCACGAAATATGTGGCCAAGAGAACTGCACAGGTGGGATGTTATCGTGGACAGTTTATTTTTGAATTGAAATAAGAAAAAAAAAGGGTAATATAGGTAAAGGATTACTAGGTATTCGTGAACTGCAATATACACCTTGGCATAATAAATTAGAAAATAAATTACCAAGGACTTAACGTACCAAAGCCAATCTCCCTGAATGTTTTGTTCTATGTATCATGTCTACAAGGCGTTTGACTCGGTTACCTATGGTAGGTTTGCAACCTAGTGGGGTCTCCCAAAACATACTCAATGGTAAGTGGGAGCTTAGTCCGTAGTAGCGTTGTCTAATGTGTAATCATTCGATGAGAGTGCCCCCTTATAATTTTCATACGTGGAGCATATTCCTATATACTTCCATATGTGGGATGGGATATCACCCCCAGAATGTAACACAGACTGTTAGTGACAACGGTTATGCTCTACAACGTCAGAAAACGTCTCTAGCATAGACCTTTATATTATTTCATTAATTCCAAATGCTTCTTAAGGTTAATTGAATAAATTTTAAAGTTGATCTTTAATTATATTTCGATAATTTTGGGCTCAATAGTGATGTCACCTGAATCCCTACAATGCAGCTGAATGAAAAAAAGAATCAATTTCATTTCTATGAAATCTAAAATAATGAGGGAGGAAGTGAAAACAAGAGTGCAAGACACAAGCAAATGCAAAAATCAATCGTCCCCCCCAACTAGCTCAAAATTACTGAAATGCAACTTTAAAAACGAATTCAATTTCACTATCCCTAAATGAAAAATTACTAAAAACGAAATCACTTCTCTTTTCACTAAGATGTGCTAAACATATTTTTTTTTCCTTTCACTTTGAATTTTCAAATGAAAACCAATGCAATCAACGAACTAAATCAAAGAAAAACTAACCAAACGAACAAAGAATCGCAAATGAAAACTTTTTTTCACTTTTCTCTTTCTCGAATGGAAAACAAAATGTTTCAAAAGTACTTGAGTGAAAATTACTTTTTCTTTTCTTTTCAAAACGAAAAAAAACAAACCAATTAAAAAGCTTGAAATGAAAATGACTTTCAATTTACTCTTTTGAAACGTGAAATCAGATCAAACACACACTCTCAAGCTTGGAAATAAAACAATTTTGATCTATGTTTGACAATTAATCAAAGGTGATTCCAAAGTGAAATAGTGATTCAGTGCAAAAGAAAACAACCTCACACAAACAAGCCAAAATTAATGTGAAATGTTGTTTGGAATGACCACATGTAGAACTATAAGACAGAGCCAACATATTTCTGATGACAATTACAAGTGACAAGTGAAGGACAACTGGCCTATAACCCTAGAAGATGATTTAATCTTCACTCGAGCACAAGCAAGGTCAAAGAGAGAAATCAATCACTCAAACAAGGTAATAAAGAAAAACACAGTGATGTCAGATCATATCAGACTTGAAATACACTTGAGAGGCCAAGACACACTGGAATTAAAAATGGAAACCCTAATTTTTTCCTAATCTCTGGGAGGGATCAGCGCGTCTATGAGAGGCTAACTATTGTCGAAAGGCATATCAGCATGATTGTTTTGTAGAAAAAAGTACTCTCAACACTTATGTAAGAGAGGAAAGAGCATTGAGCAAGAAATCAAGAAAAAATAAAAATAATTTCAACACTCAAACTAGACTTGACACCCTAAAGCAAAGATCAAATCCTATGCATACCTATAGTGACCTAAACAGACTTAGATCACAACGCTCGGTCAAACTGATCAAAAACTAAATCAGAAAACGAGATATAAAAAGGCTATAGCTCCCAAACAGAGTTGCCAATTTTGTTGTGCAGACAATCCCCTCTGTGGACAGAGGCGATCTCTCTAGCCCTAGAGTGGGTCTAGCAATGCATGAGACTATCTAATGAACCCTTTCCTAGTTTATATTCAAAGTGAAAGAGGAAGAAGTAGAACCTACATCTTCTTGATGTTATCGTTCAATCCTTCGATGAAGACCTTGATCCACAATCTTTTAGGCTCGCTCCTTGTTTCTTGTGATGTTTGAATACCTATAGGAGATCAAGAGACAACAAAAAACGTAACACAAAACATAGCATACATTGAATGCAAACTATCTAACAGATCAAGAAGCATTAAGCTACTTGTATAGATATCTAAACAAATATGGAAAGTGAAACACTAAATGTATTGTTGATAATATAAAAGAGGAAGCTTACAATTGTGGCCTTAATGTTGGAGGCCTCCTTTTTGTGATGTCCAAGTCCAAACCGAGGCTCTTCAAGCAATCTTTCTCCCGAATGGAAATTTAGGCATTATCATAGTATAGGGATAAAAATGATTAATGATAAGACCATCCCAACAATGACCAACCAGTAATGGAGGGATGGGATTCAATTTATAGGAAGGGAAATGGAGCTAAGAGCCCATAAAAGAAGGAGGAAGGCTCACTTCTCAAGGTAAAATCCCCTATTTATAATATCAAGAGCTCCAAATGAGAGATCTTGACCATATCTCCACCGAGAAATATCGTGTTCGTCATTTTGGAAGCTTCTAGTGCATGAATCTTCTCCTCCATTTGATGAAACACTGCCAGAAAGGGATCAGCGTGGTTTTTCCCATCAAAATCATGCTGGCAGCACGAGGTCAAATGTTGCAACTTGCCATCAACATGGGCAAGCAACTTGATAAGAGCATTGACCTATAAATTTAGGGTTTCAGCTAGGTTTCTTCATAAATTCTTTAAGGCAATTTTCTTTTAGTCTTCAAATGATATCTTGATGTACTATCTATGGTGGATATAATGCACAATATTTATCACAGGGCACTTCAGGATCAGGGACAGGAAGTAAACGGGGTGACAAATTATTGTGTAACACTTGTTGAGGTGAATGTTGAAAATGCAACAAGATGATGGAGCTTAGTGAAATGAAGTCGCCTTCACTAAGTGGGCCCGTAGGCTATTTTTGGCGCAAAGTCTATTTTTAGACTATGTCTATTTTTAGACATATGGATCATGGTATATGAGTTGCAGGATGCTATTTATGGATGATTGGTCAAGTTGGTAAAAATAGATGGACCTCTATTTTTAGACATTGGGCGGTTTCTATTTTTAGACTGCCGGGCTAAAAATAGAACAGTCAAATATTATTAACCCTTAATATTATTTAGACTATAAACATTATCTTATCCTCTTGGAGCACTTCAGTTTGATGCTTGGATGTGGCACATGCAGCTGACAGAAGGAAATACGCTTTTCCTAAGGGTTAGTTGAGCTATTGCATGGTTGACTTCAGTTAGAACTCAAGTGGCAGAGTTTGGTGAAGTTGATGAGACAGTTGGTGGAGTTGTGTTCGGTTTAACTTAGTTGAACTAGTTGTATTTAGTCTAACTGAAAAATACACTAGTGATGAGTGGTGTGAATTAATTATTAATTAATTCACTAATTATTAACTCATAAATCAACTAAAGAACACATCGGTTAACTGCAATGCATGGACAGTTCAGTGGAGACCAGTGTTAGAGGTGGGTGAAAGGGTGAGTCTACTATCGGTTGTGACTATTGGCTGTGCATGAGATTTGCACACACATTGATGGAGATTGCCAATGAGGATTGCGCAGTTGGAGCTAGTGGGATTAGAACTTGGATCTCATTCATTACTCACTTGGATTGCGCAGTAGAGGCAGGCAGACTTGTGGAGAAGATTTGAACCCATGACTTGTTCAAATCTCAGTTAGTTTGTGTGTAAATTTTGGAGATAGTACTGAGTACTTGTGAGGAGTATTGTGCTATGTATTGTTACATGTTCTCTATCATTATAATATACAGATAGTTGGGGGTTTTCAGCTATTTCTTTCCCCATTACATCTTGTGTTGATATGTGTGCTTGATTATGTTTTAATGAGCGCATGCGACTGCTTTCTATTTCCGCATATTGATGATCAATTGTAGAAGAGGTTATGTATTATGCATGAAGCTTAAATAGTGTATAATCAGGATAATCTCGGTGAATAATTCAGCTATTATTCAAATTTCTACATGGTATCAAAGCAGAATTGATCATCGGATCTATTACAGTGATTACAATTATTTTGGTAGACAGAGTCTGTAACAGGCCAAGTAGCCTCTGGATCCATCCTTTCTTTGAAAGGTGATATATCCAGTAAATGCCCTTACAATCAATCTATGTGCTAGAAATACTTTGTTCTCACAGATCCAGAAGCAGCTGAGTTTTGAGCTTGGAATTCGAATTTGCAGCAGAATTTGGAATTCGAAATTTGCAACAGTTTTCTTGGTGCTAAAGTTGAAATGTCTTTCAACGGATTGCGACTAGAGTATGCCCTTGAGGGCAGTTCGAATTATGTTGCATGGAAGGACAGAATGGAGGCGGTATTAGATGATAACGGGCTGAAGGAGTTCATAGATGCTGAGATCCCAAAGCCTACTGATGCTGCTCAAGTTGAGGCTTGGCAAAAGAAGATGGCAAAATGTCGAAGGATTTTGTTGGAGGGCGTGAAGTATCACATTGTATCCAGCATGCATGGAAAAGCTTTTCCATACTTTATTTGGAAAGCGTTGACAAATTTATTCCAAAGCAAGAGTGACCAGAGGAATTTGGCGCTCAAGGATAAACTCAGACACATAAAGATGGAGAAAGGCGATAGTATGCCCAAGTACCTCACGAAGTTCATCCAATGCAGGGATGAGCTGGGAAGTGTGGGGGTGATTGTCGATGATGAGGAATTGGTGAGCTTTGCTCTCCTTTGTCTTCCGAAGAGTTGGCATGCCTATCAGGATTCTGTAAATGGTCGGGAGAAATTGCCAGGATGGGAGCGACTTTGGTCAGATCTTGTGCAGGAGGAGATAAGGCGGTATACCAGAGACGGATCTTCATCAAAGGCATATGATGAAGAAAATTTCGCTTTGGCTGCCAAAGCAAAGAAGGGGAAGAGCAAGAAAGCTTCTCATTCCGGTGCGAAAGGAAAGAAGCAGGACATGTCCAAGGTGAAGTGTTTTCACTGTCACCAGCACAGACATTATGCCACAAATTGTCCGCAAAAGAAGAAAAATAAGCAAGCTGCTGGATCTGCAGCAGGAGAGGCCTTAGCCTCGCAGTTTGAGCTGGATTTTTCGCTGATTTCATGCTTGGTCTCAAGTGTGATGGGATCAGTATGGTTCTTGGACAGTGGTGCGTCTTTTCACATGACTGGAGATCGAGATCTGTTTTCAGATCTGGTTGAGAAAGATCTTGGAGTGCACATCGAGATGGGAAATGATGGTAGATACAGTGCGACCGGTATCGGTACCATTTCCTTTGAGAGGGAGTTTGGTAAACCCTTCGTATTGAAGGAAGTGATGCATGTTCCAGGATTCAAGAAGAATCTGATCTCTGTGGAGATGTTAGAAGACAAGGGGTATGATGTTGTCTTCAGCGAGGGAAAGGCTTTCCTACGCAGTAAGACAACTGGAGAGACCCGGAAGATAGGGGTTCGAGTCAAGAACCTTTATCAGTTGCAAATGGATGGCTGTGCAGCAATGGCATGCAAGGCAGAAGGAGTGGTGAGCTGGGATGATGGCGAGCTGTGGCACCGGAGATTGGACCACCTTCACCATGGAGCTTTGAAGATACTGCAGCAGATTTCTACTAGGCTTCCTAAGGGCACTCTTTCGCAGTCAGATCAGTGCAAGGGGTGTACCTTGGGAAAATTTGTGAAAGCCACCTTTCACAAGAAGGATAGTCGCGCCACAACGATCCTTGAGAGAATTCACACAGACGTGTGTCGACCTTTCTCAGTAGCTTCGACAGCAAAGCACAAGTACTATGTGATCTTTGTTGATGATTTTTCTCGGAAGTGCTGGATCTTCTTCATGCAGAAGAAGAGCGAGACATACTCAAAGTTTTGTGAGTTCAAGGCGCTGGTTGACAAGGAATCGGGAAGCATGTGAAGGCTCTTAGGAGCGACAATGGTGGTGAATTCATCTCTGCTAAATTCAAGGACTTTTGCAACGCAGAAGGAATTCGGAGAGAGCTCATAGCACCCCATAACCCACAGCAGAATGGGGTTGCTGAGCGGAAGAACAGAACGATTGTGGGTGCTGCACGGGCGATGTTGCATGATCAGGGCCTACCCCTTCACTTGTGGGCTGAGGCATGCAATACTGCAGTATATGTGCAGAACCGTTGTCCTCACAAGATACTTGGCATGAGTACACCGGAGGAGGCGTTTTCTGGTAAGAGACCTGATATTTCCCATTTGAGGATTTTTGGTTCACCTGTCTACTTGCATGTGACGAAGGATGCCAGGAAGAAGTTGGATCCGACCGCAGAGGTTGGAATATTTGTGGGGTACACTAATACACCCCACAAATATCGTGTGTATTTGCCAAACAGTCGCAAGACTGTTGTGCGACGGGATATCAAATTTCAGGAGGAGAAAGCCATGAAGTGTTCGCTTGAGAGGGAGCCACACTTGCATGCAGATGAGGAGCTATTAGTTCCTAAGGATGAGCTTCGGGATGTGGATCAGCCACAAGAGGAAGTTCATGGAGTGGAAGAGACCACTCATGCAGCGCCAACCATCAGAGGGCGGAAGCGCACTACAGAAGCTGAGCGACTGGCTCAAGATGCAGAGAAGGTTGTAGGACCACCTACAGCACAGCGCAGACAGAGACAGTCACTGGACCGGTACATTGGATACATGGCTCTTGTGAGCAAATGTGTCGTGACAGAGCCATCCTCTTTCGAGGAAGCTGTGGAGGACCCCGCATGGGTAGATGCCATGGTGGAAGAGTATGATTCGATTGTCAGAAACAGTGCATGGGAGATTGTCCCAAGACCGGAGGGGAAATCAGTGGTGGGTTCGTGATGGATCTACAAAGTGAAGCAGGCGGCTGACGGGAGTGTGGAGAAGTACAAGGCGAGATTTGTCGCCCGTGGCTTCTCACAGATCGAGGGGATTGACTATGAGGAGACTTTTGCACCTGTCGCAAGGTACTCTTCCATACGGGCGATCCTTGCTCTCTCAGCGCAGATGGGGTGGCACATTCATCAGATGGATGTGAAGACTGCGTTCCTCAATGGAGTTATTGAGGAAGAGGTGTACATAGAGCAGCCTGAAGGTTTTGAGATCTTCAGCAGTGAGTCGCATGTGTGCCGACTCAAGAGAGCACTGTATGGGCTGAAGCAAGCACCTCGTGCTTGGTACCCTCGGATAGACAGCTACTTCACCGGGCTTGGATTCTCCAAGAGTGAGGCGGATCCAAACCTGTACCAGATTGTGGTGGAGGGGAAGCTGTTGATCATCGTACTGTATGTAGATGATCTGATTTTGACTGGCGACGAGCAGTTGATACTTTCATGCAAGGAGGATCTTGCACGAGAGTTTGAGATGAAGGACCTGGGCACCCTTCATTATTTCCTGGGATTGGAGATTTGGCAGCGCAGCGGAGGACTGTTTGTTTCTCAGGGCAAGTATGCCCGGGAGATTCTGGAGAGGTTCAACATGCAAGGCTGCAAGCCTGTTGACACTCCTCTTCCTGGTGGTTGGAGGAAGGAGGATGCTACTTCGGTGGAGGTAGTGGATGCCACTGTCTATCGACAGTTGGTGGGGTCGCTTATGTATCTGGTCAATACACGACCCGATATATGCTATGCAGTTAACCAGCTTTCGCAAGCTATGGTTAAGCCTACCAAGCTCTTTTGGAAGGTAGGCAAGCATGTATTGTGTTATCTTAGAGGCACATCGAGATATGGATTGTGGTACAGACAGGAGGATGAGGTGAAGCTATGTGGCTTCACAGATGCAGATTGGGCAGGGAGCCCAACGGACAGAAAGAGCACATCTGGAGGGATCTTCAGCATCGGGTCGACAGTAGTTTCTTGGTACAGTAGGAAGCAGACATCCGTGGCACTCAGTTCAGCAGAGGCCGAGTATATGGTAGCGAGTTTGGCTGCATGCGAGGCTATATGGATGAGGAAGATCCTGGTCGGGTTGTTCGGGTCACACTTGGAGCCTACTGTGATTTATTGTGATAACCAGAGTTGCATTAAAATCTCGGATAATCTAGTATTTCATGATAGATCCAAACACATCGACATCAGGTACCATCATATCAGAGATTGTGTGCAGCGAAGAATCATGTTACTTTCATACATTCCCACGGAGGATCAGGATGCTGATATCTTGACGAAGGCGCTCACCAGGAGCAAATTCGAATACCACAGAGGCAGGATAGGGGTTGCAGATAATCCATATCTTGTTGAGAGGGAGTGTTGAAAATGCAACAAGATGATGGAGCTTAGTGAAATGAAGTCGTCTTCACTAAGTGGGCCCGCAGGTTATTTTTGGCGCAAAGTCTATTTTTAGACTATGTCTATTTTTAGACATATGGATCATGGTCTATGAGTTGCAGGATGCTATTTATGGATGATTGGTCGAGTTGGTAAAAATAGATGGACCTCTATTTTTAGACTGCCGGGCTAAAAATAGAACAATCAAATATTATTAACCCTTAATAATATTTAGACTATAAACATTATCTTATCCTCTTGGAGCACTTCAGTTTGATGCTTGGATATGGAACATGCAGCTGACAGAAGGAAATACTCTTTTCCTAATGGTTAGTTGAGCTATTGCATGGTTGACTTCAGTTAGAACTCATGTGGCAGAGTTTGGTGGAGTTGATGAGACCGTTGGTGGAGTTGTGTTCGGTTTAACTTAGTTGAACTAGTTGTATTTAGTCTAACTGAAAAATACACTAGTGATGAGTGGTGTGAATTAATTATTAATTAATTCACTAATTATTAACTCATAAATCAACTAAATAACACATCAGTTAACTGCAATGCATGGAGAGTTCAATGGAGACCAGTGTTAGAGGTGGGTGAAAGGGTGAGTGTGACTATCAGTTGTGACTATACATGTGCATGAGATTTGCACACACATTGATGGAGATTGCCAATGAGGATTGCGCAGTTGGAGCTAGTGGGATTCGAACTTGGATCTCATCATTAATCAACTTGGATTGCGCAGTAGAGGCAGGCAGACTTGTGGAGGAGATTTGAACCCATGACTTGTTCAAATCTCAGTGAGTTTGTGTGTAACTTTTTGGAGATAGTACTGAGTACTTGTGAGGAGTATTGTGCTATGTATTGTTACATGTTCTCTATCATTATAATATACAGATAGTTGGGGGTTTTCAGCTATTGCTTTCCCCATTACATCTTGTGTTGATATGTGTGCTTGATTATGTTTTAATGAGCGCATGCGACTGCTTTCTATTTCCGCATATTGATGATCAATTGTAGAAGAGGTTATGTATTATGCATGAAGCTTAAATAGTGTATAATCAGGATAATATCAGTGAATAATTCAGTTATTATTCAAATTTCTACAGTGAAAACTCAACCCCCCCATTTTTGACGTATTTATTTCAAATAATGGGGACCCTTTCCTTAAATTGTTAGCAAAACCACCTTTTATGATTTTCTTTTGGTTAAGTATCCTACAATTTTGTCAAATTTTCATTTTCTCTGAATTTCTATTTGTATTGCTTCGTTGAGTTGGATTTTTCACTATCTTTCCATCAATACTTGTTTCATCTCATTTGGTTACACGGTTTGCAAATGGTGCTCATCCGACGTTTGATCATTTTTACCATCTATGTTTAAAAATTTACAAAATGTATATTATTTTAATTTTTGTAAATTGTAAATATTGATTTTTTATTAAATTTTGCTAACATTCCTATGAAATTACCACATCCAAATTGTAAAACGATTAAAATGATGTGTTTCAGATTTAGGAAGTTAATATATATTTCAATTCGTAATACTCCCAAAATCCTGAAATTATTCATTCTTCAAAGTGGTTGTAATTTTTAAGGTTAGGAATTTTATTACCAAGTGTCTATATTTCATGGATGGGACCCACTTCACATAGGTTCCACTTCACCTTATACCCCACACTCAAATATTCCTTGGCACACATCATAATATCAGAACCCATATATCAGAGCTACAACTTTAAAAAAATTACGATAAACATAAAGCCCTCACTCATAAAGTCAAAGCTCCATCGGAACTTTATTATATTGTAATGTCTATTTTGAGAAAGTTATGATAAAACTAATCTCTCATATGACTTCCCCGATGACCACTTTATTAATACAATCACATTAAAGGGGCTTTTACCAAGTTTTATTACAAGTCTCGTGCGCCTTTGTATAAATAAATATAATAATCCGCTCAACCCACAACCATTATGTATTATATCAGCGTTTGAATAATCGTAAATTTTATTAATTGACACCTCAGATATCCCACACCTCCAATATCCCGCACCTATAATAGCTTTGATATTTCCATTAAATCTCTTTATCATAACTTTTTTTTATCCGAAGCCTGCTCCTAAAACCCCCAACATGATTCCCCCATATGTCACTTTTGATATGGATTACTCTCTACTACTTCCAATATTCGATGACTTGATTATTTCAATCTCTAATGTTTCACTTCACCTTGGATCTCCCTCACAACTTAGATGGTCTTAGTCTAACCTTTTTTTAATAATGTTTGTATAAAGTCTGTTCATTAAAATTTTTGATTTATTCTAATGTTTTGTATATAATATTTGATATTGTTTTAATAATATTTAATTTATTGTTTATTAAATTAATTTTAATTGAAACAGGGATGTGCGCTAGGGTTCCATCGCAGCCCCTGCTTCAGCGCCGACACCTGCAATTCCCGCAGCCTTTCCCTGGCACGCCCCTGTTGCTCTACTGAGGACGGGAGCTGGTTCGCCTGCTATGGCAGGCCCGACAGGGGGAAGTGGAGGTTCTTCCCCCTTACAAAATGAAAAACCTGCTGCCGGGATCAACACAAGCCAAACGTCCACATACACAAACAATCCGGATACGGAAGATAATCGCAGTTCTGAAGGTAAAGCTGATGAGTCTGACAAGCAGAAAGAGGTACAGGTAGAAGATTTGGGAAAAAAGGAAACGCCCCAGGAAAAATCGTCCACCTGCAAGCCAATCGCAGCAGAAAGGCCCAAAATCGAGCTGCCCAGCCATCGAATCAATGGAAGGATTCAGTACATGAAGGACCATGCCCTAATAGGCAAATTCATAGGTTTCTAGCCTACGGAAAAAGCTCTGCAAGGCTGGATAGCTTCCAAGTGGAAGCCCAAAGGGCAAGTTATCCTCCAACTTGGCCCCAAAGGTTTTTTTACTGCCATCTTCATTTGCATTGAGGATAGAAATAGAGTCCTGGATGAAGGACCATACTTCTTCAACTCAGCTGGCCTCTACCTAAGAGACTGGGTTGAAAGATTCAACCCTGACAAGGAAGACTTCAGTTGGGCCCCTGTCTGGATTAGACTTTATTCGCTTCCCCTGGAATACTGGGATGAGGAATCCCTCAAAGACATTGCCAAGGGTTTAGGGGAGTTCATCAAAATCGCGGAGGAAACCAAGCTGCGCCGTTATACCTCTTATGCCCGCATCTGTGTCTTCATGCGCTTGGACCAAGCCCTTCCTGACTCGGTAAGTCTCTTTCACGATGACTTTGAATGGATTCAACCTCTGGATTTTGAGCACGTCCCCTTCCGATGACGCAAATGTCATGTTCATGGTCACCTAATCCGAGATTGCCCGCTCAATGCCAAGCCTCAAATCCCCAATCCTCCTGATAACTCAGATCCGGATGGTTTCACAAAGGTCTCCAACCGTCGAAGATCCCAGAAGAAACCCTCCAATGGAAAAAAACCCTCGGTTCAGACCTCTTCCACTCCCTCCACCAGTAATAGCTTTGAAGTTCTTGCCTCTAATCCATAGAACCTTCCTCCAGCCGATCAATCTGCTTCCCACCCGACCAAATTCACTCCAACCTCCCCACCGCCCGGCTCCAAGCCCTCTTCTAAGGCTTCGATGGACCAAGGTCTCTCCGCGGAAGAAACCCCTGTTGATCCAGATTGGAAGCTGAACGGAATGGATGTGGATTGCATCCCATCTCTGAACTCAGAAGGCAGTAGCCAAGCACAAAATATGGAGGTCGAACCAGAGAGTATAGACCTCACTGGGCTGGATATTCTGGAACTTGAACTAGCCTGCAAAAGAAAGGAATTTGACAAGATTCCAGACCAACAGTTAGATAGACTGGAAGTCATCATCTTCAGAGCTTTTCAACAAAAAGAGCTAGGAATACAGCCAAGAAGCAGATGGGATGGTAATCAATCTATTAAGGACTCTAAGAAACGAGGCCGGAAAACTGATTTGGAGCGAACTATCACAGTTGGGAAACTCCTGGTTGAATCAGGAAGATATGCCAAGTTGACAAAGTATTACAAGCCCCTCCCCCACAGTGATCTATGAAGCTCACCTCATGGAATGTTAGGGGACTCAATAGTCCTGGGAAACTAAGAATGATCAAAAATATGATCAAGATGGAAAAGCCAAATATCCTCTTTTTACAGGAAACCAAATGTAACAGCAGCACTCTAGGCAAAATCCTCTCCAGCGCTTGGCCTGACTGTCACTCAGTGGCAGTTGACGCATCGGGAGCTTCTGGAGGGCTCGCCATTGCCTGGAATACCCAAGCCATCTCACTTTATGATTTTCATGCCGCCCATCATCTCATTCAAGCTACCTTTCACATCATAGGCACCAATGTTCATGGTCATCTCTCTAATGTCTACTTCCCTCAGGAAGCGGGCAGGAAAATGGCACTTCTGGACACATTGGAAGTGTTAAATAATGCTAGAACCCACCCTCTTTGGATTCTTGGCGGTGATTTCAATATGATTACCAACCTGGGGGAGAAAATGGGAGGTCGGGCTAAGCTAGATCTAGAAAGTTACCACTTCAAGGACTTCATTCAAAACAATATGCTAATAGATCTGTAGTACAGCAATGGCATTCACACCTGGAGTAATCGCAGAACGGGACGCCAACACATAACCTCCAAGCTGGACCGATTCCTAATTTCTGATAATGCGGTGCATTTAGGGGGTGATATCTCTGCCTCTATTCTGCCAAGCAGTGGATCGGACCATTGGCCCATCTCCTTACAATGGCAGCGATTGGGAGACTCCAGGAAGCGCCCCTTTCTCTTTGAGGCATTCTGGTTGACCCATCCCGCCTTCAAGGATCTCATCAGTGCTTGGTGGAGGACCTCAATACCGCCTGAGGGGTCAAAGATGTATCAATTCCAGTACAAGCTCAAGAGCCTAAAACACCACATCAAGCAATGGAATCACAATACTTTTGGCAATATCTTCCAGGCGCAACAGGCCCTCATTACAGAAATGAGGACCCTCCAGCAGCAGATTATTACGAATGGTTACACGGAAGAATTAATGGCACGGGAGATGAAGCTCAAAACCCAATTGGAAGACCGATCAAAGCAAGAGGAAATACTTTGGCGGCAAAAATACAGGGTTAGATGGCTGAAAGAAGGTGAAAGAAATACAAAATTCTTTCACTGAACCACAATACAACGACGCATGCACAACTCAATCACAGCCATAAGGAATCAGACAGGGGAGAAAGTAGAAGCACAGGCAGAGATAGAGCGGGCGTTCCTTGATCACTTCCAAACGGTGCATAAAGAACCTCCCGGGGATAGAAGCACTGCAATCAATAAAATCATGCAAAACATTCCTAAAATTATCACTGATGAGCACAATCAGCTGCTCTTGCGCCCAGTCTCCAGGCAGGAAGTTGATGTAGCCATGAAGCAACTCAGAGATGGAAAAGCTCCGGGGCCGGATGGGTTCACTACCACTTTCTACCATCAGTTCTGGGACCTCATTGGTGAGGAATTTTGGATGGTGGTTGATGAATCCCGGGCTATGCATTGGCTTCTCCCTTCTTTAAACGCAACATTCATTGCTCTCATTCCAAAAGAAGAAGAGGCCAGCACACCGGACAAATATAGACCCATTTCTTTATGCAATGTGATCTATAAAGTCATCTCCAAAGTCATTGCCAACCATTTAAAACCGCTCCTGCCTCTTCTTATCTCACCAGAGCAGTCCGGATATGTTGAAGGCAGACAGATCCTGGATGGCATCATTCACACTCATGAGATCATCCATTCGTTAAAGTAGATCAAACAGGCAGGTATGATTCTTAAAATCGATCTTTCCAAAGAATTTGATAAATTAAGCTGGACCTATATTCAAAAAATGCTTCTGGCCTTCGGCTTCTCTCCCACCTGGGTTCGTTGGATCCATAGCCTCATCTCCTCCTCGTTCTTCTCCATCCTCATTAATGGGACTCCCTCCCGCACCTTCACCCCTACAAGAGGCATCCGCCAAGGAGACCCCCTATCCCCTTTCCTGTTTGTTCTGATGGCGGAAGGTCTGGGGCACCTCCTCTCCTCTGCCCTAAGCTCACAGCAAATTCAAGGCATCTCTGTCCACAATGCTCCAGCTATCACCCACCAACAATTCGTGGATGACAATATGGTCTTTGGCTATCCCTCTGTTCAAGAAGCCTCTAAGTTAAAATCCCTGCTGCAAGACTTCTCCGACGCGTCAGGAGCCAGCATAAACAATTCTAAATCCCAGATCTTCTTCTTTCACACCCCCCCCCTCACGCAATCTGCCATCGCCCGCATCCTTGGCTTCTCCGTAGCCTCCCTCCCCTCCACCTACCTGGGCGCTCCACTCATTGCCTCCCCGCTTAAACATGCTTCCTGGCGCAAGCTCCTAGATAAGTTGGAAGCTCGTCTCTCCTCCTGGACTTTCCGAACCCTTAACATAGCAGGCAGGTTGGTTCTCATTAAATCTATTCTCCATGCCTTGCCTCTTTACCTTTTCTCCATATTAGCGGCTCCCAAATGGGTCCTCAATAACATCAAAGCCCTCCAGAGGAATTTCCTTTGGGGATCAAAAGGAACCAACCGAAAATGGGCCCTTGTTCAATGGTCCACTGTTTGTAAACCCAAAGATCAAGGGGGAATTGGCCTTCGTGATCCTCTTCTAAGTAACGCCATCATGAATGCGAAAATCTGGTGGAATTGGCTCACTACTCCTGAAAAGCCATGGGCCATTCTATGGAAAGCCAAATATGCTCAAAATCGACCCCAGGAAGAACTTGTCAAAATGACTCCGGAGGAGAACGGTTCTATAATATGGAACTCAGCCAAGACTCACCACCTTCTCATTCAACAGCACAGTTTCGGAAGTATTGGCTGGGACACAAACAATTCGGCAGAACTGGAAGGATTATGGCAAGGCCTTCTTCTCTCTCAGCAAGCGGGGTTGCATCCTATTGAGATTGAAGGAGATTCACAGATCCTCATCAATATAGCTGCTCAACTTCTTAATGGAGCCCAGGCACGCAAAATCTCCAGCAGTTGGCGTCTGGAGGCGCGCTTGGAAAATATGGCAAGATGGCTACAGGGAAATCGGGCTCTTATGTTCAAGCATACCCGTACAGATGGCAACAAGGTAGCGTACTTGCTTGCTAATCTGGGGGTAGACTGTGAAAGCAATCTTAGAGCAGGGACGTTGGACATAATCTAGAATGAGGATTACAAAAGGAATTGCCACAATCTAATTCAGGATGAGGCGAATCCCCCGGATGCGGGTGCAAGTGTCGACAGTGGGAGCGATGGGACGCAAGGCTTTAGGACGGGAGGCCACATGCCTTCTCTCTTGGAACCTCGGCGCCCACCTGATCGCAGTTAATGCCCGCGCTTGAACTTAATTGCGTTGATATGGAGTCGATTCTCATCATTCTAACAGGTATTCGAGGCAGCCTCGACTGCTGCAACTGCATTTCACATACGATTTTCAGGCTTGGTCATTCAATGCGGAGGTTGGAAGGTTGCAGAATCGGTTTGTTATATACCATGGAGCCGCCTGCCCCTTCGCCAATGCATTCGAGTTGTAATCCTGCTCTGGACAGAGCCAGAGTCCGCACCACCACAGGGCTGCGCAGTTGCCACACCTGTTGTTTGGTGCCCGCGGACAATTCTCACATTTCAATTGCAGGTCCCTACTTGTCTGCAACTGTGGTTCTTGGCTCTCCTCCTGAGCGAAATCCAGTCAACACTCAATCGCCTCAGCACTCCAGCTCCTGTACAGTTGCAAATATGCCAAGACTTAGGCAGAGGATGCGGTGCCGGAGGGGGTCCTCTCGTTCGGCCAGAAGGCATTCGCCATCCTTTTCCTCCTCTCCGTCGGATTCTTCTGCGCCCTCTGGCAGCATCCCTCATCTCCTTCATGGGTGCTTGCTTCGTTCTGGACGACGACTGGACTCGCCTTCTGGAGATGCTTTGCCGGCTCAATCCCACACGGCCCTCTTCTCTTTCGACTATGCTCTCAACAGACCACGTGTAACCATGGCCATCTCTGTTGTCTTCCTGGAGGAGCCCCTGCCTGAGACTCCGCCAGACGAGCACGCTCCGGATGACAGCGCACATTTGGAAGTGAAGCAGCAGGATATGAGGGGTCTGCTTTCTGAGAATAGGGAGTCTTTGCAGGTTGAAGCTGGGGTCGTTCAGGGTCATGTCGATGCAACTCCTCCTATTGTCCACAACACCGCCGCTTGCTCCCATGCCCAAGGCGACCCAGAAGACTACGGTTGCAAGATTGAGGAAGTTGCGCCGGATGAGTAACTCGGCCCTCTCCTCTTGTCATTTTTTTTTTTTCTCTGTCCTCTCTGAGGGAATGCTTGGTCGCTTTAATGTTTACTCCATCTCTGGTCTTTTTTTGTAAATGTCCAGTCTCAGTCTTTACAGCGGTCCAGTACTGTTAGAGTCTAGTGCTATAGCTATGAAATTTATATGTGTCTAGTGTTCAGTCAAAAACTTTTCAGTTCGATCCCCTGCGTGGGATTTTTTCAGGTGATTGTTCCTAAGGCTGGTTTCCCTCCAGATGGGCAGCCTAATATTAGTCTCTGTCAGTTAAAATTGCCTCCCGGTAGGCACTGTTATGGCTTTGGCCAGATGTACTATATTTTCCATTGATTAATAGATTACTCTAACTTAGAAAAAAAATTAAATTAAATTAATTTTAATTAAATCAATTAATTCAATTTTTAATTAATATGTAAAATTTGTAATTTGTAATTGATTTAATTAATTCAAATTTTATATTTTGAGAATTATATTGGATTTTGTAATTAATTTAATTTTTTTAAATAGAATGTATATAATTAATTTAACAAATTTTAATTAATTAACAAATAATTAGATTTATTTATACATTTAATTAAAATCAGATTTATTTAATTAAATTTTCTAAATTTTAACACAAGCATGACATTTTCTAGAATTCGGATTATTTTGGCACTTCATCTTTGGAGAGGCGTATCTAGAGATTTACCCAACCAAACTAAGTTCACAATATCTCATTGGAAATATATGGCATATAAGGACCATATGGGATGGTTAATTTTAGAAATATCATCATTTAATAACCCATATTTCTAGAAGAAAGAAAAGTGACGAAATTGAAATGAAATTAATTTTTATGTTGATTTGTACAAATTTTATTACATTTGCAATTCTTCCTTCAGCGTTTCTCAAAGAAAATCAGACTCAACAAAAGCAATCACATCTTGAATTTTGTTTGGATTTTAATTTATTTTTATTTTTATTTTTATGTTTAAACAGTTTGTTGAGAATGAATCTGTGTTTTCTATTTTGTTTTCCAATTTGATTTTAGTTTTTAAATTTCAATTGGTTGTGGCAGAAGAGAAGTGGAAGAGATGAAGAAGAAAATATTTCAATCATTGGAATTGCTCTGACAATAGAAGAAAAATAATTTCAACCAATGAGAGTTGTTGAGCATATTGGTTCTTCAACAACTCTCCTATTTGGAATTCATTTTGTAAATTATAAATGGTGGTTTGTAGAATGCGAAATGGGGTTTCTCTCTTCTAAAAATTTTTAATTCTTAAAGAACTATTGTAATAGGGATTTCAGGTTGTAGGTAGAGAGGATCAATCTCAAATCTAGGAATTATTGGGTTTTGACTTTTTCCATTCTAAACTATGTATGGTAGGCAAAGTTTGCACTATTTCAAATCTTGTTTTTAGTAGCAGAGTTCAAACATTGTAAAAGGATTGTTGGAGATCAGAGCCAAAAAAAAAAGGTTCAATAAATTGGTATTTAAAATACTATTGTTTTTATACTAATTTCACTTTATAATA
This sequence comes from Pinus albicaulis, assembly GCA_034641835.2. Lineage (NCBI taxonomy): Eukaryota > Viridiplantae > Streptophyta > Pinopsida > Pinales > Pinaceae > Pinus > Pinus albicaulis. The sequence goes on from CM076575.1 coordinate 281,935,238, forward strand.
GCATAAATGTGTCATTTTCATTCATATTTATGCACTATTGTCTATGTGAGTAATTTTCCTCAATTATCTGTTCTTATTTATCTCTACTCTTGTATGCTGAACTATGATTTCTAGGTAACTATTTACTCATAAATCAACATTTTAATTCTGATTTAACAAACAGAAATTTTTTTTGAACTATTTCCTTATATTATTTTTTAATCATTCAAGTTATTGATTTAAGAATCGTCATCATTTTCTGAACTATTTCCTAAATGTTGTTGATTAATTATTCTTGTTAATATATCTCTAAATAGGATATGTTTTGGCATTAATAATAATAGTTAACAGAACTATTTCATTAGTTATATATTCATCTTAAGTCAGACATGTTAAAATCTCAATCATTTAATTACTTTTCTCTCGGTTAGGTTAGAAGTACATCTTCCTAACCGAGATAGGCTTAGGTTTTCTTTCCATTTGCTTGCATTCTAGGATTAATTTTCATCTTGTGTTCTAGAAGTTCTCTTATCAAAGAGGAAAATTTTGGTTATGGCTTGGCTAAGCCCCAAATCAGCTTAACGATCACTTTCTTTCCTGATCAGCAAGAAGTGTCTATTTGATATCTCTTCTCTATTGGTAGGTGAAATGCATACTTTAAGATAGTAGAGATAGAGAGAAGGTAATTGGACCTAATTTAGCCAGTCGGAACTACCATTTCAATGGAAAAGGAGTTGCATTAAGTTCTTGACTTGGTGGTCTCCCTTATAATGTTGAGGCAGATAATTTCGAGCTATCAACATTTTTGGCACTAAAATGAAGGCCATAGTAAATTTTTTTCTTTGAAAAATTTTAAACTTTTTATGTTATTACTATGGCTCCATGTAAAAAAAGTCCTTGGAATTGCTTTATTTAACCTCACCCAACTTCCACTCTGGTAAAATACAATAGTAAGAAATCTACTTTTAGTCATCTTCTTCAATTTATTTTGATTTGCAACAATTTCAATATTGATGAAGATATTATTTGCAGGATCTTCAGTCATACTTTGACAATAAAATCCAAAGACAAGTGCTTGTCACTTCCAGTTTCCTCTGTACGTAGTTGGGACGAATTTTCGAATATTTTCCTTCACGCATTTCAGGAATATGACTACGAAAAGATGTGTGATCAGGTAGAAGAATTTCTAGAATGTAAGGTGAGACTTTGGATATGTTTTATGTTAGATTTAAATTAATTTTAATGTAATTTCAGTCCAAATATTTTCCTCCTCAATTCCAATTAATTGGATGGTTCATACATTTAGTGTTTGTGTCTTGTGATAACTATCAAGAACCAGAAATTATATCCTTTGTTGATAATGATTCAATTACTCAAAATGTTGTCTCTGATCATTCACAAAATGAAATTGCAAATGCTGATAATTATGCCAGAAATGCTCCAAATTTACATAATGTTGATCAAGTAGAACTTCAACAAAATGAACAATCTATTAGCAGCAATTAATAGCAATTAAATCAACCATAGAATGATAACAATGCACAGCCTACTAATGAAATTAATTCACAATTTGTTGATAAGAAATTGCAAATGATGGAGCAGTTCAACAAGAATTCACAAATCGATCAAATGCACAAAGAATCTGAATTGTCTATTTTGGAAAATTAGAAATCATTTATGCATAGAGAAACCTTATGGTATATATCTTCATCTTCTTATTTTTCTCTCTAACTTTATATCTTTAACAATATTAATTTATTTCATAATCAATCAGCAATCCCTTTGAATTCAAATTTAATTTTATAAAACAGGGGAACTGATTTAATAATGAATTATTAATTTATGATATTGGTAGAGAAAAATTAATAAATAATTCAATGAATAATCCTGAAAATTCTCTTATTTTTCTATTCGATCACTTTCCAGATTCTTATTTATTTAATTCGAAGGAAAATAACACTTATGAATTTACTTATGATAATGACTTGGAACATGAAAATGCTCAAACTCTTTTTTCTTCAAACATGGTTTTTTCTAATTCCTTAAGTGAATCTATTTTTGAAGATAAAGTGAATTTTAATCATCATAGTAATTTTGATATTCAAGAACCTGTCCCAATTTTTTATTCCTACAATGATGGAATTCTCTTTTTGGATAATAAGTTTGAAATCTTCCTATTCCGACAAAAGAATGCAAACAATGAGTTTAATTTCATAATTTCTATTGATAATTGTGGGAAAGAAATTTTTACAAATGAGTCATGGCCATGTTGTACCATTACTTATAATATTAATGTAAATTGTAATTTTCTTTATTTTTAGTTCCCTCAATTTGAATTTATTTTTCTTCCGTATTTCATTTTTTAATTTTTGAACACATTGTACTAACAATTTGAATATTCAAATTTTAGACACTCATCAAGTGCATTAACAAGATTGTATGAAAATCAATTCCATAATTTCAAACATGAAAATCGGCTACTTTTTATTTTGAAATTTTATTTATTCATGCTTGATTAATTTAGTTTTGATTTTCAAATTAATTATTTACAAATCTTGGCACTTGAGATTGCATCATTATATTATGGTCAGCAATGGGACACTTCTAGAAATCTTTTAAATGTTCATCCTTACTTTATCATTCCATTTGAAAAACATCTGGAAGTTCCATTTCTTAGGAATATTTCTGATTTTTCTATTATATTTAAAAATGTATCATTCAATCCAAGCCTGGTGTTTCCTTTTCCTTTGAATTTATTTCAATCATTCACTAAAATACATGCTCATTTTTATGACCATGTAAACATTCGATTGGATTGGAATAATTTTGAGGTAAGAAATTTGTAAATAAATTTAATTTTTCGAATTTGTTAATTGTACATGGTAGGTTGAATTTTTATTTTAATAATTTAATTGCGGTTTTATTCATGTTAATTGACATTTACATACATGCAGGAGTTCGAATGAGAGAATGGCTACATTGGAAGTACGATTATACCTAGTCATATTTAATTTACATTCAGTTAGGATTAGGAATAGAACTAATTTTGGTTTGTTTGTTAGTTCTTTTATTTCCTTGTTTGCATATTTTTCAATAGATGTTGGTAATAAGCTCAAGTATGAACTTGGTCTTCATTTCCTTGATTTAGCTAACTCATTTTAAGAATAAACGATCAATTAACTATTTCCAAATCATAGCATATCTAGAGAAAAAATTCATTTTATCATTTTCTATGCTTTGGATTTGTGCTTGGATTCATGTTTTCTCACATTGCAAATTCACAAGTTGAGTCATGATTTCGTTTCTAAAATCATGTATTTGAAATGAAATATTTTTTTCTTTCCTATCTTATTTTGTCGATGGCCTTTATATTCCTCCATCCTGAATGGAAAATTTTGAAAGGGTATTGAAGTAAAAGAGAAAATATTTAAAATCTGGAAATGGTTGATAAACATTCTTATCCATGGCTTTCCTCTATATTTTCTCCAAATTTTCACATTTTTCTAAATTGATTTTATGCCAATTTATTTAATCCGAACGATCTCAAAAATTTCGCAAGCAAAATTTTAGAATCAGTAAGATCATCTGAAGAATCTAAATTTTTATGCCACTCGCTCAATTGAAATGGCTTTTATCTTACTCTAAAATTATTATTTTTTCTATATCATCTCTAAAATCATGCAAGTGCAATTTGAAGTCTGATTTTTAAAGTCTTATAAGAATATTATTTTCGATTAATGTCACAGAATTATGAGAATTCAACTTCATTCACTCACTTTCATTTTATGCACACATGTTTGGTTAATGTGATATTTTCTTTAGGATTAAATATTACAGGGAAACCACTATATTTATGCATGAAGATCATAAATATACTTTTAAAATTTTGAATTTTATTTTCGTGTCATCAAATTTCATGAAAGGACTTAAGATGGATTTCTTGTAGTTGTATGAAAATTCTGGAGCTTATTTAAAAATCAAAAGAGGCGAGGAGGATTTCCACTACAATTTAAATGGAAAGAAGACGCTAATTACTCATTTCTTAGTTGTTAATTTATATTGAATAATGAGATGATTTTGAACATATGCAAATTTTGAGAAATGCATGGGAGAACTCGAAGATTCATGAGGTAAATTTCCAGTCAATATTCTTCTAGGTATGCATTGACAGGTTCATCTTCATCTGTTATTAGTTTTCTCTTTTTCATAGTTTACTTCTTATTTATATTTTTTTCTTTTGCAGTTCTTCATTGGCTTGATTTTGAAGGCTTAAGATAAGCAAGCAGCCACCCTTTTCTAATATCCAACATGTCCAGGGAAGTATTTATTATTTCATCAAAATTTGGGTATTCTTTAGTTTTATCCTATTCATATTCTCCTCTCACACATTTAGAAATATGAGTCAATATTTATATTATGTCTCTCATCGTTGCAGTTGAAATAAAATGTTAAGACACTTTATCGCTTAGATTTTCTACAAACAAAGGAACATCTGAACAAAATTCTTGCAAAAAATGATCTTATCAATGATTTTATCTATGCCTATTCTGAATCTTATGATTTCCAAGTTAAATTGAACTATTTGCACTCATTCATATAATTTTCCCTTTAATCATATTCCTTTCTTCTGAAGGGACTCGAAGCCTCTAGTTAGTAAATCGTGGAATCTCGATCCATTGCTTTTCATTTTTCCGAGATCTTTCCTTAGAATTTCAGGCTTTCTATCTTATTGGACTCTTGGGTTTGTATTATATCAGAAACATTTAAAAACAAATTCTGATATTTACCTCCCCAATATCCACATTTCTTTTTACTCGACTATCACATCCATTTCACATAGCAAAGGAAATGAACCTTATTTCATTGTCTTCACTGGAATCTTGTGGTTCCCAAGTCTTGTAAGTTGATTTGTGTTTCAAAAAAGGTTTTCAAGATATTTAACACCCAATTTATTCTCATAGTTATTAAATATTTGACTCCTTTCCTCGAAAGCTTATTTTTATAAACAAATGTAGGTGCTCTTATTATTTCTTAATTGGAACAAAAGCTATCGAAGCCATTTTATAAAACTCTTATAACATTGATTACCTCTGATTGTTGAAATCCCAATATAGAATATTCTCATGTTATATAAAGTCATTTGCTATCAGAAATATTTGATATCATAATATTTATTTATAGAAAGTTATGAAAAACTTGTGTTCTGAGATCTTACTTCCCTTTAATATTCTAAATATCGAGACTTCTTATATCGAAGGTGAAATTTAATTAAACTTCCAAAAATGAATGTCACCGAAAAACATTATGAAGCAAGGTCTTTGTTTATATGATTTTTCCCATTAAGAAATTTTTGGAAACTTTGAGTCCTTACCTTTCTCTTTGATTCTATTGGAACCTAGGAACTTAAACTTATCAGGTTAAGTATCCTCGTAGGTATCTGATCAATTAATTTTGATCTTTCACTATGCTCACATGAAGTCTTACTTGATTATCTTTTATATATATACACTTACTTTCATGTTATCATGATGGTCAAGAACTTGGATCTATTTTAATTATAATTTCATCAAATCCAAGTATTAATTCCTCGGGATGAATTTGTGATTTTGGGGATATACATTCTTCATGGTGTGTGCACATAGGAATTTTTACTCTTCTCGAAAATCTTCTTGGGTAATGAGAGATTTCATCACCTGTGATTTGTTTATATTTTTTCCTTTTCCGCACTATTGTATGCCCATTTCATTATCTCAACCATCATTTAGTGTGCATATTAATTTGTCTTTCAAGTCATTCTTGAGCAACCACTATAGTAATGAAACAATTAGTAAGGAATTTGGAACATGTAAAGGTAATGGATCATGGTGAAATCATCTTTGATTTCTCTTATATTTGAATTTTGATACGTCACTCTATATTTAACATACAAATACCTCCCCATATACACATATGCATTACATTGTTTGGACTTGGTCTTGATTCTAGACAATTTATGATAATCATGGAGTGGATATGAAATTTTAAATATCAAGAGAAAAATATGTTATCACTCTGCCAAATCTCTAAGGCTGAAGAAGAAATACCAACAGAGGTAACCACAGACCAATATTTTGGCTTGGTATCTAGCCCTACCAAATCGGAGAGGGCGCTCTCCACAATGTCATAGCCAAGAGGGTTGAATGAATTAGGGTTTTGGGCTAGGTATAAGTACGGGGTTTTGATTTGGTTTAATTGGGTTGCTGGATGAGGATATTAGATCAAAGAAGCAAGGTCAGGGCAAATAGGATTAGGGTTGCAGAGATTCAATGGGGCAAGGTAGGTAGAAAGGCTAGCACATTAGGGTTCTTGGGATGGAATTATTCAGACATGTGAGGAGCTAGGAAGAGCATGAATATGAATTCTTCCTAAACTAAAATAAAGATGAACCGACTATGAAAACTTTCACAAAATAGAGCATATGAGATAAATTTTATCTCTTTAACTTGAAAGTGATCATACAATAGACATGAAATGGAATTGGACCAACAACACATTCATACAAATGAAACAAGAGAAGAAACAATGCTATACAACCATACCACAAGTATCCCAAAGGAATAGTTGCAACAATTTTATTAAGCTCCTTCCAAAATGATTACAATAGATTTTATGATCAATATGCTAACATCCAACTATTTCCAACCTATGAAATGACTGAAAAAATACATGGTATAGGTTTCAAACAAACTCCTCCCAGGCTCAGAGGTCAAATCCATGAGAGGAGGAGTAGTTCCACCAAAACTAAGTTGAATACCTAGAGTATAGGGTGGTCAAACTGACTCATCCCTAACTTAAGTGAATTGATTCATTACACCTCATCATGAGTTTTCATCTAATGTATTTACCCTAGGTAACAGTAAAAACATGATATTTACATTTACTTCCATCAATTACATAAGTAAAATCATCATTTTTCCAAGTGAAAATCAAATTTGCAATAAAAACTGGAAAAAAAAAGAAAAATCAGACATTTGTCAAGGGCGCAGTGCCAATGCCAAGGGCGCAGTGCCATGTTGCAGGCCATTTTTGGAGGCCTTCCCGATGTCCAAATTAGGCTCAGAATGGCTTGTTGGAAATCCTATCCTGTCTACTTTCCAGGTCTACCTTTAATTTTCTTAATGGAGTTGATTTGCCTTGTCAAAAAGTGATTCTCCAAAATCTGGTCAAGGGCACAGTGCCAAGGTAGAAAAGGAGGCAAAACATTGATTTTTTGAGGGGTTTTTCACCTTTTGACCTGCCAGTTGTCCAAACCAAGCTTAAAAACATTGTTTTCTGGAATTTACTTATCATTTTTCATCTTGTGGTAGGATTTTTCTTTCAAAAAGTGCCTCAAACAAGGGCGCAGCACCCTTGACAGTCTAACTGTCATAAGACTGTCTAGGTTTGAAAAAAAAAGATAAAAAAAACTTCAAAATTTTACCCAAAAACTTCTCAAGTTTTGGTAATTTGCTTCTGATGATGTGGTTAGGCATGGAGTGAGGCTTCATCCAATATGTCAAGTCTCCTTTCCTCTTCTTGCATGGTTAAGGCTTCAATTTTTTCATTTGCTCTTTTGATATTGGCCCTTGCAATTTTGTCTCTTTGGGCATTGCGCTTGGCCTTCTTTCTCCTTGATGATGTAGGAATTTGCAGGGTAAGTTCCTTAGAATAAACACCAAAGTTCACTGCTCACAAACAGATCACAAATCATTACACAAGTATTTGACATGGTTAAAACCCTCGAATAGGGAAACAGTCCATGGCTTGAGCCAACGCGACCACTTAAGGAAATTTATTAATATAAAAAGAAAGTTTACATAAGTATCTCTCATAAACGGTTATTGGACAAATGAACATCCATGCTCTTTAAATAGAGATCATGGACCAATCTTGTGTTAAGCCACGGATCAAGTGTCGATAATACCGAGGAGATAGCGAATCATCAGATCACTTCATATCACAAACGTCGGATTATAAGTTACAAATGTACATAGTAAAGAAACACACTTTACCTAACTCTACACTAGACCAAGTTATACTTAACTATTTCCTATGTGTCAGAATATTCTAACATATGATTGTGCTAGTGATCTCATCAACATCATCTAAGTCAACAAGGTAAAAATCTTGTTATGTCTCATGGACGTCCTCCTCCTCATGTATGATCTCTGCCTAAATATCTGCCTCTGTCATCCTTTGCTTCCCTTTGTCTACTTGCTTTTTTGATGTACAAGGCAAGGCCCCTTCCACTATGTGTGGAGAAAACACATGCCTGTGACCTCTCTGGTATGTTTTTTCCAATGGCTCTATCTCCACCACATTATCCTTCTTATGCTCATTGATCTCAACGCTGCTAGGTGACCCAGTCTCAATGTGAAATGGAGATGATGATGGTGAAATGGGTGAAGGAGGCTGATTTGGTGATGATGCATGAACTATGGGTTGAGATGGAGGAATGGATGTGGAAGGATGAGATGATGAAGGCACATCTTTGGCATGTTGAATAGGTGGAGCGGTGAATATGTCATGAGCTATGAAAGTACTCCATGAAATGTTCAATTGTTTGAGGTGATGGAGGACTATGATTTTGATGAGGGAATGGTGAAAACGACTGTTCATTTAGTGCTCATATTCTCTACTCTGGAAAATATATTCCATCTTATCAATGCTCTCGAAGAGGTAGTAAGGTATGTTGAGTATCCTGACTCTTGTGAAGTGCATGAGTAGCCGGATATGATAAGTGTAAAGTCTTGATAACCTACCTTCACAAGAAAAGTATCTCATGATGATTTTCATCATGGGGGCATATCTCTCCAAGAGGTGAGAGAAAGGAAACTTCCCCTTTCTTTCTTTCTTATAACTAGGTTTGATGTATGGCTCAAAATAATTCCCCTCCAAGTCTTCTTGCTTGAACCATTTTTTCCCAACATTTGGGATTCTGGTGGTAGCTGATATAATGTCAGAGAACAAGGTGAAAGAGACACCAGTAAGGGTTACTTTGTTTTCATGGAGATTGGAGATGAATAGCCTGCTCAACATAGAATTATGTTGGGCCCTTTGTATTGTCTCACAGAATTCAAAACATCCTACATGCTTAAAACATGTCACAGTCATGGGAGATGCCATGAGTTCTCTGGTATTTGTTTGCTCAAGTATAAGGATTTTCCCTCCTTTGTGTTGCCTCCTCTCCTCTCTTTCTTCTCCCTCACTGCAGCATCTATTATGTTCTTCTTTCATAGTGTCATAGTGTGAAAACACTAGGAAGAATGAGTTTTGGGAAGTGGGAATGGGATGGGGAAATTTAGGGATATGGGGGAAAGGTTTTATGAGATGAGGGAAGTGACAGGGAGTATTACTATTATGGTGTTTGGGATAGGGAATTCTATCATAGGTTATGGTTTTTTGGAGCCTAGGAAAATGAGTAGCCTAGGTCTTAGGGTTTCAAAGGAAAAGGGTTTAGGGAAAGGGGATTATAATATAGGGGATGAGGATAAGTTAATTATGACATGGGAATGGAATGAAAGTCCTAGGGAGTGAAATTGAAGAGAAATTAGGATTTAGGGGATGATACTAGGGCTTCAAGCTCAAAAAATAGGCACCCACTCTTTAAAGAAGCTCAAACACCAACAAATTGACTTGATAAGGAGAAAGGTGATGCAAATGGTAGCTTACTTGATTGTTGGAGGCTGTAGAATATTGTGGCTGAAGATTTGAATGTGATAGTATGAGTTTTGGAGCTCTTGAGTTTTTTTGAGCAAGGGCACAATGCCAGTGCCAAGGGTGCAACGCATAACCCAGGGGTACAGCGCTAAACATGGGGGTGCAGCGCCAAACATAGGGGTGCAACGCCTGCCTCTGTTCGCAAATTTCTCCTTCCTTCTTGGATTTTCGTGCTTTTTGTGCTTGATGATGGCAAGAGAAAATGAAGTTTGAATTGATGTTATTTGGGTTCAAATACTTTGTGGGATTTTATTTTGATGATTTTAAAACCCACTTTTGCCATGTTCAATTTCACTTTTAAAACTTTGCAAAATACCCTTTAACTCTTTCTTGTTTGCTTTGAAAATTGATCATGTTGGAGTAGGAACTCTTTATATTTTGAAATTTGATGTGTTTGGCATATGGAACTGAGTTGGAAGCTTTGGGAAACTAAATACTTATTGCATATAATAAACATAAAATTACATAAAATAAAATAAAATTACATCTCTGTTTTTTGGAAATAAATTACATTTCAGAATGAAACTCACACTTCAAATCAAAATTACATGTTTGCAAATCCTCTTTATATGGTAAAAGGATATTATTTTGATCACTCTCATTCTTTTGTTGACCTTATGCAATGAAATGGTGTTTTATTTGGACCTTGGAAAAATGAAAACCTAAAGACCTAATGAAGACTTTGAGTGACCTGACTGACATAATGACATGATGAAAAGGACTTTCATGACTGAAGTATGCTCAACAAGACATGAAGGTAGGCCAACAAATATAATTTTTTTAGGAGGAGTGATGTTTTTTTTTGGACTAAGACTACCATCAGTGAGTAAATTTTTTTGCATGACCTAATGGAATGATTAAAAATTTCTGAGTGGGATTACTAAAATGATATGAAAAGAGTATTTTTTATCACTGATGGCAGTATGCAAATACTAACACTAACACAATCCTTTCTGCAATTCATAAAGAAACATTGCTTCATTATCATTTCAGTGGATTTTATTTACTTTAGATTCCTTGCACATGAAACATTTTTTTCTTCTATTTTATTGTTTTCCTTAGTTAGATTTAATAAATAATGATTTTGGGACAATGATATTTCAAAAGAGTTCAACTCATTCATGATTTTAATTCTAATCGAAACAAGAGGTTATCCTTCATTGTATAAAATCCATACCTTTCAAGTAAAGTTTTAAATGGAAATATTCCAATGGTAAGTTTCATACGCCCAATTTCATTCTCTCCCATTTCTGTCTTAGCTTTGTTTTTAATTTTACTAATCTTAAACTTTGTTTTGCAGCTCTTTGTGATCCATTTTCACACCCCTGATGGCTCAGATTGGGAACTCATTCTCTTTATCATTTTCTTTCGGGTTTGAAACAACAGTCATAATTGTTCATCAAATCAGCTAAATTGGGGAGTCCATAAAATTTTTACTTGTTTATTAAGCATTTTTTTTATCAGAAAATTTTTTATTATTTCTTTTATGCGGGATTTTATTTGAAAAAATAAAATTTGCAGTAGGAAAAGACTTCTCATTTGGGTTTTATTTTTTCTCGTTTTATTTCTTTTGGTTTGGTTTTGGTGACTCCACTGAGATTTATGTGGAAGACCTTTTCCTCACCTAACATTGGTTGGCATACATGGGAAATATTTACTCTATCTACTTTAGTTAATTTTATTTATCATTAAAGGAATATATTTATGGATCCATAAAGCCCTCTTGCTTTAAATATTTTTCATGGAGAAAAACATATCCTTTATAAAGTGATATAGTTCACATTTTCAAGGAAAAGAATGGCCTAAATTTAACTCAATGGATCCCTCCTATCCCTACACTTTATAAAAACCTTTGATTAATATTCATGGGAAAATAATTTGGAGCCAACCTTATGAAAGTATTATATCCATTAACAGAAGTCTTTATTACCATCCCACCTCTTTCACTCAGGTACATCATAAACTAAAATCTCATAAATGCGCTTATCAAAAGGGCAATCTGTTAGGGTCCCGTGATTTGGCAGATTGGAAAGCCAAATGAAAGGGTAACATCAAACCAACTTTGGAGCCCTGGGACCTAGCCTTCCTGGACTCAGAGAGGGCTCTCTCTATTATGCAGAGGATGTGAACTTGTTTTCTTTTGTATATTGGATTTTAGGCTAGTTGTTAAGTATGTTTTTAGTTTGTTTTAGGTTTTTTTAGGGGGAATTGATCAAAGAATAAATAGATAAAAAAATTGTCAAATCAACTGGGCTATGGGGTCGAAAAGGTCGAGACTGTCTCAAATGGTGGAAAAGTTATTTTGCAGGGCCGATTTGGTCGAGATAAATGGATTCTTTGGGTGAAAATCAAATGAGATGGACACTAAGTTTGTGAGAGACAAATAGGTTTTAAGCATAAATAGTTGTAAAACAAAAATTCATGTGGTAGGGCTAACCATTAATCACTATAAATGAAACTCAAACTGATAGATGCATAAAATAAACAATCAGGTGATGCATAGAAGTATAAGACCCTCTAACTTTGGGAAAATCACCTTCAAACTTTTGGGAAAACAAATAAGACAAAAAAACAACTCAATCTATGAAGAGGGAAATCCTAAATATCATATCTTGAGCTATCAGGAACTTTGAAATAAGACTGTAGAGCATGGACAAAGGGAAAGATCGAAACAAGACCTCTTTGACTTAACTAAGACAATCAATACTTCAGAGAGAGTTTTCAGAGATGGAGTTTTGATTAGCTATGAGTAAGCAAGGCATACCGTGAATCATACTAGACGGCATACATAATAACCATTAATGAAACTGATAACAAATTCTTAGGGTACCAAAGAGCAATTAAGAATTCTTTTACATAACCAAGAAAAAAGAAAAACATAGAAGCTGTAATGAATCAGGAAACTTAAGGTGCCTCCATGGAAAAATATCTCAAATCTATTCTTTACTAACCTACAGCAAGCAAGAAGCATGAAAACATGTATGATAAACTAAGGAAACATAACAGATAAGGAACACAATACCATTCACCAAGCCATGGAATCCTACAAACAATCCTCCTCCACCATCCAAGTCAAGCTAGAGATCATCCACTTCATGAGACAAAGTATTTCTTCAAAGCTTGTAATGCTATGTATTGCTCAATAAGATCAAGTTCAGCCTCTGGTTACAATGAATTCTCTTGGATTATATAGGCCAAAGAGAAAGAAACCCTCCTAGAGCATCTAGAAGGCCATTGGCCTAATACAAATATCTAATTTTGTCCTTGAGGCTTTGCAAATCCCAAGGCACAAAATATATTCAAAAATATCTATTTAAGCCAAAAATAGCAAGAAATTGACTTCTAATCTCTGACATAGAGTTAAAAATAGCTAAACGCACATTTGGATGATCATATTCAGAAAACTTCTTTTTTAGCCAAAATGCTACAGGAGCGTAGCAACAGAAAGAAGCCTTTTTTGCAGACAACTTTTGAGGGACCTCCCGATGTCAAAAAAAGGCCCGTGCTAGCTTGTTGAAAACCCCTAGATGTCTAGTTTATAGAAATACTTTATTTTTCCCAAACTGATCTCTGGAAATCTGTCAAAAGGTGGACTAATTGAAAAAACCCAGGAGGGTCTCATCTGCTGATATGTGAGGTAGAAAGGTGAATTTTGACTGATTTTTGCCTTTTTGGGGGACCAAAACACCTCCTTTTGATCTAAACACTTGTGAGTAGCTGCCACCAAATTTAATACATCCAAAAAAATGACTTTCATGAGCTGAGGATGCTCCTAGCACCCATGGCAGCACCTAGAAAAATGTGCAATTAGGGCCAAAAAAATACAAAAAACAAGATCATGTCAAAATTTGCTCAATTTTGGCGAGCAAGCCCCTTATGGGTTCTTAGAAGCATGCAAGGAATCCGAGTCCAATATTTCAAGCCTAGATATGCATTTTTCCCCCTTTTTCACCGGGTGCCTCCTTCGAGCAGTTTTTAGCCTTTCTTGAGCAAGTTTGAGTTTTCTTCGAGCAAATTGTTTCAATTTCTTGTAGTGCCCGGTCATCTTCCTTTGAAAACCCAAGTCTCTGTTTGGTTTCTCTAATTTATCCTCCAAATTCTTGTTGGCTCTTTCAAGCCATGATTCTTTATCATTTTCTATTTCTTGGGCAAGCAATTGTGTGAGAGGATAAGATCGAACAAGGGATGCTTCTTCTTCCTTCTGTTTCTCCAAAGCGTTCCTAAGACCCATAGTCCTAGGCATTTTTCTTACTAGTTTCTCTTCTTCTTCAGTATCATCAAATTCGCCCATATACTCTTTAAGCTTGACTTGTGCTTTGTATGCTTCCCTTTGGTATTTGAATGCCCAGGCCTCATAAATTGCCATTTTCCCACTCATTTGTTTATTTTGCATTTGTAGAAAACGTATGAGGTCCTTTGACCTTTCTAGATCAGCTTCTAATTCATGTATTTGGGCTTCTTTGTTTTGCAAAAGTGACTCAAGAATTATAGCTTCATCATCTCCAGCATCACTGTCTTTTTGTATGATGTCAAAATCCCTTTCTTTTTCGTGACTACTCTCCTACTGCTCAACTTTTTCTTTGCCCTTGCTTTGGATAGAATTCTTGGCTCTTGTTCTTTTTGGAAATTCAACAATACTCTTCTTAGGCAGTTTGCCTCTACTTCTTAGCGCCCTAGTGACATTACTAGTCACTGCTGGAGTGATTTTCTTCTTTGCAAATCAGGTGCTTTTAGCCTTTGGTGCTTTTGGAGAATTAATCATGGCCCCTTGCCTAGGAGAGGCAGCTAGCACATGCTCTTGGCTATGTTGAGGAGAAGAGAAAGGAGGTTTTATCACTAGCACCTGTTCAACTTGATCTTTTACATTGTTGCCTTCATCATCACTTGTTTTGCTGCCCTGTTCACTGTTTTGAGTTTGTTTAGGGCTGCCATCTTCACCTTTATCACTGTTTTGAATTTGTTGAGGGTTGTCGTCTTTGTGACTTTCTCCTTTAGACTCTGTGTGTAGGCTGCCACCATGGTCACTTTGCATGTTTTCACCTCCCTCACTGTCTGTTTGAGGACTATTTTTTTGTTCATCATCACTACCTTGCTTAGAATCTTCATTGTTCCCTTGAGGACTGTCCTCCTGATCACTGTGTTGCTGATGGTCACTTTGTCTTTCATCATTTCTTTGAACCTCTTCCCTTTGCTCTCTACCACCACTAGCTTGCTGCTCTTCATCATCACTACCCCGTTTGGAATCTTCATTGTTTCCTTGTTCATTTTCACTACTCTGTTTAGGGCTACTTTTCTCTTCATCCTCACTAATTTGTTGAGTGCTACTGACTTCCTTATCCTTTGGTGAGCTTTCTTCACCATCAATAGTATACTCATGGTCGCTGCCTTGTGGTTTGTCACTTGGTTCATGCTCACTACTTTGCTTAGTATCCCCATGTTCCTCATCATCACTAACTTCATTCCTGCCTTCATAGGACTGCTCTTTTTCACTATCAATAATAGGATATTATTGCCTTTGACGAGTAGTTTGACTTGGTGAAGGAGAGACATAGTGAGTGGAGGGCGAGGAGGATATGTGAGATGGGCCATGAGATGAAGAGGCAGTAGCAAAATCTGGATGAGAAATGAAAGTCTCCCAAGACACTCCTTTCTTTTCAAGATGGTGACGGATGATGATTTTGATGAGAGAATGATGGAAAAGACTAGCTTTTTGCTGAGCAAGAGGTCTCTTTTGGACAAGGGAGGACATCTTGTCTATGCTTTTGCAGAGGAAGAAAGATAGATTCAGCAACTGAGTTCTTGTGAAATGCATTAGAAGCCTGATGTGATAGGAATAAATCCGGGAATACCTCCCTTCACATGTGAAATACTTCATGATAACTCTCATGAGGGGAGCATAGCTGCTCAATAAGTGATAAAAAGGGAATATAGCTTGGCAAGCATCCTGATGGTCTGGTTTTAGGAAGGGTTTATAGTGATTTAGATCCAAGTATGCTTGTTTGAACCACTTTTCTCCTATATAGGGGATCTTAGTTGCTTTGGAGACAACCCTAGGAGTGAGTTTAAAGTCCAGACCTGCTAGGTGGACATGTTTTCCTTGCAGCCTCGGGGCAAACAGTTGTGTTAAAGGAGGGTAATTGGTGACCTCCTAGACTTTTTGGCAAAAATCAAGGCAGCCTACCTCATGGAAGTTAAAAATAACCGAAGGGGAGTCATTTATTTCCTGAGTTGTAACAGGGTCAAATATTTTGTGAAATCCACCCTTGCTGACTTTCTTTGGAGGCATAGCTTTGTTTTAGGCTTTCCTTCACTCTCTTACCAACACAAGTCATTCAAATGAACAAAAATAGAATTCTTATTTAAACACTATTTTTCTCTTTTAAAACTATGTTTGGCTTTTTAATCAAAACAGACCTTTCAACTAATATCAATCCCTTTCTCAAAAACTGGGTTTGTGCTCTTTACTCAAAAAATAGGCCTTTTGCAACTAGACAATAAGCCCTTCCTCCTCAATCACTGTTTTGTTTCCTCTTTGTAAACATGGTGGTTTTTAGAATCAACTGTGTCTTTTTCCTTCATTAAACAGTGTTTTTTTCTTAACAAAATTGATTCTTAACACCTCCCAAACTCAAAAACTTATACAAAGAAAACAATAAAATACCTCTTAAAAATGTATTGGTTGCTTTTGGAGATAAGTTCACTATGAAAAAAATACGATTTGAAGTGAATTATAGGTTGTTTGAGCAGTGTTACGCTCTTGTGCACAGGCGCGTAGCACCTGCACGCGTTGTGGTGTTGTCGGGTTGGGCACTGGGCGCCCTCTGAATGTCGGACGGCCGGTTGGTTGATACACACAGGCGCGTCACGGTATTCTACAGGCGTGTCGCGCCATGTGTAAAAATATTCTGCGAACACCTACAGGCGTGTCACGTCCTGCCACAGGCACGTCGCGTCTTCAAATTTCTGCAAACTGCTCACCCAGGGTTTGAAAAAACGTTTTTCTTTTGTTCCTTTTCACAATAGAAAATGAAATTTAACTTTGAGAGCTTTTATAGCTCCTTTTAAAACGTTTTTTTTTAACATTTTTCCCTCCTTGTGGTGATTTTGACATTTTACTTTTACCTTGGTGTTTGTAAAGAAAAAGTGGCTTTCTCTGTTTTGTTGAGGGCTTGCTTTTTACCAATTGCTTTATCCCTTTTTTTGGAAGGTGTCTTCTTTGAATATTGAAACTCATGTCATGAGTATGCTTCTCACTGAGAGATACACAACAAACATACTATGTGTATTTTATGACAGTTTCCTTGAAACAAGTGTTATGTTTGCCATTTGTTTAAAACATTGTATCTCTCAAATTTGTCTATTAATGACACCTTTTCTCAACCATAGTGTTAACACTGGGAAACCTGACCATCTGCTCATTTTGAAGGAGGTCTTATGCAACTGTGGTAAGTGGGCCCTCTGCTTATTTGTGAAGGAGGCCTTGTAAACACTGTGTTTTTTCCATCTACTCATTTTGAAGGAGGTCTTATGAACACAAAGTTTCCTTCATCTCTGTTTATCTTTTGAAGACTATTTTTGAACAAGTTGTATGTGAGCCCTCTACTTATCATGAAGGAGGCAATGTTTGAAAAACTGCATGGGCGCCTTTTTTGACCTCTATTAACCAAATGAAAAATGTCCATGAACAAACTGTTTGTGGCTCTTTAGACAAACTATGTTTATCATTCAAAAGAGATCATGTGCTTGTCATTCAAGGGGGGTTTCTTTAGGACTGTGAGGGGTTCCCTTTCTCCTCTGGAAGGAGGTATTTGTTCTGACATGTTATCCTTTGAGAAAGGCTATCTACTCCAAATCTGGGCCCTCTAAGACTGTGCCCTTATCCTCTACCTGTCTTTTGAAGGAGGCTTCAACATACTCTTCCGGGCGCTTATCCTATACTCCATGTTTCAACCCCTTTAAAGCTCTATCTATTTATTTGAAAAAGGTTGTTTTCAACATTTAAAACTCGCTCTCATAATTTGGTGGAAGGCATTTCAAAACTATGATAGGCTTGTCTGAATGAAAGATGCCTCTTTTACATAAATCACCTGTGTGAATTTCTCTTTATATCAGTTGCAGAAGTCACCTTTAAACAGAGCTTGGTGTACCTTTTTTACCATTTAGATGAGGTTGCTTTAATCAAATTCTAGCCTTGGTTTGTTAATGAATGCACTCTTTCAAACACACTATCTCTCAAACTGCCCATTATTGACAAATTTTTCCAAACACTGTCAACATTTGATGAATTTTGACCCTCTGCTTATTTGAAGGAGGTCCTCTTAAACATAGAAACTTCATCCATCTAAACATTGTGCCTTGTTGTGTAATATATATCTTTGCTTTGTAATATATCACTGTGAATTTTTCCTTTAGGGATTAAACCATGCGATTGGTACACAGGGAGCGCTCACTGTTATGCATCTTTGAAACAGCTCTTTTCCCTTGACTGTTTTTTCACAGGGCGCAGTGAAATTGTTTGTGATAGTTTTTCAAAGCTTAGTTCATGATAAGGTATAAGGAAGAGTTGTTCTTCATTATACCCTCACCATGATGCCTAATTTTCTTTAAAACTCTTTTTGCTAGAAGACTACCACTGTTGGTTGTATAAGGCTGATTTTTAGGACGCCACAATCTACACTTTCTCTGACTTCCATAGTGAACTGACACAGCATGAAACTTTCTCCTGAGGTTCTCTTTTTTCTCACATTCTACTTGGTATCATCAATTAGTACATCCCTGCAGAGATGTAAAAATAGATGCTTTTGAAGTTTGGAGGGCTTCTTTGATGTTTCATGGGGATCATGCCTAATCTAATCATATTTCTTCAGACAGGGAAAACTATTTCTCCTTTCCTGATTTGAACATTCCTAAGCCTTGCTAGAAACAAAACAAAGTGACCCTTTTGGTGGTGCGTGACCTAGGGATAGACAAGGGTTTTGCTTTGAAAAATGATAAGACATGATGGCTAACTAATATTGAAGACCGACTTTTGGCTTAAAACAGTCTTGACAAGGAATTTTCCCTAAAACACTTCCACCTAGACCTACATACTTTGTCATGGATTTTGAATGGCTTCTTGGGCATGAGTAGGTTATCATATGAAAAAGTGATCAGTGAGAGAGGGGTAGACACTTTTTTAAATGTTGGACAATGAGTTGCATAAAAAATAAAGGATTTTGATGGTAGAGAGACACACTTGTAACAGCTATAGACAGGGAGGCTTTGCTGAATTGAGATAGGTAGGGAAACTAAAGGGTTTTTCTCATTATAGGCTGAAGGAGAGGGGTAGGAAGACAAAAGAAAATTTGAGGTGTTTTCTAGATGAAAATTTGACAGATTTAGATTAGCTTCTAGAAAACTCAGCCAAGGAATCTAGTCATCAAAACAAGTAAAAAATATTGATGACTAACATGATCAAGAGAGGAAGCATGGGAAATACAAGTAAACCCGTCGGGGCTTGGATGCTCGCTTACAGTAGGGATAGGCTTGTATGGAATTAAAATACAACTTCGTTAGGGTATTTTTCAGGCACACTGGCAACAAAGCGATGTGAGATACCATTCATAACAATGGATATATGCTTTATCAAAAAACTCCAATCTGTACCTTCTTCTATTTCTCATACGAGGTGATTTTAAAATAAAATTTTCCCAATTTTTGGATTCATGATTTTTACTCAAGTCTTCTTTGGGTACTTATATTTTCAAAACTCATATTATTTAATCTATTTATGTGGGACCCATGGAAATGTTTTATTGTTAGTCAGATTCATGGAATCCATTATTTTTAACCTTTTAGATAATTTTAAGCTCATCATCTTTACCCAGAGATAACTGGTTCTTATCCCGTGTGTCGCCATCGTTGAGGTGAAAACTCAACCCCCCCATTTTTGACTTGTTTATTTCAAATAATGGAGACCATTTCCTTAAATATTTGGCTAAACCACCTTTTATGATTTTTTTTTTGGTTAAGTATCCTACAATTTTGCAAATTTTTCATTTTCTCCAGATTTATATTTTTATTACTTCATTGAGTTGGAATTTTCACTAGCTTTCCATCAGTACTTGTTTCATCGCATTTGGTTACACTGCTTGCAAATGGTGTCCATCCGAAGTTTGATAATTTTTACCACCTAGGTTAAAAAATGTACAAAATGTATATTATTTTAATTTTTGTAAATTGTAAAAATTGATTTTTTATTAAATTTTGCTAACAATCCTACGAAATTACCACAACCAAATTCTATAACGATTAAATTGATGTGTTTTAGATCTAGAAATTTAATATACATTTCAATTCGTAATACTCCTGAAATATTGAAATTATTCATTCTCCAAAATGGATATAATTTTTAAGGTTATAACTTTTATTACCAAGTGGCGATATTTTATGGAAGGGACCCAATCCACATAGGCTCCACTTCACCTTATACCCCCAACTCCAACATTCCTTGGTACACATCATAATATCGGAACCCATATATCGGAGTTGCACCTTTAAAAAAATTACAATAAACATAAACCCCGATAAGGCCCTCACTCATCACATCAAAGCTCCATCGGAACTTTATTATATTCTAACTTCTCTTTTGAGAAAGTTACGATAAAACTCATCTTCGATATCACTTCCCCGATGACTGTTTTATTAATATAATCACATTAAAGGCGTTTTTACCAAGGTTTATTACAAGTCTCATGCACCTTTATATAAATGAATATAATAATCCGTTGGACCTACAACCGTCATTTATTATATCGGCGTTTGAATTATCGTAAATTTTATTATGTGACACCTCTGATATCCCGCACCTATGATACCTTCTATATTTCCATTAAAACTCTTTATTGAAACTTTTTTATATCGAGAGCCTGCTTCTAAAACCCTTTATATGATTCCCCTTATATGTCACTTTTGATATGGCTTACTCTCTAATACTTTCGATATCTGATGGCTTGATTCTTCTGATATCCGACGTTTCACTTCACCTCTGATGTCCCTCATAGTTTACATGGTCTTGGTCAAAACTTTGTTTAATAATATTTGTATAAAGTTTGTTCATTAACGTTTGCGATTTATTCTAATGTTTTGTTTATAATATTTATATTATTTAATAATATTTCATTTATTATTTATTAAATTAATTTTAATTAATTTAATTTTGAATTAATATGTAAAATTATTAATTTTGAATTGATTTAATTAATTCAAATTTTATATTTTGAAAATTATATTGGATTTTGTAATTAATTCAACAATTTTTTTTAGTTTGTAATTTAATTTAATGTTTTTAAATAAAATGTATATAATTGATTTAACAACTTGTAATTAATTAGCAATTAATTAGTTTTAGTTGTACATTTAATTAAAATTATTATTTTTTAATTAAATTTTCAAAATTTTAGCATAGGCATGACATTTTCTAGAATTCGTATTATTTTTCCACCTTGTGTTTGGAGTAGCATATCTAGAGATTTGCCCAACCAAATTAACCCCACAGTAGCTCATTGGAAAGCTATGACATAGAAGGACAATATGGGATGGTTTATTTTAGAAAATATCATCATTTAATAACCAAGAAATCCCGTGGAAAGAAAAGTGACGAAATTGAAACAAAATTAATTTTTATGTTGATTTGTACAAAAAAATTTAGCTTTGGAATTCCTCCTTCAACATTTCTCAAAAGAAAATCAGACTCAAAAAATCTATCGCATTTTGAATTCTATTTGGATTTTAATTTTTTTTATTTTTATTTTTAAACAATTTGTTGAGAATGAATTTTTGTTTTCTATTTTATTTTCCAAATTGATTTTAGTTTCTAAATTTCAATTGGTTGTGGTAAGATAACAATGGAAGAGATGAGGAAAAAATATTTTAACCAATGGAATTTCTCCAACAATAGAAGAAAAATAATTTCAACCAATGAGAATTGTTGGAGGAGATTGGTTCTTCAACAACTCTCCTATTTGGAATTCATTTTGTAAATTATAAATAGTGGTTTGTAGAATGTGCAATGGGGCTTCTCTCTTCTACAATGTTGTAATTCCTAAAGCATTATTGTAATACGGATTTCATGTTGTAGGTAGAGAGGATCAATCTCAAATATGGGAATTACTGGGTTTTTTCTTTTTCCATTCTGAACTATATATGAGAGGCAGAGTTTGCAATATTGCAGGTCTTGTTTTTAGCAGCAAAGTTCAAACATTGTAAGAGGATTGTTAGAGATCAAAACCATAAAAACATGTTCAATAAATTGGTATTTAAAATATTATTGTTTTTATATTGATTTCATTTTTTAATATCATAAATGTGTCATTTTCATTCATATTTGTGCACTATTGTCTATGTGAGTAATTTTCCTCAATTATTTGTTATTATTTATATCTTCTCTTGTGTATTGAACTCTGATTTCTGAGTAACTATTTACTCATAAATCAGCCTTTCAATTTGGATTTAACAAACAGTAATATTTTGTAAATGATTTCCTTATATTATTGTTTAATCATTAGATTTATTGATTTAATAAACATCATTTAACTGAACTATTCCATTAGTTTTATATTCATCATAAGTCAGACATGTTAAAATCGCAATCATTTAATCACTTTGCTCTCGGTTGGGTTAGATCTACATCTTCCTAACGGAGATAGGCTTAGGATTTATTTCCTTTTGCTTGCATTCTAGGATTAATTTTCATCTTGTGTTCTAGAATTCCTCTTATCAAACAGACAAACTTTAGTTGTGGCTTGGTTGAGCCCCATATCAACTTAAGAGTCACTTTCTTGCTTAATTAGCAAGAAGAGTCAATCTAATATATGTTCTCTATTGGTAGGTGAAAGTCATATTTTAATCCAGTAGAGATAGAGAGAAGGTGATTGGACCTATTTTAACCAGTTGGAGCCACCATTTCAACGGAAAATGAGTTGCATTATGTTCCTGCCCGGGTGGTCCCCCTTATAATGTTGAGGTAGAGAATTTCGAGCCATCAACAAGACACTAACACTTTCATGTTTTAGTTTGTTTTTATCTGTAGGACTTATGACTATGCCTCGGATGAATAAAAGTTGAAATTGTTCACCTCTACCCTCAAGGATGCAGTCTTACACTGGTTCATGGGTCTACCTGGGGACAACATCACTACCTGGGCCCAAATGCAAGAGTCCTTCAATAATAAGTACAAATACTATTGTAAGTCCAAAGAAACCAAGGAAGAAATATTTAGGGTCATGACTCTAGGGCTTGATGAATCTTCATAAGACTATGAGGAAATGTTTCAACTGAACTACAATAGGGCCAACTGCGCCCTTCATCTTGGATCATTTAAGTCATTTCTTCTCTAAGGGATCAGGGAGGAAGTGTTGGAAACCCTCAACATGCTATCTTGAGTAGATATCTATCATTTTTCCTATGATTACATCAATATTGTGTTCATAAACCATTCTAGGTATTGAACCCCACAATTGCTCCTTTTTTACACCCTTTCTCATTCCAACCTTTTCTTTTTGATATTCATAAACAACATATTGGGAATCAAGTTACAGAACTTTTGACATGGAAGGTATACAATTGTCTCTTATTTCTTAAGATGATGATTTCCTTTATTATTTAGTTCAATTTTTACTTCGAGTACCGAATTCTATGATTCTGCAGCTAACACGTGATTCTGAAGCCAAGTCCATGGTTTTATAGGTTCCAATATGCCAGCTGGAGAACGAAATATATTTGTAGGTAGAAATTGATGCATATAACGTTTTCCTCCTACTCTTATGGGATATATCGATGGAAACAGGTCCTATTGATGCGGTCAAAGGCAAGGTCAACTTCCATAGTTGGCAATAGGCGAACGAGAACGAGATATGTGCCTCAAGATTTGATTTGATAATAGAAAATCGTGAGTGAAATTTTTCAAAATAAGACTTGCCATCTGAGTAGATTTCATCTAGAAAAGTTTACATTTCAACCTCAAAAGTGAGCTCAGCCTCCAAAAAAATCTGATCCAACATAATAGAACTTGGCCTTCAATATAACTTGGCCTCCTCAACAAATCTTGGCCTCGATAGAAACTTGCCTCAAGTAGGGATCAACCTCTAATAGGGAATAATTCATGTTCCTCCACACTAGAACTCGGCCTCCTTAAAACAAAAAAACAAAAATATTGAAAAACTTTCCCAAAAGTGTGCCAAATACCATCTTACAACTCAACTATGGAAGAAAATACTTCACAAAAGACTTCTCCAACTGGGCTTCACTTCACTTCATAATGGCTCATCAGGTATGAACCTGAGACCTACTCCTCCTACTTGCTAAAGTAGACCCATATTATCTTGAGTGATGAATAAAAACTCTCCTTCTCATGCCTATTTATATTTATTTTGGGGTCTAGGTTAGGGAAAACTTATCTATTAGCTAGGCCAACTTGTGCAACTAACCGGATGTATAATATAAATTGAATATTTAAAAATTCATTTCTCCTCAACTGTGATGACTTATAAGGTTTGTCATATATCGTTGAAAAGGTCTTGAAATATGCTCTTAAAATATGTAACTTTCACTTCCATTTGGATATCCCTTATATCAATAACAACCATCTTCAAAATTATCCCTCTTTTTTACTTATGGCAATACTTTAATATTTACTTATTCTAAAAATTGCTCTCCCTGTCTATTTTTTCTCCATACTTCTTATCATATGCTCCCTTTGTTTGCATTATCACCCTCTTTGACATCAATAGAAAAGGGTGCTCTCCCTGAGTTTTTGATTTCTTTACCGATATAAAGGAGAGATCACTCCCAACTTCTTCCCGAGATATTCAAAGGCTTCTTTGGGAAAATTTTGTATAAATATGTTGGCAATCTATTATTTGGTGCCAATATATTCCATCTTGACATTATGCTCAGCAATTTTTTCTCTGAGAAAATTATGCTTGATTCGAAAGTGCTCATTAGGGGAATTTTGAGGTATAAAATAAGCCTCCTAAAGAAATTATAAAATAATAGTGGAAATAATAAAATAAGGCTAGATTTCATCATGCAATTTTAGAGGGAAAAAAAGGAAAAACTACTTTTTCAACTTGTATTTTCAACTTATCTCCCTATGGGTTTAATCAAATTTTGAGTAGGAAGACTCATTGGATACAGAATGTGATTCCTCATCCAAGGATTACCCATGTTGCATACTTTCAATGGACCTTGCTACACAAAAATTGAGAAATACATGAAAAAAAGTGATTGCAATTACATTTTTTCATGTATTTCTCATTTTTCATGTAGCAGGGTCCATCGAAAGTAAGCAACATGGGTAATCATTGGATGAGAAATTAAATTTTGCATCCAAAAAGTACTCCCGCTCAAAATTTGAGTAAAACATTAGGGAGATATGTTGAAAATACAAGCTAAAAAATTAGTTTTATTATTTTATTATTTTTTAATCTTTTTACTTTTTTACCCCAAAAATGGTGAATCATCCCCCATGGTTGACATCATCATATTGAATCCTATTGGTTCTTATAAAGTTTAGTTTAGTTGTACATTTTTCTTAAGAGGCCCATTTTAGACCTCAAAGTTCTCTAATGTTTTTTTAGTGCATGACAGGATTTCTTAAGATATTGATTGCACTAGTGTTGTTGCAAAAAAATAACAATTGGTTGACCACATTCCACTTTGATTTCCACCAAATTTTGTTTCATCCAAATATTTGGCTTCAACTGTAGAAACAGAAATTCATGATTTTATTTTTTCGTGTCCAAGGCACAATGAAAACTCCTAAGAAAAATGTTCTCTAGTTGATGCTTATTATGTCATTAATTCTACCTTCCCGATAAGCATCTATGTACATTGTTAATGTGAAATTTTTACTCTTAAGATACCAAAGCCCAAAATCAAGTGTTCCCTTTAAGTATCAAAATATCCTCTTACTACTTGCATTTCTGATTCCTTTGTTTCTCATTGAAATATTGCAACTATTCCTATTGCTTGCATAATGTTTGGTATTGAAGTTGTAAATTATAGTAGACTCTCAATCATAGGCTTGTAAAGAATTAAACTGACTTAAGATTAATCATCCTTACTTAACTTGCATCCAGTAATAATAGGGGTACTAATTGGTACACATTATTCCATTCCAAACTGCTTGAGCATATCCTTGAGGTATTTGGTGTTGAAAATGGAACCAAGAAAGATTCTAATTTAATTTTCACTTGAAATGAATTAGATGAAAATTGTAATTCCATGTAGACAACTTGAAAGAGTTAACTAAGTTAAATTTACTTAGTCGGTTCTGTTAATTCAAGTTTAGGGTCTAACTTGAGTCATGTAGAGTGTCTCATAATTTATAGGAGCCTAGGTTGATTTTATTTTGAGTTGCAATTAATTAATTCAGTAAACATGAGTTAGAGATAGTTAAACTAGTTCCAACTATTGGACGAACTAGTGGGAGGTCAAGTAGTGGGGTGTTTACTTTGTGATCAACTAGTTAACTGATAAATCAACCATAAATAATTCATGCATGTGTGATCTACGAGCTACCCAGTTGAGATTCGAGTTCAAGGGCAGTGTGCTATCATTTGTATAATCATTCAAATTGTACATGTGGTGTATGCAGTTAGAGGGAGGCATATAATGGATTGTGCAGTTATGGATGACGAATTTCCTAGTGTGGGGGCTAATTCCCAAGGAAATAGGGACTTGGTGCTTTAGGGGTATGTTGCTTGGGTGGTTTTCGTACTGTCCTCTCGGGGCTCGATTGCCGTGACAGGTGGTCGTATGTTGTTCACAAAGATGGCATAAGTAGAAAATTGGTTAAGTATTAGCTAAGGCTTGTCTAGGAAGCAGTGAGATAGATAGAGATAGTGTAGAGGTTGCTCGGGCTTGATCAAAGCATCGTAATCTTGTAATATTTTCTGAGTAATGAAATATACAGATAGTGGGGTTTTTAGATATGCCTTTCCCCAGGAAATCATTGTGTAATGTGTTGATTGAATTATTTCTCTTGTATGTTTCATGATTTCGTGATCGTTTAAATTATTTATACTAATGAGTAGAGTAGATTCAATTCTATTGTTTTGGTAAATTAAAATTAACAGTTTGAATCTAAAAGGAATCTCTACAAGGTATCAGAGATGAAAACACTATAGAAGAGAAGAATAGAAATGTATCTTTGTAGGCGGAATGAGTTTTGCAAATCTATTCTTTAGAGCTAGCATCAGGATCAGGATGGTGTGTTATAGTCTAAGGCTTGAGTATGCCCCAAGTGTAGCTCGAAATACATCGCTTGGAAGGACCTGATGGAAGCAATCATGGAAGATAATGGGTTGAAGGAATATATTGATAGCAATGTTCCAAACCAGCAGTTGTGGATGCACAAGATATAGCGGAATGGAAGAAGAATGTAGCCAAGGCAAGAAGGATCTTACTGGAAGGAGTTCAGGATCATATTGTCTCAAAGATAAATGGGAAGGAGACTCCATATGTAATGTGGATGGCCTTGACACAATTTTTTCAGAACAACACTAACCATAGGAAGTTGGCACTGAAGGAAAAGCTTCGCAAAATCAAGATGGAGAAGGTCGACACAATACCACAGTGCTTTAGAAAGTTCACCCAATGTCAGGATGAGATTGGGAGTGTTGGTGTTACAATTTTTTAATATGATCTGTTCAGCCTAGCACTTATAGACCTTCCCAAGAGCTGGCATAGCTACCAGTATTTTGTAAATGGAAGGGAGAAGCTACTAGAGTGGGAATTTTTGTGGTCTGACTTGGTACAAGAAGAGATAAGGAAGAACACCAGAGAGGGATCCTCATCCAGCATGATCATGAGGAGAATCATACCTTGGATGGAAACGAAAAGAAATGGAAAGGGAATAAATCCCAATCCAAAAATGATTCAGGTCAAGCAGGCAAGAAGAAGGACTTGTCGAATATTAAATGTTTTCAATTTCATGAGTTGGGACACTATTCCATGAAGTGTCTGCACAATAAGGTCATCAATAAGCCCTCATGAGGAGCGGCAGGTGAATCTCTTGCTTCACAATTTGAGTTGGATTTCACTCTCAATGCATGCATGGTGAAATTAGCGATGGGTAGTATGTGGTATCTGGATAGTGGAGGGAAACAAAGAACTTTTTAGTGACTTGGAGGAGGAGGACCTCTAGATGCACATTAAGATGGGAGATGATGGAAGGTATAGCATGACCGACATCGTTACTATTACTTTTCAGAGGGAGACTAGTTCTCCTCTCACATTAAAATATGTCATGTATGTTCCGGAGTTGAAGGTGAATTGAGTTTCAGTTTCTATGTTGGAAGATTGTGGCTACGATGTGATAGTTAGCAAAGGAAATTTTTCCCTTTGTCACATATCCATGATACAAGTGAAGTGGATTAGGGTTCGGGTGAATAACCTCTACAAACTAGATGTAAAATACTATTCTACTTTGAGCATGAAATAAGAGAAGGTGCAGAGCCGAGACATCGGTGAATTATGGCATTGGAAACTTGGCCATTTGTGTAGAAATTTATTAATACTGATGTATTACCAGATCCTCCTGATCTAACAATATTTATCTTCTTGTTAAACTTTCTGAAATTTAAAACTCAATTGCAAACACGTGTGAATCAATTCAATCTCACATAACACAGTTGTTTAACGGGAAATCTTAAAGCTAAAAACCTCAACTATCATATATTATGTATATCAATGGAATCATGTAATAATATCATACAAAGCTTGTAAATCTAGATGTCTAAACAATCAACAATCATTACACATTGTCATGCAGAAATTTGCATATCTATGCACCAATTTCTTACCTGATAGCCTGCCTCCACTATGCAATCCCTGCTTAAGAAGACCCCTAAATGAATTCGAATTGGCCTTGCCTTGACTGCACAATCCTCATTGGAAACTAAAATGTGTGTCAAAGGCATTGAATGTTGTTGAGATTCAACAAGATGATGAGCTTAGTGAAAAGAGTCGCCTTCACTAAGTGGGCCCACGGGCTATTTTTGGCGCAAGTCTATTTTTAGACTACGTCTATTTTTAGACATGGTGATCATATTTCAGAAGTTGCAGAATGCTATTTGTGGATGGTTGATAAAGTTTCAAAAATAGATGAAATTCTATTTTTAGAATATTGGGCGAAGTCTATTTATATATCGTCGATCTAAAAATAGATGCATGTTGATTATTATTAGCTCTTAATAATAATCAAACTCTAAACAACAACTTATTCTCTTAGAGCACTTAAGTTCAGTGCACAGGTTTGGGAAATCAGTCGACTGAGGGAATTACACAATTCCCAAGGGAAACTGGTGGTTCATGCATGGAGGACTCAGTTAGAACTGAAGTGGCAAAGTTATGACAGAGTTGGAAGAGTAGTTTATGGAGTTGTATTCTGTTTAACTCGGTTAGACACAGTTGAGCTAGTTGTATCTAGTCTAACTGAATGATACACTAGTGAGAGTGAAGTGAATTAATTATTTAATTAATTCACAAGTAACAACTCATTAATCAACTGAACAATACAGCAGTTAACTACAATGCATGGCAGTTCCAATGGAGAGATAGGTGAAAGGGCAAGATGGACTATCTGTTGTGACTATAGTGATGCATTGATTGCATCACACACACATTGGAGTTTCCAATAATGATTGTGCAGTCAAGGAAAGGGTAATTAGAATTTATTTAGAGCTATTCTTCAGCAGGGATTGCGTAGTGGAGGCAGGCTAGCAGGGGGCAAAGATCGGTGCATGGATTTGCATATTTTTCCTGATTAGTGTGTGACGATTGATTGTACTAAGAGCTTGATGTACTAAGATTTGTATGAGATTGTCATATGATCTCCATGATACATAATATATGATATTTGGGGTTTTCAGCTTCAAGCTTTCCCGTTAAACAATTATGTTATGTGCGATTGTTTTTATTTATGCTTCACATTTGTGTGCAATTAATTTTCTGCAAAAGATTAACAGTGGAATGATTATGTATTTTGCAAGAAGTTAAATATTGTGAGATCAGAAGAATATAGGAAATATGCATGCTTAATGTATATATTTTCTACATGGTATCAGAGCATTTTTAATTCTTGAAGATTGAAATTGTGAAGAATTGTTGAGTTTGTGCTGGTGGACAATTCGAATTTTCTATAGAAGATTCTTGGTGTAGAAGTTGTGTATACATTGAAATGTATTTCAACGGGTTGCGATTGGAGTATGCCCTTGATGGAAGCTTGAATTACATATCCTGGAAGGACAGGATGGAGGCGGTGCTGGAGGATAATGGACTGAAGGAGTTCATCGATAGCGATGTTCCTAAGCTGGGATCTAGTGATGTTGCATTACTTGACACATGGCAACAGAAGACAGCAAAGACAAGAAGAATTCTGTTGGAAGGTGTGAAGGACCATATTGTGTTCAGCCTTCATGATAAATCCACTCCATTCTTAATGTGGAAGGCTTTGATAGACGTGTTCCAAATCAGAAGTGACCAAAGGAAGTTGGCACTTAAATACAAGATCAGAAAAATAAAAATGGAGAAGGGCGAGAGTATTCCAAAATACCTCACGAAGTTTGTCCACTGCAAGGATGAACTGGGAAGTGTGGGGGTTACTATTGATGATGAAGGCTTGGTGAGATTGGCTCTCCTTGGGCTTTCGAAGAGTTGGCATAGCTACAAATACTCTGTTAATGGACGGGAGAAACTACCGGGATGGGAGCGACTTTGGTCGAATCTTGTGCAGGAGGAGATAAGGCAAGGTACCAGGGATGGATCTTCATCAAAGAATGAAGATGAAGAGTATTGTGCTTTGGCTACAAAAGCAAGGAAAGGGAAGGGGAAGAAAATTCCTTCAAAATCCAATGTTAAAGGCAAGAAGTAGGATTTGTCCAAAGTGAAGTGTTTTCACTGTCACAAACATGGGAATTTCGCCACTAACTACCCACAGAAGAAGAAGAACAAGAAGGTTGTTGGAGTTGCAGCTGGAGAGACCTTAGCCTCAAAATTTGAACTTAATTTCTCTTTGATCGCATGCTTAGTTTCAAGCGCAATGGGATCAGTGTGGTATCTTGATAGTGGTGCGTCTTTCCATATGACGGGAGACAAGGAGTTGTTTAGTGACTTGGAGGAGAAGGACCTCCAGATGCATAGAGAGATGGATGACGATGGTCAGTACAGTGTGACTGGCATTGCGACCATTACCTTTGAGAGGGAGTCTGGTAATCCATTCTTGTTGAATAATTTTATGCATGTTCCAAGTCTGAAGAAGAACTTGGTCTCGGTCGCAATGCTGGAATACAAAGGTTATGATGTTGTTTTCAGTGAGGGAAAAGCCTTCCTTCAACATAAAACAACGGGTCAAACCAAGAAGATAGGGGTTCGAATTAAGAATCTCTACAAGCTGGAGGTAGATGGCTACGCTGCAATGGTGGGAAAAGTAGAAGAAGTGGTGAGCCGGGATGAGGGTGAATTATGGCATAGGAGATTGGGCCATCTTCACCATGGTGCTTTGAAGATTTTGCAACAGATTTCTACTGGACTTCCCAAGGGTACTCTTGCGCAGTCAGATCAGTGCAAGGGATGTACTATGGGTAAGTTTGTGAAGACGACCTTTCATGAGAAGGATAACTGTGCTTCGGTGATACTAGAGAGAATTCACACAGACGTGTGTGGATCTTTCTCGGTTGCTTTGTTGGGGCCCTTGTTTTGAATTTTGCATGAAGAGAAGATTTTGGGTTGTGGATCGACATGTGGCAGGCGCAACAATGGTAGGTAGCAGAGCTGTCAAGGTTGTAGAGGAGCAGGAGATGAACAACAAGGTTGGTGCAGGCAAGTGCAGACGAAGGGGAGATGTGACAAAGGAATAGATAGTGGAGCGCATGTGCAATAGGAAGAAGCCAAAAGCAATTGAGTAAGAACAGAAGAGAAACTAATAGTTGTGCTGGCGGGTGAATAAATAGGCCATCACCCAGCAGAAAAGGGAGTCATGCACAGATGCAGAGGGATCAAAGAGGTTAGAGCAGACGTCATAGAAGAGCTCTTTTCTGAGCGCGACGATCTATCATGGCTGTAATATCTCTCTCTCTCTGTCCTGTGGAACCTCTGTAATAGAAGTGGAAAGCTCTTTCTGTCGAGCAATGTAACTCTTGATCCGCTAAATGGTTATTAATATATCTAAAGGTTGGTGTCTTACTGTATGAGTTAAATGTGTTGCATGATGTCTGTGGCACTTTAACATTTTATTTTCTTAGTATCTGCATAATGTTCTGAGAATATATTCTACGTATGATGTCAGGTATGCAAATGATCCAATGTTAGTTTCAAGTTGTGGATCCATCGGCCAATACCGATCTGTTCCCATCCTTCATGTGATCATGGCACGCCTCGGGTGAGACTCTCTGCTCCTCGGAGTAGGGTGAAAATGCTGGCATGCTGCTAGACTACAGCGGACTCCTTTGTTGGCTCAATCCTCGAACCTGGGTCTTGCTCGCGAGACCTGTTTCCTCGCCAAAAAATGGTTATGTTGCCGAGACCCTAAACTTCATTAGGGGAACTAGATCATGTTATCAAGGATATTCGAAGGAGAAATACAGAGATGGTGGGATAACCACCTGGACCAGTTTATCACTCAGCAAGATGAGCTGAGGAGCCAAAAAGAGAAGGTGATCATAGATCTAGTCCTTTTCTCAGATTCTGCAAGAGATACCTACGAGATCCTCTGGGGAAAGTTCCCCAATGAAATCTATAACTGGTTGTAGAGGTTGCAGACTAAAGTAACGAAGGATAAATTGCATAATATCAACCGCAAGTGGGTGCACGGAGATCCAGTGGCCCTTCATCAGTTGGATACTGAACTGACCCGAGCTGTAGATTTCTGGGTAGAATCTACTTTGGATGGATATATTGTGGAGTTTGCAGTGGAGTGCTACCAGTCTTTCTCCAGATCTGAAGCTATATTCCGATCCAGACTAAGAGGCAAGTTGACGAAGGAAATTCCATTGTGGATTAAGGCCCTGATGGTGGACGAAGGGCTGATGGAATTCCAGAAATCAAGCATGGAAGCGTAAACCTCCAGTGCTGGGGGAAGGGCTTGAGGGAAAAATTCTACATGAAATGTGAAGCGGGGAAGTGGGGGCATGGATGTTGAAACCGCAAGGAGTTTGAGGGAGTGACGTGCACATCGGAGGGTGTAGATTGCCGAAAGGTGGCGAGAGAGGGTGATGAGGGAGTTGAAACGACAAGGGAGTAGACGGAAGGATAAAAGGGAGGCGCCTCAGGAGATAATGGACATGGAAGGCCAGGTGTGTCCCCAGGAATTGGGAGGGACCGTTAAACGAGTACGGCGGGTACATGGGAGCCCAGCCAAGAGGAAGGGAGAGACGGTGTCTAAAGAAGGAGATGCAGACGCACGCCCAGCAGTAGATTCCAATGTCAAGTGGTACGTCGTGATGCAGCAACTATTCCAAGAAAGAACGACATTCATATCTCTAGGTATTTCGAATTCCCAAAGTTCAAATAGTGTGGATCCCTACCTTCCCCTAGTACTTTATAAACCCTTAAGTGATATTTTCGTTAAGTTAAAAGAGTTGAGTCGATTGAGTAGCAGTCAGTTGTCAGCAGCAACGCAAGCTAATAGTAGCATTACTAGTGGTATAATTACGCAACTAGGACCCATAGGGTTCATTCTGGTTACACCCTTGCAAGTGAATATGGCGAGGTCATTCACCCGGTACCCAGAATTTTCTGGGCGGGGTAACGACGATGTGGAACAGCACTAGTACTTCTGTGAAGCCATATGGAGAGCTCGGCAGACGCCAAATGCAGGAAAGTTGATAGAGTTCCAAACCACGCTGAGAGAAAGGGAATTGCGCTGGTTCATAAAGTGGTCAGAGGCCCACCCGAATCCAGTGATTGCGGACGTCAAGCGAGACTTTGTCAGAGAGTTTAAGCTACCCCAAACAGACCAGCAAGGTCTGTCTGAGCTATGGGAGATCAAGAAAATAGAAGGAGAAACTGCGTGGGAGCTGATGCGCAGGTTCAAAGATGCGATTGGGAAACTCAGCTACCCGATCGACCCAAATCATCAGAGAGACTGGTTCATCAAGGCTCTGCTTCACTTGACGCGAACCCCCCTCACCCATCAAAATATCGACAACCTGTAGGATGCATTGGAATAGGCCATGAAGATAGAGGCGATGGCGGGCTACCCTCAGGAATATAGGGGAGGGGCGGCCCCACAAGACCCATCCCTACTAGGACTGCAACATCAAATTTCCAATCTGACTGAAAAAATTAAGGAGATGCAGCCTATAAGACCAACCAGGCTAAATCTGGTGCACACACTGCCTGGTAGAAGGACATGTGGCGACCGAGTGTCCTCGGTTGCGAAGCCCGGGAGTGGGGGCCTCAACAGTGGCAGTGCAAGGGGCTCCAACTATCAGAGGAGTTGCGCAGATAAACTCGCAAGGGGTCTATCCACCGCAACAACCGTATGCGAGGTTCCCAAACCAACCGACCCAAGCCGCAACGGAGTTTTGCGAAATCTTCCGAACGGTGGGTCATCAACCTCAGATGTGCCCGATTTTGCAGAAGTACTCCAATGTTTCAAACAACGTGTATTGTGAGTTCTGTGCTTCGACAACTCATAGCACCGAAAAGTGCAGAGCTATAGACGCACTAGCGAACCAATTATATCGGCCCCCCTACAGGGTGAATGAGGCTCCCAGAGGCAGAGGAGGCGGTCTGCGAGGAGGCCGCACAGGCGGACAGGGTCCGTTGAGATGCTACAACTGTGATCAGGAGGGACATGTGGCCTGACAATGTCCCCTACCCAGAAGACAGTGGTGTTCATAGTGCCGCGTGAATGCACACACAACAGAGGACTACCCTGAACTCATCAAGAAGTGGGAGGAACGAGCAAGGCAGAGAGGCACGAATCTGGTGAATGCAGAACCTCGGGGGATGGAGACTCTGGCCATGCCAAATTTAGCCATAGTTACACAAGGAGGGAAGAAAACGGAGGAGGATGCCCGTGAGAAGGACCTGAGGCAAGTGATTAGGCCAGCATCCCCGAAACAACTGATCAGGCCAGAAATACAGAAAAAATACTTCCAGGAGGCTGTGGAAACTTTTCCCTAACTGGGGGGAGACAAAGGTATTCAGTTATCTGTGAAGAATGACACCAGAGACCAGGGTGCTACGGGGGCTCTGATTGAGGAATGGCTCCACCTGTTCCTCAAAATTGTTGACAATGCTTCAATGCGGGAATATCTGAAGAATACCCTGGACGACGTGTTGCAGGGGAGCACAGGAGCGAGGGATTCCCCAGAAACATCACCACAATATGTACAATGTGTAAAGAAGAACAAAAGAAGAATGGGAAAAGAGTTCTAGTTAGACACACAGGTTGTGGGATTTCAGATCAGGGATACCATGCTCGATTTGGGATCCGACGTCAATATCCTATCCTGGAAGACTTGGGAAGCTCTAGGGTGACCCCAGTTGACTTATTCACCAATTCAGCTCAGGATGGAAAACTAGTACTGCATTGTGTTGATTGGCCGACTCAAAGACGTCGAGGTAAACATCACAGGAGTAAATACCTACACAGACTTTAAGGTAATAGATATTATGGGAGACAAAGATCCATACCCTACATTTCTAAGGATTGAATGGACTTTTGAAAACTACGCCATAATCGATCTCAAGAACGAGCTGATGATTTTTGAAGACGGGGAAGTTCAAGTCACTCAACCGCTTGACCCGTATCAGGGTCCAAGATATACAGAAACAGTAGATAACAGGGAGGATGCTCAGATATTGGAAAACCTCTATCAAATGAAAGCAGGGAAGAGGGAGGATTACATTAACCCAATAGTGACCGGCTCCGTAAGATGGTGAAGTATCCAGAGCTCGAAGCTGGGCTCCGAAATCGCTTGGGAAGACTTGCAGCAAGGCAGGTATGAGACTAGCACAAGGAGATGTGCCAATATTGCAAGAATCCATTGGATTGGGGCTGAGATAAGGGAATACCCCAAAGGAGAACAGGATACCACTCTTGGACGTGGCATTACAATCCACCTCTCCCAGGTGGTGGAAAAATCACCGCAACTCCCTGTCGTGGTAGAATTACATTGTGACGACTTTGAGGGCGTGGTTTAAGGAGGACGAAGGACCTCGAAGCAAGCAGAGATACCAAGGAAATTATGATCCGGAGGACCATCTGAGAGTCTTTCAGGAGCAGTGGCAAAGTGTGGGATACCCGGAGGAGCTGTGGGTACATCAGTTTCTCCACTCCTTGGGTACCATCACACACACCTAGTACTTAGAAGAAGAGAGGAAGAGAGGGGCCATTTCTTGGGAGGAGGTTGCAGAAAAAAATTTTCAGTGCTTCTCCTTTAAGGGGAAGATGGACCTGATATCCCAAGCATTACAGGCCATAAAAGGAATATTTTTTTTCCCCGATCAGAGCACAAACTGGGGGCCATTGGTGGTGAATCCCGATGGCAGGAACAAGTTGGTTTGCCAAAGGATTGACAGTGATCTAGAAGATGACAGTCTGGAGGACCTAAGGCACCTATAATTTGAAGAGACAGAGGGAGAGCGGAACATCAAAGAAGATCCGACCACTGAATGAGTCCATCTACTTCTGCTGAAGACAAAGAAGCTAAACATCGGCATGGAGGAAAAACCCAAGCTGGCTACAGTTGGGGACTACTGGGAAGAGGAGATGACAAAGGAAATTTTTACTCTCCTCCAGGAATACGAAGACCTATTCCCTTCATCGGTTGTGGATTTAAAAGGGATAAAGGGGGATCTCAGAGAGATGAGGATTATATTGAAGCTGGATGCCAGGCCAGTGAAGCATCGACCTTACTGGCTGAACCCGCGGATAAAGGAGAAAGTAAAACTAGAGCTCGAAAAAATGCTGAAGGCAGGTCTAATTTTCCCTGTGGAAGAGGCAGAGTCGGTGAGCCCCATCGTCATTCAAAATAAGAAGGACAAGTCAGAAATCCACATCTGTGTGGACTACCAAAGTTTGAACAACTCCTGCATCCACGACCCATTCCCCACCCCATTCAACGATGAAGTACTAGACAACGTTGCGGGGAATGAGGCATACTCCTTCACTAATGGGTTCTCAAGATACCATCAGGTGCGCATCGCGAAAGAGGAAAAGAAGAAAATGAATTTGACCATAGAGTGGGGGTCCTTTGCATATCACGTGATGCCATTTGGGTTGAAGTATATATGGATGACTGGACAGTCTACAGCTTGCTGAAGGATCACGCCACCCTGCTACGCATAATGTTCGATCGATGTCGGAAATTGCAAATTTCCTTGAACCTGAAGAAATTCATCTTTGCAGTTCTATTCAGAACGCTCCTAGGATATGTGGTGTGCAGGCAAGGGGTCTGTGTTGACCCCGCTAAGGTGGCATTGATTGTCCACATGGAAGCCCTGAAAACTGTGAAGCAATTGAGGTCGCTACTGGGGCACACAGGTTATTACAGGTAGTTCATCAGGAACTATGTGAAGATAACTGCTCCTTTGGAAAAGTTACTGCGGAATTCAGAGGTGTTCCAGTCGACGGATGACTGCAGATTATCCCTTGACACTTTAAAAGAGAAGCTGGCCACTGCGCCCATTCTGGTCCACCCAGATTGGGATAAGCAGTTCCATGTGCATATCGATGCTTTTGGTATTGCACTTGGGGCTATCTTGGGGCAACCAGGGGAGATGATAGTTGACCACCCAGTGTACTTTGCCTGCTGCAAGTTGTCTAATGCAGAGCAAAACTACACCACCACAGAGAGGGAGGCACTAGCCATGGTGTACTCGCTTCAGAAGTTCTGCCACTATCTCCTAGGAGGTAAGTTCAAATTCTTCATGGACCACTCTACATTGAAATACCTGGTCAACAAGCCAGTTTTGGAAGGACGGATATGTTGATGGCTCCTACTCTTTCAAGAATTCACCTTCAAAGTAATTGTCAAGCCCGGGAGGCTGAATGTCGGGCCCGATCATCTATGCTGGTTGGAGACTGGTGAAAATGAGAGTTCTCTAGATGATCGGTTGCCTGATGCTGATCTTTTCCGGGTAGAAGCCATACCAGATTATTTGGCCAAGATCGCAACATACCTCACCATGGGGCAGTGTCCTCAGCACTATACCGCGATCCAGAAACGACACCTGATCGTCCGCACCACTGACTACCAACTGATTGCGGGGAAGTTATATAAATTGGGACTTGACGACATTCTGCGGAGGTGTGTCCTCAACCATGAACGCAAAGCCGTTCTGTGGGAATGCCATAGCGGCATCGCGGGAGGACACGTGGGGGAAAAACCCACAACCAGGAAAGTGCTACAAGCTGGACTATGGTGGCCGACGGTCCATGCCGATAGTAAATATTTTGTTAAGAAATGTGATGTTTGTCAGAGAACAAGGAGGCCCTCTCACAGAGACGAGCTCCCACTACACCCGGTGACTATATTGCAACCGTTCGAGAAGTGGGTTGTCGACTTCGTAGGCCCCATAGCACCTGCAGCCAGGCATTCAAAGGCCCGATACATCATCACTGCCACGGACTACCTGACCAGATGGGCCAAAGTAGTGGCAGTACGGGATTGTACGGCAGAGACGACCGCCCGGTTTATCTTTGAAAACATCATCAGCAAGTTTCTTCCCCAGGAGCTTAACCAGTGATCAAGGTACACACTTCCTTAATGACACAATCAAATCGTTGCTGGACACTTTCATGATACAACATCACAAAAGCATCCCGTACCACCCACAGGCCAATGGCACTGTCGAAGTGTTCAACAAAATCCTCGAAAAAGACTTGACGAAGATCTGCAACACAAAACGGGATGATTGGGATGAACGGTTTCCAGCCGCACTGTGGGCCTACCGAACAATGGTGAAGCACTTGATGAATCAAACACCTTTCTAGTTGGTGTATGGCTATGAAGCTATGATTCCCATCGAGTTCACCATACCGAGCCTTCTGATCACCACCTCCCTAAAGTTCTCGGAGGAGGAATCACTACAGGAACGCCTACATGAATTACAGGAACTTGACAAGGCAAGGTTCCTTGCCGAGTTCCATCAAAAAGTTCAGAAAGCTAGGCAGAAGACGTGGCATGATTGCCACATTAAGAGAAAAACATTCCAGGTTTGCAGCAAGGTTCTGCTATACGATAGCAAGTTTCAAAAATTTCCAGGGAAACTGCAGATGCACTGGTTGGGACCCTACTTCGTTATCGAAATTAAGGATTCCGAAGCGGTTCGGTCGGCTCAACTGGACGATATGGTTTTACCTGGCTGGGTGAATGGTGCACGCCTAAAGCCCTACCATGACTAAGTTTCTTTATCTTTCTGTTAATAACTCTCGCACCCGAGAGAAGTCCGTAGAGTAGCATAGTTGAATAAGTCTCTCGCACCCGAGATGAGTGTAGGTTGATTCATTTGTCCATGCATAGGTCGTCAATAACTTCTTGGTTACGAGGACCGCAACGCAATCGATTATGGTCAGGGAGGGGCGCGTCCCACATGCCATCCCCGTAGGACAAGAAAATGTGTCAAGTGTCAGTCCCCATCATTTCATTTAGTACTTATGTCAGTTCGTAGGATCGCCAGGATTTGCAACGTAAATTTCCATAATTAGAAGTAACCTTGCAGTAATCATTTTTCCATAATTAGAAGTAACCTCATTCGTCGTGTCTACCAATTTCCCCATACCACCGTCAGCAGATGTCAGAACACACCTCAGCAGGCGACTGATCACACAATTATCGTTGCAGAGGATGCCAGCAAGAATTAATTCGTTATGGGGTCTCATCAACCTCACTCGTGCCAGTTAATTACATAGTCTGCATGAAGAAAAGCGCGAGAATTCCGGAGATATCCGAGTTAGAGTTAGAAATTTCTGAAGGAGCAAAGGAAATTGGAGCAGAACTAAAGCAGCAGAGGTGTCCCGAAGCACAGAGCCAAGAGAAGGGGCTGAGAACTATTTTGCAGGTGTATCAACGACGCGCAAATATGACAAAATTCAATCCAGAAATATTAGAACAGGAGCTCGACAGTAGGATTCACAAAACGAAGTCCCTCGTCGGGAAGTATGACAGCGCAGCCCTCATCGATGTAGACCTCACGGATTACTTCGAGTTTCCGGCGCTCAAAAAACAAGTGTACATGGAGAGCTACACCACAGAGGCAGGGCGAGCAGCAACAAGAATTTTTCCTGAGTTTCGATGCATCCAGCAGTCCTCAATCTTGAATTTGAGGAACCTACCCATATTTGGGACGACAGGTGCTGCCATGCAATGTACCAAGTTCTTGCTATGCAGAATTCAGAACGGTTCCTTGTGGTTGGGAAAAGAAATTCCAATCCACGACAAGGACATTCACAGACTGACAGGGCTTTCACAGGAAGGCCAAGACGTTTCTTCAGCATTCCAAACCATCTCCAAAAGAGCAAAGAAGTCGGGGGACACTGATTATTATGAAAAATATGGCACCCGAAGGGGAGGGAAGGGGGTGAAAATTGAGCTCATCAACAAGCCCAAAATTAGGTTTTTCGTGCTACCTCATTGCCAGTAAGACAATGAGGCATTACACCAAGGGGGAGTGTACCTTGGACACCATTTCAATCATGGAGCACTGCGTCCAGGGGACCAGGCTAAACTGGTGCTCCTTCCTATTGAAGGAGCTATTCAATGCATGTGAGGATAATTACAAGAGGACAACGGGATTCATCTATGGATACCTGATAGTCATGCTAGCTATGTGGAAGTGGAATTCCCCCCTCATCAGGATGTCGGTAGAGATAGCAGAGAATCAGCTGCTGGCAATGAAGTTCATTCCATGGAAGGTGTCGAGAGACCCCAGCACTAAGGAGGTAAACGCGAAGGCCTTTCGAAGTTGGTATGGCTTAATGATTGATGTGGTGATGAGCCAACAGAGGATCCCCAGAAATCTATTGGATGGATACAGCGAGCAATTTTGGTTTGGGGTTACCCACAAGCACATGTTCCTCCGACCTGCTTGCATGCCAAAGGAGACATTCCAGATGAGGCCGTTGAAATTCCAAATCGTCGATGCAGCCTTCCACACCGAAGTTTGTTCATGGCCGGGGGTCGCGATGGAAGTCCGAAGTGGGGTATACACATACAATTTCGACAAGATGCTACAACATCAATTTCCAGGTGAATCGGCTGCGGAGGCAGCAAACAGGGTCTCCAACCTACAGCTCCTCCCAATCATCCGCAAACTAATAACCCAGGTAAGAAGTTTCAACGAAGTGGTCCACGTGATATCAAGTAGTGCCACTCCTCTTCCATTTTTTTCTGAATTTCAGGTTTCTCAGTCCACCCCGCTCCCAAACACGACCTCCATCACCACCCCCATTCCGAATGTACTGTTTAGTTCACCAAGCCCAGTAGCCACCTTGTTGGGGGAAAAGAGTAAGCCCTCTAAACCCATAGCGGCACCCAAGGCCAAGAGGGCAGAACTACAGAATCAAGCCCGGTGGTCGACCTCATAGAGGAGGATCTGCCCCGGAAATTGCTCATAGGGGTACCCATCCAGGAAGAACCAATCATCGAGATAGGGGAAGCAAGTGGGTTTACACCTCACCCTCCCACTAACCCCTTCAACTTCATAAATATTTGTATTTCACCCCCTCGTACCGACCCACTCCCACCTACCACTTCATCCACCCCATCCAACTCATCTACCACTGTATCAGATCCAGTAATTCGGAACCTACTCAATGGGGACCACGGAATAGAGGTTGACTCAGGTACAAAATTGGTACCACTAGCCAACCCCGCTTTGGAACTCTAGACTACTTTTACTGACCTAATCACACAGATGGAACAAATAGTTGCAGACACGGATGGGTCAATCCCTGAGTCTACTCCACTCCAGCAGCCTGTCCAAGCAGATCAGGGGGAGCGACCGGACCTAAATATGGCGGACTCTGTACCCCACAAAATTATGCCGCCATCCCCTCAAGGACAATCAACCAGATCAGTTGCCAGTGGGCAACAACTGCAAGAGCGGCGGCTGGATCAAGGTACTTCAAGGGCCGAAAGCATGGAGACGTGGGGCACGGCTCAGTTCTACCACTTCATCTAGACGGAAACCCAGCAGGCAGAAATGCTCCACTCTAAGCTGCAACAGAGGTGTGAGCAACAGCAGCAGCAGATAATCGTGCTTACTGAACAGTGTGAGCAGCTCAAAATGGCACACAGGAAGCTACAGGACCAGATGGATGAAGTGGCCAGGGTTTTCACGGAGGTATGGCCTGTAGTGTCAGCTCACTACAATCAGCTGCCCGTGGATGTGCAAGAAATGGACGTATTACAGCGAGCAATCCACCTCAGGGTAGTGTACTCCAACCTACACTAAGAAAACACAGAGCTCTGAGTGGCATTGGCAGCACGACCAGCACTACCTAACCCAGCGGCAGTCTACACAGCACAAATTTCTAAGAAACAGGGCCAGGTAACCAAGATGCAAGAAGATCTCATTACTGCAGCCAAAGATGCCTACGACCTTCTGAAAGGTCTACAGGAACGCTTAATGGCCCTTACAGTGAAGACACAGCCATTTTTAGCTAAGCTGCAACAACTCTCCAAAGAAATACAAGACGCCATGGACCCCTCACAGCTGGACCAACTATATGCCCAAGAGGATGCACTAGAGGTCCAAATCCAGCAGACAGAGGCCAGTTTAGAAATGGCCAAGTAGGAAATTCAGGAGCTTTTCCAGCCCCTACAGATTAGCTCCCAAACGATGCATCAGTTGGCCGTCGAGTCCGGAACCCAAATCAGCACAGTATTCAGTGCTATACCGGCAGACGTCAGGGAGGAAGCTGTCACCAATATCACGATGGAGATGAATGAATTATTATAGGGGTGGAAGCAGGTTGTGGTAACCTTCCACGAGCTTAAGGCTTCATCTTTGAGAAAGGTCCTGGAGTTGGGGCCCTTGTTTGGGCAGCAAAATGAAGGTGTGCAGCAGGAATAAGGCACAGGGTGAGGCGGAGCTATGGATTTGGAGACAATGATTTTCGATTGACTCGAGACGAGTCAAGAGACTGTGGTCGGGGCCTGTTGGGGCCCTTGTTTTTAATTTTTCATGAAGATTAAATTTTGGGTTGCGGATCGACATGTGGCAGGCGCAACAACGGTAGGTAGCGGAGCTGCCGAGGTTGCGGAGGAGCAGGATATGAACGACGAGGTTGGTGCAGACAAGTGCAGATGAAGGGGAGATGTGGCAAAGGAACAGATAGTGGAGCGCATGTGCAACAGGAAGAAGTTGAAAGAAACCGAGTAAGAACAGAAGAGAAACTAATACTTGTGCTGGCAGGTGAATAAATAGGGCATCACCCAGAAGAAAAGGGAGTCATGCACAGATGCAGAGGGATCGAAGAGGTTATAGAAGACGCCGTAGAAGAGCTTTGTTCTGAGCATGACATCCTTGTATTTCCTTTTTTTCTATCGATATATCATGGCTGTAATATCTCTCTCTCTTTGTGTCCTGCGGGACCTCTGTAATAGAAGTGGAAAGATCTTTCTGTCGAGCAATGTAACTCTTGATCCGCTGAATGGTTATTAATATATCTAAAGGTTGTTGTCTTACCGTATGAGTTAAATGTGTTGCATGATGTCTGTAGCACTTTAAAATTTTGTTTTCTTATTATCTGCATAATGTTCTGAAAATATCTTCTACGTATGATGTTATGTATGCAAATGATCCGATGTTAGCTTCAAGTTGCGGATCCATCTACCAATACCAATCTGTTCCCCTCCTTCATGTGTCACGGCACATCTCGGGTAATACTCTCTGCTCCTCGGAGTAGGGTGAAAATGCCGGAGTGGTGCTAGACTACAGTGGACTCCTTTGTTGGCCCAATCCTCGAACCTAGGTCTTGCCCACAAGACCTGTTTCCTCGCCAACATGCTTCAATAGCAAAACACAAGTATTGTGTTATATTTTTTGATGACTATTCTCGTAGATGTTGGATATTCTTCATGCAAAAGAAGAGTGAAACATTCTCAAATTTCTGTGAGTTCAAAGCATTAGTGGAGAAGGAGTCGGGGAAGCAAGTGAAATATCTACAGAGCGATAATGGTGGTGAATACATCTCGGGTGAATTCAAAGACTTCTGTACCAAAGAAGGAATTCGAAGAGAACTCATAGTGCCTCATAACCCAAAGAAGAATGGGGTCGCGAAGAGGAAGAACAGAACGATTGTGGGTGCTACACGATCTATGTTGCATGACTAGGGCCTACCGATGCACTTGTGGGCAGAAGCATGCAACACTGCGATTTATGTGCAAAATTTTTGTCCTCATAGAGTAATTGGCATGAGTACACCTGAAGAAGCTTTTACTGGTAAGAAGCCTGATATTTCTCATTTGAAGATTTTTTTCTCATATGTTTACAT
This sequence comes from Pinus albicaulis, assembly GCA_034641835.2. Classification (NCBI taxonomy): domain Eukaryota; kingdom Viridiplantae; phylum Streptophyta; class Pinopsida; order Pinales; family Pinaceae; genus Pinus; species Pinus albicaulis. The sequence continues at coordinate 281,979,447 of CM076575.1, forward strand.
TCATGTGACAAAGGACACCAGGAATAAGCTAGAGCCGACTGCAGAAGTTGGGATATTTGTGGGGTACATAGAAACACCCCATAATTATCGTGTGTATTTTCCAGATAGTCAGATGACTGCGGTGCAACGGGATATAAAATTCAATGAGGTGAAAGCCATGAAGTTGTCGCTTGAGAGGGAGCTACACTTGCATGCAGAGGAGGAACTTCTTGTTCCCAAAGATAAGCCTCTAGATGTGGATCAGCCACAGGAGGAGATTCATGGAGTGGAGGAGTCCAATCATGCAAAACCAAACATCAGACAAGGCAGAAAGAGGACCACAGAAGCTGAGAGACTAAAGCTTGATGCAGCACACAATGTAGGAGTTCCTACATCACAACGCAGACAAAGACAGTCACATGACTGATTTAATGGATACATGGCTCTTATGAGAAAGTGTATCATGACAGAGCCATCTTATTTTGAAGAAGTAGTGCAGGAGCCCACATGGGTAGATGCCATGGTGGAGGAGTATGACTCTATTTTCAGAAACATTGCTTGGGAGATTGTTCCAAGGCCAGTGGGAAAATTAGTTGTAGGATCAAGATGGATCTACAAGATAAATCAAGCTACTGATGGGAGCGTCGAGAAGTATAAGGAAATATTTTTTTCCCGGGGCTTCTCACAGATCAAGGGGATTGACTATGAAGAAACCTTTGCACCTGTCACATGGTATTCTTCCATATGGACCATCCTTTCTCTCTCAGCGCAGATGGATTGGCACATTCATCAAATGGATGTGAAGACTGCATTCCTTAATGGGATCATTGAGGAAGAGGTGTACATTGAGTAGCCTGAAGGATTTGAGATCTTCAACAGCGAGTCACATGTGTGTAGGCTCAAAAGAGCGTTGTATGGGCTGAAACAAGCACCACGTGCTTGGTACACTCAGATTGACAGCTATTTCTCTGGACTTAGCTTCACCAAGGGTGAGGCAGATGCAAACCTGTACCAGATTGTGGTGGAGGGTAAGCTTTTAATCATTGTTCTTTATGTTGATGATTTAATACTAACAAGTGATGAGCAGTTGATACACTCATGCAAGGCGGTCTTGCAAAGGATTTTGAGATGAAGGATTTGGGCCTCCTTCATTATTTCCTTTACTGGGAAATATGCGCGGCCAGGAAATAGAAAAGTTTGTGTCTCAAGGAAAGTATGCAGGAATCTAGACTAAAGTTGTTGTGTAACCAGCTCAAAAAGAGAAGAAAGGAAATATCAACTCCTTAGAAATGAGCCACTTCGAGGGGGCAACCTCCAATACATTACATAAATGAAAAATTCTTTGATGATACAAATGAACAAAACCTCCTTCTATATATGGGAGTCCATGGGGCCACAATATAATCCTAGTGGGGCCATAATGTAATCCTAGCCGACCTAACAATAATAATGTAAGGGCACAATAATAACAATATGGGGGTTACAGGGGTACAACAATAACAATAAGGGGGGCTACACTAACATAATAAAGGACTACACTATTAATATAGGGACTTAACATGCCCCTCTCCTTCAAGCAAGTGTTGTCCTCAACGCTTGATTATTTCTTCATGCTTCTGTATAAAATTCTCATCCTCCCAAGTGGAATCTTCTACAGGAAAGTTCTTCCACTTGCTGAGATACTCTGAAATTAATCGTACTTGTCAAGTTCTTGTTTCTATGACTGCTTTAGAAATTCTTTCGATGTGATGTTGATATTCCTGTTGTTTCATTAGATTATGCACCAAAGTTAGGTTATCCTTTGAGAGTTGGAGAACTTATTGTTGATGCTCGATGTGATCTTCCACTAATTTATCATCCATATTAGCTATTATTTGGTCCTTCAAACCATCCAACTTAGCCTCCATTTATGCTTTTAAACCATCTATGTCATCTTCGGTTTCTCTTTATAAGATCGAAATTTGTTGCACTTGGTACTGTAAATTTTGATATCTCATACTACAATTCTTCCTCTTCATGTGTCATAGTATAGCTCTTTGAGGGCTTAATGGGTATGGAATTATTTTTTGGAGGCATTATAGAACCCAATACTGATAAAAATTCTAAAATATGCCCTTAGAATCACTTCAAACTGCTTTTTCAAACAAATGTTATGAAATTTGGAAAAAAGAATACACACCTTTTACTTGCTTTTGAGGAGCTCGATATTGAAATTGAATTATCTCTATAATTGTGGATTCTAAATATCTTAAATTTAACCCTGTAGTAGCCCTTTGAAGCTTCTTTCAAATGCCACAGGTCTGATCTGATTTGGATTCTTCAAGACAAAGTTATGTCCAATCTCCCACAATAACCCAATTTTGGATTAGTTCAGTAGAGAAAACTTGTATGACTTTCCACGTGTCACTGTTTCCTCCTTTGAATCTGAAATTGATAGACCAAAAAATACAGTCTGTGCAATTGCGACCACTTTTTACATCATTCCAATCTGATGCTCAGAGAGAGAGCTATGAATATTTTCCCACGCTCACCTCTTTGAGATGAAATTCAGAAGCCTGAAAAAGCCCTACCATCCACAGATCATATCTCCAAAAATATTGCGCACCAATATCTGAAATTTTTCACGATGTTCATCAAGATTGCAGCGTCGCACTCTAAAAATTTCAGCTTTGGAAGCTTCATAGAAAAAAATTTATTACGAAAATACCACGATGACCTGTTTAGGTTAAATTTAGGAGCCTAAAAAATGACCTAACTTGCACAGATCATATCTCCGAAAATATTGCAAACCAAACTCTGAAATTTTGCGACAATGTTCCTCAGGATTTTTTCTTTTCACTCTAAAAAATTCAGATTCTGAACCTTCGTAGAAAAAGAGTTATTGCAAAAATTCCACGATGACCTGTTTGGAGTAGTGAAACCCTAGAATCTCAAAGCTCTGATACCAAATGTTGTGAAACCAACTCCAAAAAGAGAAGAAAAGAGATATCAACGCCTTAGAAATAAGCCACTTCGAAACTACAGCCACATTACATGAATGAACAATTCTTGGATGATACAAATGACCAAAACCTCCTTCTATATATTGGATTCCACATGGGGCCACCAAATATAATCCTAGTGAAGCCACAATGTAATCCTATCCAAAATACAACAATAATAATGTAAGGGCACAATAATAACAATATGGGGGTTACAGGGGTACAACAATAACAATAAGGGGGGATACACTAACATAATAAGGGACTACATGATTAATATAGGGACTTAACAGTTTCACATGCAAGGCTACAAGCCTATCGACACTCCTCTTCTAGGAAATTGGAAGAAAGAGGATGCTACATCAGTAGAGGTAGTGGATGCCATTTTTTATCGACAGTTGGTGGGTTCGCTCATGTATTTAGTCAACACAAGACTGGACATATGCTATGCGGTGAACCAGATGTCACAAGCGATGGTTAAGCCTACCAAGCTCTTTTGGAAGGTAGGCAAGCATGTCCTGAGATATCTGAGGGACACATCTGAGTATGGTTTATGGTACAGACAGACGGATGAGGTGAAGTTGCATGGCTTCACGGATGCAGATTGGGCAGGAAGCCCAATAGACAGAAAGAGCACATCAAGAGGGATTTTCAGTATCGGATCTACAGCAATTTCTTGGTACATCAGGAAACAAAGATACGTGGCACTTAGTTCAGCGGAAGCAGAATACATGGCAGCAAGTCAAGCTGCATGTGAGGCTATCTGGATGAGGAAGATCCTGGTTGGTTTGTTCCGTTCACATTTAGATCCCACAGTGATACATTGTGATAATCAGAGTTGCATTAAACTCTCAGTTAATCCTATGTTTCATGATAGATATAAACATATTGATATCCAGTATCATCATATCAGATATTGTGTGCAGCGGAAGATCATGTTGCTTCAATACATTCCTACGGAAGATCACGATGCAGATATTCTGACGAAGGCACTCACCAGGAGAAAATTTGAATACCATAGAGGCAAGATCGAGGTGAAAGATAATCCCTATCTTGTTGAGAGGGAGTCTTGAGATTCAACAAGATGATGAGCTTAGTGAAAAGAGTCGCCTTCGCTAAGTGGGCCCGCAGCCTATTTTTGGTGCAAGTCTATTTTTAGGCTATATCTATTTTTAGACATGGTGATCATATTTCAGAAGTTGCAGGATGCTATTTGTGGATGGTTGATCAAGTTGCAAAAATAGATGAAATTATATTTTTATAATATTGGGCGAAGTATATTTATAGATCGTCGATCTAAAAATATATGCATGTCGATTATTATTAGCTCTTAGTAATAATCAGACTCTAAATAGAAACTTATTCTCTTGGAGCACTTAAATTCAGTGCACAGATTTGGAAAATCAGTGGACTGAGGGAATACACAATTCCCAAGGGAAACTGGTGGTTCATGCATGGAGGACTCAGTTAGAACTGAAGTGGTAAATTTATGACAGAGTTGGAAGAGTAGTTTATGGAGTTGTATTCAGTTTAACTCAGTTAGACTCAGTTGAGATAGTTGTATCTAGTCTAAATGAATGATACACTAGTGAGAGTGGATTGAATTAATTAGTTAATTAATTCACAAATAATAATGCATTAATCAACTGAACAATACAGCAGTTAACTACAGTGCATGGCAGTTCAAGTGGAGACCCAGAGGAGAGATAGGTGAAATGGCAAGATGGACTATCTGTTGTGACTATAGTGATGCATTGTTTGCATCACACACACATCGAAGTTGCCAATGAGGATTGCGCATTCAAGGCAATGGTAATTCAAATTCATTCAAAGCTATTCTTTAGCAGGGATTGCGCAGTGGAGGCAGGCTAGCAGGGGGCAAAGATCGGTGCATGGATTTGCAGATTTTTCCTGATTAGTGTGTGACGATTGATTGTACGAAGAGCTTGATGTACTAAGCTTTGTATGAGATTGTCATATGATCTCCATGATATATAATATATGATGTTTGGGGTTTTCAGCTTCAGGCTTTCCCATTAAACAACTGTGTTATGTGTGTTTGTTTTTACTTATGCTTCACATGTGTCTGCAATTAATTTTCCAAAAAATATTAACAGTGGAATGATTATGTATTTTGCAAGACGTTAAATATTGTGAGATCGGGGTAATCTAGGACATATCCATGCTTAATGTATATATTTTCTACAAATGCATCACTATAATCATAATGGATAGTCCATCTCACCCTTTCACCTATCTCTCCACTGGGTCTCCACTGGAACTGACATGCACTATAGTTAACCACTGTATTTGTTCATTTTTTAGCGAGTTATTAGTTGTGAATTAATTAACTAATTAATTCACTTAATTATCACTAGTGTATCTTTCAGTTAGACTAGATACAACTAGCTCATTTTATTTTAACTCCATTGACTGAGTTAAACTGAATAACAACTCCCATAACTACTCTTCCAACTTTGTCATAAATTTGCCACTTCAGTTCTAACTGAGTCCTCCATGCATGAGCCACCAATAACCCTACGAATTGTGTAATTCCTTCAGCCCACTAATTTTCCAAATCTGTTCACTGAAATAAAGTGCTCCAAGAGAATAAGTTGATGTTTATTGTCGGATTATTATTAAAGGCTAATAATAATCGACATGCGCCTATTTTTAGATTGACGATCTATAAATAGACTTCGCCCATTATTCGAAAAATAGAATTTCATCTATTTTTTAAATTTGACCAACCATCTACAAATAACATCCTGCAACTTATAGAATATGCTCACCATGTCTAAAAATAGACATACACCTAAGAATAGCTTGCGGGCCCCACTTAGTGAAGGTGCTTAATTTTCACTAAGCACATCATCTTGTTGAATCTCAACACTCCCTCTCAACAAGATAGGGATTATCCTTCACCCTGATCCTACCTCTATGGTATTCGAATTTTCTCCTGTCGAGTGTCTTCGTCAGAATATTTGCATCCTAATCTTCTGTAGGAATGTACAGAAGCAACATGATCTTCAGCTGCACACAATATCTGATATGATGATACCGGATATCAATATGTTTAGATCTATCATGAAACACAAAATAATCGAGATTTTACTGCAAATCTAATTATCACAATGTATCATTGTAGGATCTAAATGTGAATCGAACAAACTGACCAAGATCTTCCTCATCTAGATAGTCACACATGCAGCTTGACTTGCTTCCATGTATTATGCTTCCGCTGAACTGAGTGCCACGGATATTTGTTTTTTTTTGTACCAAGAAACTGTTGTAGATCTGACACTAAAAACCCCTCCTGATGTGCTCTTTATGTCCGCTGGGCTGCCTGCTTAATCTGCATCCGTGAAGCCATGCAACTTCACCTCATCCGTCTGTCTGTACCATAAGCCATAGTTAGATGTGCCCCTGAGATACCTCAGGACATGTTTTCCTGCCTTCCAAAAGAGCTTGGTAGGCTTAACCATCGCTTGAGAAAGACGGTTCACCGCATAGCATATGTTATGTCTTGTATTAACTAAATACATGAGTGAACCCACCAACTGTCGATAAATAGTGGCATCCACTTCCTCTGCCAATGTAGCATCCTCTTTCCTCCAATTTCCTGGAAGAGGAGTATCCATGGGCTTGCAGTCCTCCATGTGAAACTTACCAAGTATCTCCCAAGCATACTTTCCTTGAGACACAAACAGTTCACCTTCTCGCTGCCATATTTCCAATCCAAGGAAATAATGAAGGAGGCCCAAATCCTTCATATCAAACTCCTTTGAAAGATCTGCCTTGCATGATTGTATCAACTGCTCATCACCCATTAGTATTAAATTATCAACATAAAGAACAATGATTAATAGCTTACCATCCACCACAATTTTCTACAGGTTTACATCTGCCTCACTCTTGGTGAAGCCAAGTCCAGTGAAATAGTTGTCGATCCGTGTGTACCAAGCACGTGGTGCTTGCTTCAGCCCATACAGCGCTCTTTTAATTCTGCACACATGTGAATCATTACTGAAGATCTCAAATCCTTCAGGCTGCTCAATGTACACCTCTTCCTCAATGATCCCATTAATAAACGTAGTCTTCACATCCATCTGATGAATGTGAAAACCCATCTACACTGAGAGAGAAAGGATGGTCCTTATGGAAGAATACCATGCAACAAGTGAAAAGGTTTCTTCATAATCAATCCCCTCGATATGTGAGAAGCCTCAGGCAACAAATCTTGCCTTATAATTCTTGACACTCCCATCAACAGCTTGCTTTACCTTGTAGCTGCATCTCGAACCTACCACTGATTTACCCACTGGCCTTGGAACAATCTCCCAAGCACTGTTTCTGACAATGGAGTCATACTCCTCCACCATGGCATCTAGCCATGTGGGCTCCTGCACTACTTCTTCAAAATAAGATGACTCTTTCATGATACACTTGCTCATGAGAGCCATGTATCTAGTAAATCGGTCAGGTGATTGTCTCTATCGGTGCTGTGATGTAGGAACTCCTACATTCTGTGTCACATCAAGATTTAGTCTCTCAGCTTTTGTGTTATGCTTTCTACCTATTCTGATATTTGGTTCTGCATGAGTGGACTCCTCCACTCCATGAATCTCCTCTTGTGGCTGATCCACATCTAGAGGCTCATATTCGGGAACAAGAAGTTCCTCCTCTGCATGCAAGTCTAGCTCCCTCTCAAGCATAGCTCGTGCAGCACCCATGATCATTATGTTCTTCCTCTTCGCGACCCCATTCTGTTGTGGGTTATGAGGCTCTATGAGTTCTCTTCGAATTCCTTCTTTTCTATAGAAGTCTTTGAATTCGTTCGAGATATATTCACCACCATTATCGCTCTGCAGAACCTTCACTTACTTCCCCAACTCCATCTCCACCAATGCTTTAAACTCATATAACTTTGAGAATGTTTTTCTCTTCTTCTGCATGAAGAAGATCCAGAATCTACGAGAATATTCATCAAAAAAAATAACATAATACCTGTGTTTTGTTTTTGAAGCAACCGAGAAATGTCCACACACGTCTGTGTGAATTCTCTCCAGGATCACCGAAGCATGGTTCTCCTCATGAAATTTGTTCTTCACAAACTTACCCATAGTACATCCCTTGCACTAATCTAATTTCACAAGAGTACCTTTGGGAAGTCTGGTAGAAATCTGCTACAAAATCTTCAAGGCGCCATGGTGAAGATGGCCCAATATCCTATGCCATAATTTGCCCCCATCCCGGCTCACCACTTCTTTTGCTTTGCCCATCATTGCAGCGCAGCCATCTACCTCCAGCTTGTAGATATTCTTAACTTGAATCCTTATCCTCTTGGTTTGACCCGTTGTTTTATGTCGCGGGAAAGCTTTTCCATCACTGAAAACAACGGCATAACCTCTGTCTTCCAACATTGTGACCAAGACCAAGTTCTTTTTCAGACCTAGAACATGCATAACATCTTTCAACAGAAATGGTTTACCTGACTCCCTCTCAAAGGTAATGGTTCCAATGTCATCCGCACTATATCTACCATCGTCGCCCATCTCTATATGCATTTGGATATCCTTCTCCTTCAAGTCACTAAACAAATCCTTGTGTCTTGTCATATGGAAAGATGCACCACTATCAAGATACCACACCGATCCCATAGCGCTAGAAACCAAGCATGCGATCAAAGAGAAATCAAGTTCAAATTGCGAGGCTGAGGCCTCTCCAGCTGCAGCTCCAGCAGCCTTCTTGTTCTTCTTTTTCTGTGGGAAGTTAATGGCAAGATGCCCATGTTTGTGACAGTGAAAACACTTCAATTTGGAAAAATACAGCTTCTTGCCTTTAGCCTCAAATTTTGAGTGGAATTTCTTCCCCTTCCCTTTCCTTGCTTTGTAAGCTAAAGCACAATTCTCTTCATCATCATTCTTCAATGAATACCCATCCCTGGTACTTCTCCTTATCTCCTCTTGCACAAGATCTGACCAATGTCGCTCCCAATCCTAAAGTTTCTCACGTCCATTGATAGAGTCTTGATAACTGTGCCAACTCTTCAGTAACCCAAGGAGAGCCAAGCTCACCAAGTCATCATCCACAACTGTAATTCCCACACTTCCCAGTTCATCCTAGCATTGGACAAACTTTGTGAGATATTTTTGAATATTTTCGCCCTTCTCCATTTTTATTTTTTTGAGCTTATCTTTCAGTGCCAACTTCCTATGTTCGTTGTTTCTTTGGAAAAGATCTGTCAAATCCTTCCACATTGCAAATGGAGTGGCTTTCAAGTGAAGGCTTGACACAATATGGTCCTTCACACCTTCCAACAGAATTCTTCTTGTCTTCACTTCCTTCTTTTGCCATGCGTTAAGTAATGCAGCATCGCTAGAAGTAGGCTTAGGAACATCACTATCGATGAACTCCTTCAGTCCATTATCTTCAAGCACCACCTCCATCCTATCCTTCTAGGCTATGTAATTTGAGCTGCCCTCTAGGGCATACTCCAATCGTAACCCATTGAAAGACATTTCAATGAATACTGAATTGTCGCACTAAGAAATTTCTGCAACAAATTCGAATTCTCCACCAGCACAAAACTCAGCAATTAATCACAATTGCAATATCCAATAATCAATGCTGCTCTAATACCATGTATAAATTTATTAATATTGATGTATTATCGGTTCCTCTTGATCTAACAATATTTATCTTCTTGCTAAATACATAATCCTTCCACTGTTAAACTTTCGGAAATTTAAAACTCAATTTCAAACACATGTGAATAAATTCAATCGCACATAACACGGGTGTTTAACGAGAAAGATTAAAGCTAAAAACCCAAACTATCATATATTATGTATATCAATGGAATCATGTAATAATATCATACAAAGCTTAGTACATCAATAATCTGCGCAATCCCTGCTGAAGAAGACCCCTGAATGAATTTGAATTGGCCTTGCCTTGACTGCGCAATCCTCATTAGCAACTCCAATGTGTGTCAGACGCATTTAATGCATCACTATAGTCACAACAAATAGTCCATCTCACCCTTTCACCTATATCTCAACTGGGTCTCCACTGGAACTGACATGCATTGTAGTTAACTGTTGTATTTTTTCAGTTGTTAGTGAGTTATTAGTTGTGAATTAATTAACTAATTAATTCACTTAACTCTCACTAGTTTATTTTTCAGTTATACTAGATACAACTAGCTCAACTGAGTTTAACTCCATTAACTGAGTTAAACTGAATAAAAACTCCCGTAACTACTCTTCCAGCTCTGTCATAACTTTTCCACTTCAATTCTAACTGAGTCTTCCATGCATGAGCCACCAATAACCCTAGGAATTGTGTAATTCCTTCAGCCCACTGATTTTCCAAATCTGTTCACTGAAATAAAGTGCTCTAAGAGAATAAGTTGATGTTTATTGCCGGATTATTATTAAGGGCTAATAATAATCAACATGCACCTATTTTTAGATTGACAATCTATAAATAGACTTCGCCCAATATTCTAAAAATATAATTTCATCTATTTTTCACGTTTGACCAACCATCTACAAATAGCATCCTGCAACTTATAAAATATGCTCACCATGTCTAAAAATAGACATACACCTAAAAATAGCCTGCGAGCCCCACTTAGTGAAGGTGCTTAATTTTCACTAAGCTCATCATCTTGTTGAATCTCAACAATTTGCACCATGGATCTTTAAATATCATGCAACAGATTTCTACAGGACTTCCCAAGGGTGTACTAGAGAACCATGATACATGCAAATATTATACATTGGGGAAGTAAAACAAATCCACCTTTAATGATAAGGACAGTTGAGCATAAGTGATCCTTGAAAGAGTTCACTCAAATGTATGTGGACCATTCTCGACAGCCTCCATGACCAAGCACAGGTATTATGTGATATTTTTAGATGATTTATGACGTAAGTCCTGGATATTCTTCATGCAAAAGAAATACCAAACATTCTCAAAAAAAATTGAGTTTAAAGCACTTGTTGAGAAAGACACAGGCAGGAAAGTGAAGGATATCAGGAGTGATAATAGTGGATAATATGTGTCAAATGAGTTCAAGAACTTTTTTGCATCAGAAGGAATTCGATAGGAGTTAGTGTCACCCCATAACCCACAGTAGAATGGGGTTACTGAAAGGAATAATAGAAGTATTGTGGGAGATGCACGAGTGATTTTTCATGAACAAGGCCTATCGTTGCACTTGTAGGCTAAATCATGCAACACAGTGGTATATGTGCAGAACAATATTCCTCGTCAGATTCTCGGGATGACTACACCAAAAGAATCCTTTTCAAGTAAGAAACCAGATGTGGCACACTTTAGGATCTTTGGTTCGTGAGTTTATTGTCATGTTTCCAAGGATTGAAGGAAAAATCTAGAACTAACAACTGAGTTGGGAATATTTGTGGGGTACACTGATACACGTTACAACTATCGGGTGTATCTTCCATATCACAAGATGGAAGTTGTTTGTAGATATGTGAAGGTCCATAAAGAGAAATCCATGATATGTTCCCTTGAGAGGGAGCTTTATTTGCATGCATATGAGGAGATTTTAGCTCCAAAGTAATAACGTTAAGATGTTGTGGAGCAGCCACAAGCAGAGGAGAAAAGAGTGGAAGCACCCACTCATGCAAATACATCCAGAGATGGAAGTAAGTGCACCATAGAAGCCAAAAAATTGATGCATGATGCTAGACAGAATGTGGGAGCACCCGCATCACAGCATGGGCATAGGAGGTCACTAGATCGATAAACTGGCTACATGGCTCTAATGAGAGAGAGTGTAGAGACTGGGACATCCTCATTATAGGAAGAAGTGAAACAACCATTATGGGTTGATGCCATGGTAGAGGAATATGATTCCATTATCAAGAACGGTGCTTGGGAAATTGTCCCAAGGCTAGAGGATTAGTAAGTTGTAGGTTCCATGTGGATATACAAGGTGAAGCAAGCAACAAATGGGAGTGTCAAGAAAAACAAGTCCATATTTTTAGACAAGGGGTTATCTCAAGTGGAGGAATTGATTACTAGAATACCTTTGCTCCAATATCAAGACACTCTTTAATCAGATCAATTCTATCACTTTCAACACAGATGGGATGGAAGATATATCATATGGATGTGAAGGCAGCCTTCCTCAATGGAGTGATTGAGGAAGAGGTGTACATAGAGAAGCTGGAAGGATTTGATACCTTCGACAGAGATTCACATGTGTGCAAACTCAAGCGAGTGTTGTATGGATTGAAACAAGCACCCTATGCTTGGTACACCAGGATCAACAGTTATTTCACTAGGTTGGGCTTCACTAAAATTGAAGTAGATGAAAACCTTTACCATATTGTGGTTGAAGGTAAATTATTAATTATAGTACTATATTTCAATCATTTAATTCTAAAAAGTGATGATAAGATGATAAAATATTGCAAAGAGGATTTGGAAATATAATTCGAGATGAAAGACATGGGGCCTATGCATTATTTCTTTGGTTTGGAAATTTGGCAAGGAGATGGGGAATTGTTTGTCTCTCGAGGCAAGTATTCTAACATGATACTTAAGAAGTTTCACATGGATAGGAGAAAAACCATGGAGACTCCTTTATTAGGGAATTGGAGGAAGGAAGATGCTACTTCAGGCGAAGTGGTATAAGCTACCATTTACAAGAAGCTTGTGGGTTCACTTACGTAATTTGTGAAAACACGACCAGACATGTTTTATGCAGTTAACCAGGTTAGTCGAGCAATGGTTATGCCAACCAAACTCTATTGGAAGGTGGGAAAACATGTGATGAGATATCTCAGAGGCACCACTTATTTTGGTCTTTGATACAGACGGATAGAGGGAGTGAAGTTGCAAGGCTTCATAGATACAGATTGGGTAGGGAGTCCATCAGACAGGAAGAGGACATCAGGAGGAATCTTCAGTATTGGGTTAGCAGCAATTTCTTGGTACAGCACGAAGCAGAGATTAGTTTCACTTAGTTTAGCTGAAGCAGAGTACATGGTTGTTAGTCAAACAACTTGTGAGGCTATCTAGATAAGGAAGACCCTTGTTGAGTTATTTTCTCAGTAGTTAGATCCTACAGTGATTTACTGTGACAATCATTGTTGTATCAAACTATCTATGAATCCATATTTTCATGATAGGTCCAAGCATATCGACATCTGGTACCAACATCTCAGAGATTGTGTGAAGAGGCAGATCATGTTGTTAGAGTACATTCTTAAAGAAGAACTGGATGTGGATATCTTGACTAAGGCACTGTCAAGAGGAAAATTTGAGTTCCATAGAGGCAGGATTTGGATATCTGATAATCCCATTCTTGCTTAGAGGGAATATTGAAAATGGCACCAAGAACTATTCTAATTCAATTTTCCCTTGAATTAAATTAGAAGCAAATTGTAATTCCACATCACAAGACAACTTGAATGGGTTAACTGAGTAAAATATAATTAGTGGTTTAGTGAATTTGATTTGAGGGTCTAACTTGAGTCATGTAGAGTGCCTCCTACTTTATAGGAGCCTAGGTTGAGTTTATTTTGAGTTGTAATTAATTAATTCAGTAAATATGAGTTAGAGTTAGTTAAACTAGTTCCAATAGAGGAACTAGTGGGAGGTCAAGTAGTGGGGTGTGTACTTTGTGATCAAGAATTTAACTGATAAATCAACCATAAATAACTCATGCATGTGTGATCTATGAGTTATGCAATTGAGATTGGAGTTCAAGGGTAGTATACTATTAGTTGTATAATCATCCAAATTGTACAAGTGGTGCATGCAGTCAGAGGAATGCTTATAATGGATTTCATATTTTTTGGATGAGGAATTTCCTTAATTAATAGGGGTTAATTCCCAAGGAAAAAACACAAGGAAATATGGACTTGGGCAAGCAGAAAATTGGTTAAGTATTGGCCAAGGCTTGTCTAGGAAGTAGTGAGATAGAAAGAGATAGTGAAGAGGTTGCTCTGGCTTGAGCAAAGCATTGTAATCTTGTCATATTTTCTGACTAATGTAATATACAGATAGTGCGGTTTTTAGTTGTGGTTTTCCTGAGGAAATCATTGTGTAATGTGTTGATTGAATTATTTATCTTGTATGATTTGATATTTCGCGATCATTTACATTGCTTCCGCGTATGAGTAGAGTATATTCAAGTCTATTCTTTTAGTAAATTATAATTAACAGTTTGAATCTACAAGGAATTTCTATATTTGGTTTGGGAAATGAATATCTCTTCATCAAATTGAGAGACATGTATTCCAAGGAAGAATAATAATTCTCCAATAATTGACATTTCCTAATAAAATCCAAGACTCATATCATCAGTATTTCTTCTAAAAAAGATATTCTCAACATATACAAATGTAATTAATAAGTTTTCCTCTTCAATATTGATGTAGAGATTTTTGTTAGCAGCCACATTTTTGAAACCTTTTTGTTAAAGATAGTGGTCCATCCTGGCATGCCAAGCTATTGGAGATTTTTTAACCCATAAAGATATTTATTCAATTTGTACACATAATTTATTTTCATACAAGTCAAAACTTTATATTTTTTCAATATATACTTATTCCTTTATATCTCAATTTATAAAGGTTAATTTAACATCCATCTGATAAACTTTGAATACTTTAGAACACACAAATGCAAAAAAACATTCTTATTGTTTCTATGTTGGAAACTAGAGAAAAGGTTTTGTCAAAGTCAATTCATTCACTTTGTGCATATCCCTTACAGACAAGTCTTTCCTTATTTCTGATAATTTGTCCATCTTCATTCATTTTGTTTTTGAATACCCATTTAGTCCCAATCACATTTTTGTATGTTGGTCACTACACAAGTTACCATGCTCCATTTTTTCAATTTGATTCAATTCTTATTTCATAGAATTCACCCAATTTTGGTCCTTATTGGCTTGGTCATTCTTCCCTGGGTTTGTGTTATGTTCCAAATCTGTAACTTGCTGCTCCATCGGGAACATCTTAAGATGTTCCATTTTCCTTTTTCAATGAGACATTGCAAGCCCATTTCAGAGATTGACTGTTGGGGAATTTACAGGATATGACTCCTTCCAAAGAAGGGAGAAATCCTGAGGCTAACTGGCCCTTCACAGACTCTGTCTATGGATATGCAATATTCCACCTCGGGAATTTCTGCCACAGGGTCCTTGAGGACGTTGTATAAGGAAGCCTCTGCAAAAAAAAGGAAAACCACCACTAGGATTCCCTAGAACATGTCTAATGAAACTCCCCTGCAGAAAATGAGCTCAAATAAATAACACCAGATGGGTTATTCAGATCTCCCCAATCCAGGTCTCTAAAACAATGCTCAATGAGAGAGCTTACAGCAATATATGAACATAAACATGAACTATACAACTATGAATACATCATAAGATGGAAATGCTACATCCATAATTATATTATTATATATCAGCATAAATATACAATAAATAGTTGAGGGACAAGCCACTCAAGCTTTAAGATCCAACCTCCAATGAATAAGCAATGAAATACAAGAGTAGCTGCAACTCCAAAAAATGTTGGAGTAGTTGCAAATGCGCAGTGTATATGAAGGCATAGCTACTTAATATGAATGAAATACATAAATGGCTGAAGGAATACAAGAAATAAACCCAAGAACAAGAAATGGGCTGAAATACAAGATTTCTAGCCAATCTATGAAGATTGCTAGAAATACCGGAGAAAATACAAATTGTGACAACAGAGTTGTCACTGCAACTGAACCCAAAAATGAATGAGGTTGTGGCTGATATGAAATACGATTTCCCTCCTCTGATAATGTCTTCAATACAAAGGGTTGATCCCTTTGTCTCAAAACATTCTCCTTGAAACTCCAGAAACCCCTCTCTCACTGCCTCCTCCAAAATAACGCAGTTTCCTCAATGGACTGCGTAGTGGGAGATGATGGAATGTTGGCCCATGCCAAAAAATCTGAAATTAAGCCCGAGAATCCTCCTTGTAGCTCCTCTAATGAATATATCCCTCCACCACTGAAGAAAACCAGCTAAGAAGACTCCATGAGTTCCTCTCTTGCTGCACCCAGCAACACAACATCCTCTCTGCTGTAGAAATAACGTTGTAGAAGATGAATGTAGCTGTGGCCAATGCCGGATTGAGGAAATTTAGCTCAATCCTCATCCTTCCTTGAGCAAGAGGTAGGGATTCCCAACCAGGAACACCCTAGTGCCCGAGGGCACCATCACCCTGCTAAACAGCCCGGGGATGCAAGCTTTACAGACCCAAGTCTGAAAATATTAAACACATCATAATGAAAATGGGCTACCATCTCCTCCATATAAAGTGAGAGAACTCTTCTCCACCATGGTCCTACCAATTATGGTTTCCACCCTCATGTGAATCTCTTCCCTCCAAAACTGTGCAGCTTCTCTAGGAAGCCTCTTCCTCCTTAGGCAGCGCTGTTGACTTTAGTCAAAGGTGACTAATCAAGTGAGTTGGGTTCCATTCACACCTTTAGGTGTTTATTTCAGCTGCTTTATTCACCCCCTTTTCACATTAGGAGTGTTATTTCTTCATATAAAAGGGGCTAAGGTATCTCCTTCCCCATTTTATTAAACAAAAATAAAATGTGCAACTATAATGTTCCATTTTAGCTTGAGGCTAAAATTGGGAACATTACAGTCCTCCCCTCCCACATGTTTCTTTCCCTCAAGCAACTGCATAGAGAGAACAAAATTTTCTCCCCCTTCTTCTCTTCTGGCCTCCTCATCAATGGTCCCACCACTACTCAAATATGATGCAATAAATATGTCCTCCAATGCTCTCTCCCAAGTATGCAAACTGAAAAATGATGCTCCTCATGGAAATATAGAAGGTGTAGTGGAATCCTTCTTGCTGTGTTATGGCCTCCTTAAGGTAGGATTGATGATATTCATGGGAAAATTTGTCTCCCAATGATGATCCTCTCATCCATGCAATCATCCAAATGAAATCTCAACCCTCAGTTTCTACAATGTGTTGGGGCTGAATGGAGAGTTGTGCTGGTGCTTCTCATGATGGCCCTCTCTCCTTTTGAATTGTGCATGGGGTTGCCTCTATCCTTGGGTTGAAATGTATGGCCTCTAAGAATGGCCCAAGCCACCCCATCAAGAAAATTAGCCATGAATTGCCTCCTCAAATTCTCCAAGTGGTTCCTCCCACAAGAAGAGACAAGTAGAAATGTGGCAATCATGGGTTGCCCATGGTATCTCCTGCAAGATAAAACATATACAATGGGGAGAATCATGTTCCCAATGGGCTGTACATACAAATTCTCCAAATAATTCTCCTCATGAGAGTACAAACATCAGAAATACAAGGAGCAGTATACACTAAAAGCAAGTTTCCAAATGACAACCGGAGAGTGGTTCAAAGTTCCACTCATGGAACCTGCGTAGTGACTCCTTGGCCTGCCTCAAAATCAAAGTAACAAATGCTGAAATAGCCACTTTTTTGCTGCCACAACATCTCCTCATAAGATGAAACATGAAATAACAATTTGGTGCCAAAGATGCACACCAAGAAGTATGTGGCTTCCCCCACAAACCATCATAAAATTAGCCAAAATCAAGGCTACAAGTAGCTGCAAGTACATCCTCATGAAAAATGCAAGAAGGAACAAGCCTCCTTGATGCATCATGCTCCTCAATCAATGAAAATAATTACAATACCAAATATGAAATTATACCTCCTCCATCATGCACTAGAGCTCTTGAGCTGAAATGGCTCAACTGAATTCTCTCCCTCTCCTCCAATGAGTAAGGGAATGGTTGTGCCAACCTCTCCAAAATCAACTGGGCTCTGCATCTATCCAAATTTTGATGTAGATCATGCTGAATTCCCTCCCAAGTGAACTCCTCTAGCAAGACAAAGTATGCATCCAAGTGCATAGCTAGGAAGTCCTCATATGCTGCATGCAAATAATTTCTCCTTTAGACTAGAAACTCTAGTCAAGAAGAGTATGCCATGATGATAGATGATCATATCATCCACTAATTATCTACCATCTCCATCAAGGCCATCCAAGGATCATGCATGCACAAGATCCTGGGGAATACTCAACCAAAGCTGAGTCCTCCATCCTGGATCAATCCTCCACATAGACAGCACTGGTATTCTGCAATATGGTGCTCCATCACACCGCTGCCTGCTACCTTGACATCCCCTCATGCCAAATTCATCCTCCAAGTTGCTTCCATTCCCATCATGCAGTTACTCATGCTCAAATATAAATGATGCTCTCTGAAATGAGCCTCCCATGAGAAACTATCACCTCCAAAGAATCTCCCGATCCTGGGCAATGTAAGCATGAGTGGCCTCCATCTACTCCAATGCATGAAAGATTCCTTCCTCAAGGGAAGTAACATCTCTCTCATCAAATCTATGGAGCAGCCATCCTGCATCATGAATATGCTATCCCCCAGCTATGCAGAAACTCCATATGTGCAATGAAACTGATGAGAATGGGTGGTACTGAAAATGAGAAAGTGTATCCCTCCTCCATGAGCTTGTCCCCAAACTCTTTGTGTTGTAGTGGACTCCTCAAGTGTCTCCACCCCTCCAGAATCCAAGAGTGGTGAACCAAATGACATGATGCCTCTCATCATCTCTAGATCATGTGGCCTCCCAAGTGGAAAGCCTCCAAAAGTGAGACATCAAGATAGGAAGTGGACTGCGTGTATGAGAGGAATGAAAGGTCCTCTCTCTCTCTACTACGCATTTTATTCCTTCTCCCATGTGAAGAGAATCTCTGAAATAGATAAGGGTGAATTTCCATCATCCCTCCATGCTAATCCTTCTGCTTTTCTTCTTCTTCCAATGGTGCAGCGTTGTATGCACCTCCTCTCTACCAACATGTGAGTGTATCTCCTCCCCAATGAGAGGCCTTGGATCTTGGCCTTCCCTTGAGAGAAATGTCTCCACACCCTCACAAATGGAAGAGTTCCCTTCATACAATGGGGGCCTTGCCTCTAGCAATCCATTCTGCTAATTTACTCCCCCTCTAGAAAGATGGAATGATCTTTTTTTCATGGTTACCCTCCATGCATGCAAAGTGTTTGTAGTTTTGTCACACCATGTTTTACATTGGTTTTCATCAATCCCCTTTGCAAAAATCTTTTTTAAAGCAACATATGATATCTCATTTGCATGAGAACATGAAATAGAACTCCGAAATCAATTATCATGAGTCATACCTTTGAGTTTGCAGTGTTGCTCCTCCAAAGGTCTCAACTCTTTCCCTCCATCCTTCCTGCAGTAGCTATGGGAAATGTATTGCGCTGTGGATCTGCATGTGTGGCTGAATGCTCACACCCTTCATGAAAATAGCTAGGGCTTGATCATTCACAAACCCTTTTCAGAAAATTTCTCCAAAATTTTCCCCTTTCAGCAGATCTTCAATGGTGTGCTCAATGGTCTGGAAAAGAAGAAGGGAAACCTCCTCTTCTTTCATTCCTCTTCCTTGTTTCCTATATCAATCTCCTCTCATTGGAGAGAAGCTCCTCTTGCTGATGGAAATAGATCTTGGGCACAGGCTGAGCCAAGATCATGCTCTGATACCACTGTAATGTTCCAAATCTGGAACTTGCTGCTCCATCGGGAACATCTTAAGATGTTCCATTTTCCTTCTTCAGTGAGACACTTCAAGTCCATTTCATAGATTTAATGTTGGGGCATTTACTAGATATGACTCCTTCCAAAGAAGGGAGAAATATTGAGGCTATTTGGCCCTTCACAGACTCTGTCTATGGATATGCAATATTCCACCTCGGGAATTTCTACCATAGGGTCCTTGAGGACGTTGTATAAGGAAGCCTCTACAAAAATAATGCAATCCACCACTAGGATGCCCTAGAAAATTTCTAATTCAACTTCCCTACAGAAAATGAGCTCAAAGAAATAACACCAGATGGGTTATTCAAATCTCTCCAATCTAGGTCTCTAAAACAATGCTCAATGAGAGAGCTTATAGCAATATATGAACATAAACATGAACTCTGCAACTCTGAATACATCATAAGAGGGAAATGCTACAGCCATCATTATATTATGATATATCAGTAGAAATATACAATAAATAGTTGAGGGACAAGCCACTCAAGCTTTAAGATCCAACCTCCAATGAATAAGCAATGAAATACAAGAGTAGTTGCAACTCCACAAAATGCCGGAGTAGCTGCAACTATGTAGTTTATATTAAGGCATAGCTACTGAATATGAATGAAATACATAAATGTCTGAAGGAATACAAGAAATAAGCCCAAGAACAAGAAATGGGTTGAAATAAAATATTTCTAGCCAATTTATGAAGATTGCTAGAAATACCAGAGAAAATACAATATGTGACAACAGAGTTGTCACTACAACTGAACCCAAAAATGAATGAGGTTGTGGCTGATCTGAAATATGATTTCCCTCCTCTGATCATTTCTTCAATACAAAGGGTTGATCCCTTTGTCTCAAAACATTCTCCTTGAAGCTTCAAAAACCCCTCTCTCACTGCCTCCTACAAAATAACGCAGTTTCCTCCATGGACTGCGCAGTGGAAGATGATGGAATGTTGGCCCATGCCAATAGATCTGAAATGAAGCCTGGGAATCCTCCTTGTAGCTCCTCCAATGAATATATCCCTCCACCACTGAAGAAAACCAGCTAAGAAGACTCCACGAGTTCCTCTCTTGCTGCACCCAGCAACACAACGTCCTCTCTGCTGCAGAAATAACGCTGTAGAAGATGAATGAAGCTGTGGCCAATGTCAGATTGAGGAAATGTAGCTCAATCCTCATCCTTCCTTGAGGAAGAGGTAGGGATTCCTGACCGGGAACACCCTAGTGCTTGAGGGCACCATCACCCTGCTAAACAGCCCGGGGATGCAAACTTTGCAAACCCAAGTCTAAAAATCTAAAACATAGAATAATGAAAATGGGCTGCCATCTCCTCCATATAAAGTGATATAAATATTCTCCACCATGGTCCCACCAATTAGGGTTTCCACCCTCATGTGAATCTCTTCCCTCCAAAACTACGCAGCTTCTCTAGGAAGCCTCTTCCTCCTTGGGCAGCGCTGTTGACTTTAGTCAAAGGTGACTAATCAAGTGAGTTGGGTTCCATTCACACCTTTAAGTGTTTATTTCAGCTGCTTTATTCACCCACTTTTCACATTAGGAGTGTCATTTATTCATCTACAAGGGGCTAAGGTGTCTCCTTCCCCATTTTATTAAACAAAAATAAAATGTGCAACTATAATGTTCCATTTTAGCTTGAGGCTAAAATTGGGAACATTATAGTTTGTATACCTACATGAACATCTCCAATGATTTGGTTCTTTGGGTGATGTTTTTATAAAAATTTAAAAGTTGTCATGGATGGAAATTTTGCTTCTTCTTCTTCTTCTTCTTCCTTTTTAGTAATCCCTTCTTGGTCCATTTAGATGGTATCTTTTGAATTCTCATTTGTTTGTTATAATTATTTCTCTGACCATGTTTGATATATTCTTACATCAATACTTTCCATAAATTTGTGCAGTATTTTATTTTATCATATGCAACCTTTACTTATTTTTGAGTATCCAAGGAAGATTCCCTTGTATACACTAGAATCATTTTTTCCCAATTTATCATCATTTATCTTCACGTAACATTTTCTCCCAAAAAATTTTGAAATAATTCACTGAAGTTGTCCTATCTTTCCATGGCTCATATGGTGTCTTTTCATTGCTAACTCAAGTTTTTTTCTTTATGCATGATGTAAACTGCAAAAGAAATTGCTTATTTCCAAAATATATCTAGTAATTTGGCTTCTAGAAACATTGTTCTCGTTGTTTCTTACACTAATTTTTTCTTTCTTTCTACGAATCCATCATTGTTGTGGATTTATTGTGACTAACAGTTGCCTATTGATTCCATATTTCTCGTATAATTCATTAAATTCATTGGATGTAAATTCACCTCCTCTGTCTAATATTAAAAATTTGATTCTAATAACGCTTTCATTTTCAATTAAGGCCTTTAATGACTTGAAAGTATATAGTTCTTATGATTTTATTTAAGGAACACAGCCCATATCATTCTAGTATAATTATCAATAAACAACGGCAAGTAAATTTCACCTTGCAAGGTTGGTGTTCTTGTTGGTCCACATATATTTGTGTGAACAAGCTCTAGTGTGTTGATGTCGATCACTCCATTAATTTGAAGCTCACTCTTGTTTGTTTCCTTGGTTGCAAATATTTGCAGATGACACTTTTTGGTTTCAATATTTTAGGTATATCTATTACTTTTTTTTTCTTTAAATTTTTACCAATATTTCAAAGCTCAAGTGTTCTAGGATTTTATGCCATAACCAACTCTCAGATGTATGTTCAATGTATCATTTTTCTCCTTGAATTTCATCAAGAATATATACATTGTCTAGAGTCCTTATTGTGTTTCCCACTAATCTTTCTGAATTAGTATTTCTTATTTCACATTCTTTAGCATGAAAAGTGAGATCATAACCTTGATTTCACATTTGGCTTAAACTCAAAAGATTATGTTTGTGTCCTTCAATGTAACATTTTGTGATTTATCCCTACCATTTTCCAGGTTTATGATCCCTCTTCCAGCGATTCTTGCATATCCATTATCTCCAAAAGACAGATTTCCTCCTTTTTCTTTTTTTAGAGTAATAAATTTCTTTTGGTATTTGGTCATGTGTCTAGAGCACCCACTATCAATGTACCATTGACATTAATTGTTTTTAGCATACATGACTAGTCCACATTTTTTGTGGGTGGTTCTTCTTTTTTTTTCTTCCAAAACCATTCTCTTGAATTTTTAAGGAAAGTCTCAAGCCATATGTCCAAAATTGTTTCATCTGTAAAACTTTACATTGTACTTGTATAATGGAGAAAATGAAATATGATTTATCTTTTTGAAGTCGTCAATGTCTCTGATTTTGCTGTCTATGAACTTATTTCTAGAGGTTTGATGAGAACCTATTTCATAATCATTTCCATATAATATTTACAATATTTTTCTTGATGTCTAAACTTTTCGTGTGAAAAATAGTGACTAAGAAAAATAGTTTGAAACATGTTTGCGCATGGTTGCCTTAATTGAACATTGCTTATGAAGTTGATCTACTTTCAATACAATTCAATTATTTGTTGTTCCTTTTCCTTTATCATATTGTTTCTTGCATTGTGAATGGACCCCTTGAGAGAAACAACATAGCTTCTTGATGTAGCGTTGTTTACAAACTCCTCCCAACATTTTTTTTTCCTTTTACTGAGATTGGAGCTTTCAATATTTTCTCCAAATTGCTTTCCTAGTGACTTACGTTTGAATCTTCTTTGTATGATGTGTCACCCATATAACCATGGATGTTATTTTAATATGGTGATCATTGACTGCTAAGAATAGCATCTAGGGTTTGAGAACCTTTTCTATTTTTGTTGAGCTTATTTTTTCTTTCCTTAGTGAGATAATTCTACTTCAATCTTATCATAGTTGTCTTCCTTTTCTATCATATGGTTGTTCAACACTTCTTCCACTCTTTTCTCTTCTTCTTTTTCAGTCTTGATAAAGATGATTTTATTGGATAGTATTTTGTTCATCTTCCTAAGGTTATCAATCTCTTCTAGTGAATTAATGAGTGATATTTCAAGATCCACCATGCTTTCAACACCTTCTTATACTTTTTCTTTTTGCTCCTCTAATTTTTCTATGTTGGGTTTCTCATTTGTGTCTAAAAATAGGATGTCCCTTATGTCATCATCGGAATCATATTCTTATTCTTCGTAAAATTCATTATCCTCTTTGGTGTAGAGATTTTTGTTTTTTGAATATTTTCCTTTGAAGACCCTTTTTTTGGGTTCTTCCTTATGATTCATTAGTGTCTTCCCTAAAAGGGAACTTAGCAACCAAATATCCTATCTTACCACAATTAACATATATGAGAGGTCATTTACCTTTAATTCTGGATCTTTTCTTTATTTTTTATACTAGTTGACCAATTTTTGTATTGGATTCGTCATTGGAACACTTTCCAGACTTGTTTTTTCTATACTTCTTAGATGCTTTAAATGTTGCTTCCTTATGTTATGAGATTCTCGTCTTCAATTCATATGTAGTGATAATTCCATGAATCTTTAACATTTTTATATTCTCCAAATCCTTTAATTATTCTATGCCAGAGACTTTGGCATCAAGACGCAGAGGGAGGGATCTCAAAAAAAAATTAACAATTGTTATTTCCTCAATTGTTTCAAGAAACAACATCATCCTCATTCATTTTCAAGATTTCAAATTCTCTCCAGAAATTCTAAAGCGTTTCCTTCTTTACTTTTTCATCTCCTTCAAATTTGCTTAGAATTTTGTCCCACATCTCTTTAGCTTATTCACATCGCATAACTTTAACAAATTTTGAATCTAACAAGCCATTTAAAATTGATTTCATATTTTTTGTATTGGACACATAATCCTTTTCCCCATATTTATCAACTGGAGGAAAATATGGAGCCTTATATCCATCTAAAACAAACTACCAAACTTTAGAACCAAGAGACATCAAGTGAGTTTTCATTCTTATCTTCCAAAAAGAAAACTTTTTTCCATCAAATAAAGGAATTTTGATTGAACCTTCTCAACTATCCATGGCCCATATAATATATTCTTCCAGTTGTTATAATTTTATTGAAGAAGCCTCAATCTAATACCAATTGGTTACAATACATAGTGATCTTGAGAGTGGGGGTGAATCAGTGTCACTTAGATTTAAATTCTCTTCACTTTATTAAGCTTAAAAATGAAATATCATCACATAATTTATCATCAACGCAATGTATAAACAAAGATATTAAAGTGAATACCCAAACTTGAAGAAGAAACATTTGAATTCTTCTCAAATAGTGTTCAATTTATTACAACCACTTGTGAGGACACTAATCCTCTATAAGCACCAAATTAAAAAAATTGTAGGCTCCAACATGTAAAGAAGATGAGGACATAAATCCTCAGTAAGCACCAACTTAAAACAGTTTTTAGGCCTACAAATTTTTCAAAATAATGCATTCCCTAGTGATATCTTGAACCCAAACTAGTCTAGATCTCGACCTCCAACAAAACTTGATCCAATAGATCAAAACTCAGCCTTCAACAGGAATCGGCCTCAACAGAATTTTTATTCAAACAAGGCTCACCCTCCAGGTTTGAAATTAGCCTCCTCTAAATCATAACTCATCTTCCTCCACACCAGAACAAGGCACCCTTGAAACAAGAACCAAAATTACTGAAAACCCTTCCCAAAAAGTGTGCCAGAGACCTTCCAATCGCTTGGGTGGGGTAGTAAATACTTCACAAAGGACTTCTCCAGCTAAAATTCACTTCAATTTGTAATTTTTCATGAGGTATGAACCTCATACCTACTCCTATTGCTCACTAAATCATAACCAAATGAGCTTGAGCTATGGTTAAAAACTCACCTTCTGATCACTTCTATTTATAGTTCTTTTGGGGTCTAGGGTAGGGCCAACTTGTGTAACTAGAAAGATGCATAATATATAAATGGTTATTAAAAAAATCATTTCTCCTCAATCATGAGGAGTTAGAATGTGTGCCATATATAGTTTGAAAGGTCTCAAAATATGCTATTTGACTATGTAACTTTCTCTTTCATTTGGACAGCCTTTGACATCCATAAAAACCATTTTCAACGCCACTTCGAGGGGGGAACCTCCTTTTAAATTGAACACAATGTATAAGATGAGATTATATGATCCTAATACTAGGTCTACTTGGTATATATATATAGAAGACAAAGGGTACATTTATAATAAAAGGGTACAATGAAATATTATGACCTACATAATCAAAAATAATAGAAATAAAAAATTCAATATATAGGGGTTTTAAGGGTTAAAAAGGGGGTTTTCTACGGATTAACAGGCCCCTCCCATTCAAACAAGTTTTGTTTCTCTTCTGAAGATACTCTATGTTTCAATAAGTGCTTCAAAGTAATGTGATATATTTATACTTTGAAGCTTATTCCTATTATGGATGTCATTTCTTAACTACATGCAGATGACCAACATTTATTTTTCATATATGCGTCCAAGTAAGTTATTTCCTTTGAGTTGAAAACTTGTAAATGCAAGGGCCATGGCTTGAGACAACACACTCCATGATGAATATTTTTTGAAGTTATTTGTGTCCAAAATGAGAGGTATACACATAGCCTCTCTAAGTTTTTCAAAAAAAATGGTTTCTTCTTGAGTCTAAGAAAATGCTTCCTTATTTAATATTGGTATTAGTGATGTTAATATTTCACCATAATTCTTGACAAAATTGTGGTAATAACCTCTTAATCCTAAGAATTATCTATGTTTTTTCAAGGTTTTTGGGATTGGCCATTCCATCATAGATTTAATTTCATTAGGGTCCACTTTGACACCTTTGTGAGATACCATATGACCCAAATATGCCATTCTCGGAACCCTAAAGGCACACTTGGAAGGTTTTGCATACATTTTTTAATTTTACAATAATATTAAGACCCTGTCAACATGTTTTACATGCTCTTCCCAAGGTATATTGTAGATTAACATCTCATCAAGCAATACTAACACAAATTTGGTAAGGGTGGGATTTAAAATAAGATTATTTAAGCTTTGAAATGTTGAAGGTACATTAGTGAGTCCAAATGGCATAGCCAAAAACTCGTAATGAATTGCATGTGTTCTAAAGGCTATTTTTGGAATGTCTTATTTCCTCTTTCAAAGTTGATGATATCAAGAGAAAAGATCCAACTTGGTAAAGAAAATTTCTCCATGCAATTCATTTAATAATTTATCAATGTCAGGAATAGAAAACTTGTCTTTGATTGATATTTTGTTGAGTTGTCTATTATATGGATTCAAATGTGATGAAACATTTTTTTTTATATAACCATCGCCAGTAGTGAAGATAAATCACTATGCGTAGTGGAATCAGAAACTTGCGTGGCCTCACACTCAAGTGACACAGGGCACCATCTGCTACCATTATAAACACTAGGTCCATCACACTACCCCTAACATGGACATGGGTTAATTGGGGGATAGGAATAAGGAACTCATAATATTTTACATCACATGATTTGTTTCTTTTCCAAGAGAGATACACCCCCCGGGGTAGTACTCTAGATAGGTTTAATGATGCCATCCTTTAGAATTTCTTGAAATATATGTTCAATCTCACTATTTTGTGGATATGGATACCTTTTTTATACAAAATTTATGACTGTGGACAAAAGTATCTCCCCTGGAACTAGTGGACTAGTATAGAACAAACAAAAAGCAAATAACCTAGAGTTTCCCTTAGAGAAATTGAAAGATGGAAAGGGGCTTACTTCGAATCTGTCACAAGCTTTACTTTCCTCTCAGCTTGTAAGCTCCAATCCTAGCTCTAATCGCTACAATTAGAACTTGCAGATACAACCAAAACAAGACAAGGATGTACAACATCTATGGAGCATAATTCTATCACTATATTCAATGAATCAGCGAGGCATTAAAATATATGAATGTAAACCTAACATAACACATATAGGAAAATAGTATACTCTTGTATTAATAGAAATAGGAGAGAGTTTAAAACAAAATATAGTGTTGATCTTGTAGATATCTCCCCAAGTTGACTTGTCCTTCCTTTTCACAAAGCACACCTCAATGTCACCCTAATGCATGAATATAATGACTCTCTTAGATTCAAGGAAACAAAATGAGTGTATGATCAATCTCCAAAATCCAACCCTGATGTTATGGATGGCAGTAAATATATAGAAGAGTGTGGTAGTTTAGGAATTCTTATCCTTTTACCAATATAGGCTTGACATCCACTTAAGTTGGGAGGATGAGCTTAATGGATAAGAGGTGAAATCACCAAGGTATGATCAAATATGATTCAAACTTCTTATCCAAGGTAAATGGTTAGAACAACTCCTAGAAGCTTCTGGAAGAGGAAGCTTTGTGATCCTTTTTAATTTTCTTGAATTTCTATAATCGGCGCACCCCTAGCAAGGGACAAGTTACTACTAATCATTGTTGGTGCAGAAGGGAGAAACTTGTTGTTGAATGCAAGTATCTAAAGGGACAGGGTGCATTGGGGAGTATTATTTTGAATTATTTTGTGTAAAAATCCATGTATATTCAACTGATCTTTTAATATTCTAAAACAAAATACTTGAATCTACTCTACAAATTGCGGAAAGCAATTACGATTGCACAATCACATGAATAAGAAAGAGAAATAATTTCAATCTCACAACACAAAGATTTATTTGGGAAAATTCTCAGCTAAAAACTCTACTATTTGTATATTGCATTAAGTCAAGAATATGAAACAATACAATGCTTCTCTTAGGCTTGAGAGCTCCCTGCACTATCTCTGATTGTCTCACTCTATCCTAGGCTAGCTTTGGTTGAATACTTAACAAAAAATTTGCCTCTGTATTACCTTCCTTACTTGTGCAATCCCTAGGGAAATTGAGCCCATATTAATTATGAAATTCCCAATAATTTATTTCACAATACATCTAAGGCCTTTTGCTGACATCATGCATAACCTGTACAATTTTCTAATTATATAACTGATAGTACACTTCCCTTTAACTCCAATCTCAATTGGGTCTTCCTCGGAAGTGACATGCAACATCTATTTATAGTGAGTTATCAGTTATTTGATTGATCACTGCATGTGAATTAAATTAGATTTAATTCACTGTACCTCTCATTAATTCCTCCATCAGTTAGAACTAGTTAAACTAATTTTAACTCAAATAATTAAGTTAAATAATTACAACTCAAAATAAATTGTAACTAGACCCCCTAAAACTTAGAGAGAACTCTATATGCATCTAGTTTGAACTTCAACTCGAATTGACTGAACTAACTAATTATTCCTAACTCAATTCATTCGTACAAGTTGTCATGTGATGTGGAAATACAATTTCGTTCTAATTTAATTAAGGGAAAATTAAATTAAAAACATCTTCTTTTTTCCAATTTCAACATTTCTTGTTGCAAATTTCAACCCTCCCTCTCAACAAGAAAGTAATTAAACTCTATCATGATTTGGTACTTTTTTAATGTTCTGCATGCAGCACTTATCTCTAGTGTTGTTGCTACTACAACTTCTAAAACTAAAAAGAATCCAAACCAAATAAATTTTGATCAGTATGATGCATCTATTGGTTAATAATTGGCATTGATGAAATATAATATCTCTTGATGAGATGTCTTGATGGAAAATGATGTATGTTGCATTTTTACATATGATGACATGGTTGGAGATGATATAATTACATAGTTGAGGACATGACAATGGAGACCACATATGACACACTTGTAGGATTAATGGAGACCTCGCTTAAAGCCCTAATGACCTTATTTTGTCACAAATACCTTATACATAGAAAAATAAAGGACAGTCACAAAGAAAAATAAGTTTTCTACCTTAGAGGCTTACTTTCTCAAATCGACCTAGACCATATTAAAGAGTATTTTTTCCTCTTTCCAATGAGCCCTTACACGCCCCGAAACTCCCTATAGTTTGTGAGAAAATTAATTTTCAAGTTTAAAAATAATAATGTTTTTTGCAGTCTAGCCGACCTACACCTATACTCACATGTTTTCCTTCTTCCAGTAATCATGGCTTTTTTTTTACCTAAAAAAATTTCTATATATATGAGGTTCAATTTTCCTATTCCATTCACTCTCTTCGGTTAAAAAACACAGGAAAAAGGAAAAAAAAATTACAACTCGTGAACTTTCAATTATCAAGGAAAGGGATCCTATACGCAGCATACCTGTGTAAAATTACAGCCTCGGATAGGGCAGTTTCTGTGAAGAAAAACATACCTAGGACATGGTGCATATTAGCTCGGACCTGTACATAATTACAGTGACTCGGATAGGGAATTTTTTGTGGAGACAGGCAATCAAACATACCTTAGATCTAGTGCATATCAGCTCGGACCCGTATATGTTTTTTTTGTGACTCGAATAGGGCAGCTTGTTGTGGAGAATGAACATAACAATTCTGGAAAAATATCTCAGCAGTGTACCAGAGGAACACCTTTGGATAGAAGTATATATTATACAACTCTATGCCATAAAGAAACCACAGTTCGGTGCTATGATGAAGATTGTTGTTTGATGCTATGATGGAGCTACAATCCAGTGATATAATTCAATGATTCAGTGCTATCTCATATTCTATGCTATCCTAGTTTTGGTGCTACTACAGTGATCTTATTTCGGTGACAATACAGTGAATTCTAGTGGTGGAGTTCATTGAAATCAAGCTCAAGTAAAGTCAAGCACAAGGTACAGTGAAGTCAAGCACAAGTTCCTTTTTGGAGATGATTGAATAGTTAAACAGTGAATAATCTTGTTGACTCTCAAGTAAGTACATCACGCATTTTCTATCGAAGACTGAAGGATTGGTTTCCTAGGGGTTGGTGCCTCTAAACGAAAGGTTGGAGACTTGAGAAGGATAGGGTCGAAGCCCTAGAGGTTGGAGCCTCACTAAAGTCAAATTTGGTGCTTGGAAATAGGTTGGAGCCTGGAAGGTTTAAGGGTTGGTGCCTTTAAACATCATTGTACTCATTCATTTGTAAAAGGATCATTATCCTTCTTTCTATAATAAAATTATTCATTTCTTTGATTTTTGTGTAGAATTTAACTGGTTATAATAATAATTGAAAATAAATATTGATTCACCCCCCTCTCATTATTTCAAAAATTTATATCAGAGCCAGCTTCTTCATTCTCTGCCTAACAGCTGGAAGAAGGATTCTTAGACACAATGAAGAATATAGAAGTGACAGGGAAGCTACCTATGTTTCATGGAACAAACTTTGGTTTTTGTAAGAAGAGGATGTCCTACTATTTAATATCCCTTCGACCTGAAGTGTGGCATTCTATTTTGAATGGGTACAAATCTCCCTACACTCTTCCAATTGATCTAGAGGAAATAAAATCCTACATTTCTAATGCCAAAGCTTTGAATTCCATTACTAGTGGAATCTCTTATTTTGAATTCACAAAAGTCATGAATTGTGACTCGAAAAATAAGTATGGGATAAGTTGGTTGCCCTATATCATGGGGAATCAAAATTTAAGAAGGAAAAGCTTCAAGCTCATAGAATACAATTCGAAAGTCTGAAAATGGATGACGAAGAAGATATTGCATTATACTTTCTCTGAGTAGTTGAAGTGGTCAACTCTCTTAAAGGGTTAGGAGAAAATGTTGAAGAAATCACTCTTGTTCAAAAAATTATGAGATCTCTTCCTGACATATTTCACTCCAAATTAAGTGCTATAGAAGAAATGAAGGACCTAGATATGTTGATATTGCAACAAGATGATGAGCTTAGTGAAAATATTCACCTTCACTAAGTGGGCCCACAGGCTATTTTTGGCGCAAGTCTATTTTTAGACTATGTTTATTTTTAAACATGTCGATCATATTCTATGAGTTGCAGGATGCTATTTGTGGATGGTTGGTCAAGTTGGAAAAAATAGATGGACTTCTATTTTTAGACATATTGGGCGGAATCTATTTTTAGATTGCCGGTCTAAAAATAGATATGTCGAATATTATTAGCTCTTAATAATATTTGGACTATAAACATTATCTTATTCTCTTGAAGCACTTTAGTTAAGTGCACAGATGTGGCACAGGAGCTGATAGAAGGAATTATGCTATTCCTAAGGGTTAAGTGGAGCTATTGCATGGATACTTCAGTTAGAACTCATGTGAGAGAGTTTGGTGGAGTTGATTGAGGAAGTTAATGGAGTTGTGTTCGGTTTAACTAATCTAAACATAGTTGAGCTATTTGTATCTAGTTTAACTGATTGATACAATTAGTGAGAGTGGTGTGAATTAATTATTAATTAATTCACTAATTATAAACTCATTAATCAACTAAAGAATACATCAGTTAACTTCAGTGCATGGACAGTTTCAGTGGAGACCAGTGCAGAGATAGGTGAAAGAGTAGGTTAACTATCAGTTGTGACTATACTGTTGCATATTTGCAACAACCAGTGATTGGAGGAGCCCATGAGGATTGCGCAGTACAAGCCAGGTGGTTTATGTTATTTAATGAGCCATCCTATAGCATTGATTACGCAATAGAGGCTGGCTATCAGGTGGCAAAGATTGGAGCATGTGTTTTGCTAGATCTAGCTTGATTAGTGTATAGCAATTGGAGGTTGTGCTGAGAGCTTGTGAGGAGCTTTGTACAATGATTGTTACATGATCTCTATGACATATAATATATATATAGTTGGGGTTTTCAGCTTTAATTTTTCCCATGAAATATTGTGTTCATATGTGTGATTGTTTATGGTTTTAATGTGCGCATGCAATTGATTTTATTTCCGCATGTAATGATCAATGGTAGAAGAGATTCTGTATTGTGCATGAAGCTAAAATAGTGTGTGATCAGGAGAATCTCGGTGAATAATATATCAGTTATTCAAAATTTCTACATGGTATCAGAGCGATATTGATCATTGGAGCAATTGCAAAACATTGAAGCGGTTGAGTTTTGTGCTGGTGGAATTCGAATTTGCAGCAGTGTTTTCTTGGTGTTGAAGTTGAGATGTCTTTCAACGGATTGCGATTGGAGTATGCCCTTGAGGGCAGCTCGAATTATATTGCATGGAAGGACAGGATGGAGGCGGTGCTGGATGAAAATGGGTTGAAGGAGTTCATAGATGCAGAAGTTCCAAAACCTACTTCTAGTGATGCTGCCGTACTTGACGCATGGCAAAAGAAGACAACAAAGTGTCGAAGGATTCTGTTGGAAGGTGTGAAGGATCACATAGTGTCCAGCCTTCATGGTAAGGCTTCTCCATTCTTTATGTGGAAAGCTTTGACAGATTTATTTCAAAGCAAGAGCGACCAGAGGAAGTTGGCGCTCAAGGATAAACTCAGGAACATAAAAATGGAGAAAGGCGACAGTATGCCCAAGTACCTCACGAAGTTCATCCAATGCAGGGATGAGCTGGGAAGTGTGGGGGTGACTAATGATGATGAGGAATTGGTGATCTTGGCTCTCCTTGGGCTTCCGAAGAGTTGGCATTCCTATCAGGACTCTGCCAATGGTCGGGAGAAATTTCCAGGATGGGAGCGACTTTGGTTAGATCTTATGCAAGAGGAGATAAGGCGAAGTACCAAGGACGGATCTTCATCAAAGAAATCTGATGAAGAAAATTGTGCTTTGGCTGCCAAAGCAAAGAAGGGGAAGAGAAATAAATCTTCTCAATCTGGTGTGAAAGGAAAGAAGTAGGACATGTCCAAGGTGAAGTTCTTTCACTGTCACCAACATGGACATTACGCCACTAGTTGTCCACATAAGAAGAAAAATAAGCAGGCCCACAAGATGCCCACATCACGAAGTTCATCCACGAAGTGATGAGCTAGGAAGGGGGGTTATCGTTGATGACGAGGACTTGGTGAGCTTGGCTCTCTTGCCTTCCAAGAGTTGGTATCTTTATCAGACTCGTCAACGTATTTGAGAAATTTCCAGGATGGGAGTGACTTTGGTTGGATCTTGTGCAAGAGGAGATAAGGCGAAGTACTAGGGACGGATCTTCATCAAAGAACTCTGATGAAGAAAATTGCGCTTTGGCTGCCAAAGCAAAGAAGGGGAAGAGCAAGAAGCATGCTTCTCAATCCGGTGCGAAAGGCAAGAAGCAGGACATGTCCAAGGTGAAGTGCTTTCACTGTCACCAACACGGACATTACGCCACTAGTTGTCCACAGAAGAAGAAAAATAAGCAGGCTGCTGGGACTGTAGCTGGAGAGGCCTTAGCCTCGTAGTTTGAGCTAGATTTTTCGCTGATCGCATGCTTTGTCTCAAGTATGACGGGATTAGTGTGGTTTCTTGACAGTGGTGCGTCTTTTCACATGACAGGAGATCGAGATTTGTTTATTGATCTAGATGAGAAAGATCTTGGAGTGCACATCGAGATGGGCGATGATGGTAGATACAGTGCGACCGGTATCGGTACCATTTCCTTTGAGAGGGAGTCTGGTAAACCCTTCGTATTGAAGGAAGTGATGCATGTTCCAGGATTGAAGAAGAATCTTATCTCTGTGGCGATGTTAGAAGACAAGGGACATGATGTTGTCTTTAGCGAGGGAAAGGCTTTCCTACGTAGTAAGGAAACTGGTGAGACCCGGAGGATAGGGGTTCGAGTTAAGAACCTTTATCAATTGCAGGTAGATGGCTGTGCAGCAATGGCAGGCAAGGCAGAAGGAGTGGTGAGCCAGGATGATGGCGAGTTGTGGCACCGGAGATTGGGCCACCTTCACCATGGAGCCTTGAAGATACTGCAGCAGATTTCTACTGGGCTTCCTAAAGGCACTCTTGCGCATTCAGATCAGTGCAAGGGGTGTACCTTGGGAAAATTTGTGAAAGCCACCACGAGAAGGATAGTCGCGCCACGACGATCCTTGAGAGAATTCACACAAACGTGTGTGGATCTTTCTCAGTAGCTTCGACAGCAAAGCACAGGTACTATGTGATACTTTTTGATGATTTTTCTCGTAAGTGTTGGATCTTCTTCATACAGAAGAAGATTGAGACATACTCAAAGTTCTGTGAGTTCAAGGCATTGGTTGAGAAAGAATCGGGGAAGCAGGTGAAGGCTCTTAGGAGCGATAATGGTGGTGAATTCATCTCTGGCGAATTCAAGGACTTTTGCAGCACAGAAGGAATTCGAAGAGAGCTCATAGCACCTCATAACCCATAGCATAATGGGGTTGCTAAGCGGAAGAACAGAACGATCGTGGGTGCTGCACGGGCGATGTTGCATGATCAGGGCCTTCAGGCACCGGGTCGTAGCGTTCAATACCCACAGATATGTGCGTAACCGTTATCCTCATAGGATACCCCACATGAGTACACTAGAATTAGCGCTCGAATCTGCCACAGGCTGAAGAAGGCAAAACTCGAGGCAACATCAAACCAAGCTCAGCCTCGTAGCTAGCCCTACGAGGACAGGAGAGGGCTCTCTCCGGGTCTAACTCAGTGAAAGATGTCCAATAGGATTTGAGATGACCTAAATGAAACACTGATATTGATTTTAGGCTAGTAAACAGATATGAAAAGGGGTATTTGATAAATGATTGGGTTTTCTGGGCTGTGTGGGGCAAAGACAGCAAGAGCAGAGATTAAATGAAAAACGCAGATTATCTCCTGAGGCAAGATAAGCATGAAGTTTAACAATCAAATTGGAATTATATGGAGTGAAAGACCGCTGCGAGGTTGACAAGGGCAATAGTTGAATCCTTATCAAACTGAAGAAAACATAGAAAATGAATACCTCCCAAGGCAGAGCAGTAAACTGGATTCTGCCTTTCTCACTTAAAAGTATTCAACAGAAAATGATTATGAAATGAAATGTAAAAAATTACAAGCTACATATGAAACATAAGAAAAAACAAAATGCTAAATCCACACCACAAGAATCTCAGGAGTCAGAGCTGTATTTTTTCATTAAATCCCTGTCAAAAACTGTACAATGAAACTCTGTTCTCTCTTCCACACACCTCTCAGAACTCTCTCCCCTTACAAATGATTTTTCAATACATTAAATAAACTATGCTAGGAGAAAATAGATCGACCCAAAACAAGGGCGCTGTTTCACCTGAAGTTACAAAAATAGAGATAGAGTCATCCCTTTGTTCTAAAAACAGAAGATCGTTCCCCTTAAAATCCTCTGATGGCCAATTTAAAGACACTAAATGGAGCGCAGATCCATTTGAATCATTAATTGAAGTCTTAAATAGGAATCGAATCCTATTCTTCTGCTGTGGTAAGTAGTTTTGGTTTACTTCTCGGACTATTTGCATTCACTTACTGTTTTGAATAAAACCAACAAAAATAACCTTTAAACTAAAATTCTGTCGTTTCCAGCTGCAATCACCAGCGAACACATATTAATGACAACAAGATTCGCAATATTTTGATTTTCCTGGATGCCCAAGGCAAAACAATCATTTGCTCTCCGAATGCCATCTTCTTATCTTCAGTTACAGGTATAAGCAGTTAAGATGCCCAACATGAAAATAATAAGTTGAGAATAAACTTATAGCCTTTTGTTGTCAACTACTAAAATGACTAGGCGCATGATCAAACGTTGCATGCCATACAAACGCTCCTGAAAGTACCATCTTTCGAAAATCAAGCCTCTGCAACTTTCAGATCACGTTAACCATAAGCTGGCACGCATAAGGAAATCCCTTGCTCCTCCACGTGTCTTGAAACTGTTTCATGAATACATTTGGAACTGCTTCTGTTGAAACATCCTTTTCAAAAAAAAGAGAGCTAGAATTTGACTAATCGTTTAATACTGTAAAAGCTTCAGAAAGAGCAATGTCAGGTAAAATACCAGCTGCTGGAGCCAGGGCTAACACCAGAAAAGTACACAGATGTCACAATGTAGAGAACCAAAGAGGGGCTTGCATCTGTACCTTTGTATGAAATATGGGGGTGTTGTCAATTGCACATCGCCATGTTCATGCCTTGCTTAATCTTGATTGATGACGGAATTTAACGTCCGTGTCGACCTCATCTCCATTTTCGTAAAACCAAAGTATTTCTTCCGTCAGAAATTTCCAGATTCTTCAGGCATCTTAATAAAATGATTCTGGCCCTGCTCCATAGCAGACCCACTCTACCACGGGCAGCGATAAGACAAGACAATCCACATCCATTGAAGAGAAGACGTGATAACCTCCGATATACAAGTAAAACCGCCTGTTCTGACATATACAAGGTGCTTTGGGTTCTGCAAAACTGATATTGATGATGATGGCGTGCTTGCGAATTTTGCTCTGCGTATATCAACGTCAGAACGACTTCTTTTTCTTGAAGAAACTGAAACTGCCTTTCACTCTCTGAAAACTGCGGACTAGGAATCCCATTAACAAAAGACTGGAAGAAGGGAGTCACATTTACGGGCGAGCAAGACTCAGCGAAGGAAGACATGGGAACAAGTCTCTCATTTTCTTGTTCAGTTTGCTCTAATGAAATTACATGTTGAGCTGTAGTTTCTTCATCGACTTCTCCAGCATCTTAAAACGTTTTCCATGTCTTCGCTCAGCTAACAAAAACTATCCGTCAACAGCCTCATAATTCGACCCAATTTGCACAGAAATAGCGCTATCTGGCACGCAATGAAACATTGTCTCTGAAAAGTATATGTCTTCATCAATTGAACCATTAGTTCCTGCAGTTCGTCTTCATATGATGCGCATTAAAAAAGAGATTGTAGCCGATATCAAACTGATGTCAAAGTACTTGAGATAAACTTGGATTTCCTCTGTATCAACATCCACTAAAGCTATCGATGCAAATTTTGATACTTCACGTACAGTTTTTGCAAGGATTTCATCAAGCTGCATGCAAATAACATATGTGGCCCTTCTAAATCGAAGAACCAAAACTTTGTCCAATGTATCCTCCTTTCATCATCGCCTGAAGATCTCGTGTCTCGAAATGAATTTGAGTTTGGGCTCGTTGTAACGATCTCCAGCAAATGCTTTGAATCCATCAATGCTGACTGTGTAGCCACTTTTACAACATCTGCTCAAGAAGTTCGCTGTATGGGTAGCGCGCCTCAAGTGGGTAGCGCCCGTGTTATCTGCAAAGGGCTGGGAAGTTTACGGCAGCGCACCTAGTGCGGGCAGCGCGCACCGTATGGGGCGCGCACCTCCAAATCGTCAACAACCGTAAACACGTCTTTCGGGCCCTCCAAACTATTCGACTTCTGCTTTGCGGATTTCTTGCAAAATGATTTTGTTTGCCATGATTTATATGTGAAGAAAATATCTCATCAAATCAGATTTGATTTCAATTTGTTTGATAACCCACTTTCATAATGTTTGGCATTTTGACATTTGGTCTTTTAATACAATGCTTCTCCTTTGGCTTTTCTGAGTTTTGGACTGATAATACTTTGTTGTCTTTTGCAGGATGTCAAGCTGGTGCTGTTGAAGAAGAACCCAGAAACTTGGAAATATTTTGACAACTTTACCTATTTATTAAAAAGACACATTCGATGATTTCTTCTTCAAACAGTTTTGAAGAAGAATCAATCTCACATTATTAACGATGACATTCCTGAAATAAACACTTACTGAATCTTCCTCTAGCCTGCAAGTGTTATTGAAACATTTTGAGAACAAGCTCTGCAAACATCTAAGTTGCGGTGGGTGAAAGCTGATTGGCATTTTGGCCTGCATATTGAACTGAAACTTTGACAGCTACCTGTCTGAATTTCACTCTGACAGAGGACTAGACAAGACGGAGTCTAACATTGGCTCCAATGGGGATGGCAGCTACCGCTTCTTGGAGGTGCCAAGAACTGCAGAGCTTTGGGAGAGCAGACAGTGCCTCCATCCATTGGGCTATGGAATCATTATTCGACAAATCGACATACGACTCTTGACTCAATTTTAAACCTAAACCCAAACCAAACCGATTCGATCTCGCATCGAAATAATCGAAAAAACCGACTTCTAATAAACTTTCCAAACTAAAACTGCAATGAAACTAGAACAAAATGCTGCCTTTGGCTGCTTATTTATCTACCCTACTCTGATGCAAAACCAATAACCGAACACCGTAATGCCAGGTCAACCATTCAAGTAAATCTGAGAAGAATGCTACTTGAGAGTGCTTCAACCAGATCATAGATGCAATTGCTGGCAGCCGTACATGTGCATAATGAGTCTGATCATGTAAAAGACAGTTTGATTTGTCAGTCAAACTGAAAAAAAATTCCATATATGTTGCAATAGGATCGCAAAATCTAGACTCTGTTTTCTGCCCCAACTCTGCAATACATACCTCCAGCTGCACACTGTCAATGCAAACATCTGTAGGCAACTCTATTGTTTCTTGTTTTGAAGGAGGGAGCGTTTCCAAGAACATTTTGGGATCTCGGAATTCATAAGACTGGATTTGATCATTTAAACACTGAATCTCCTTCTCAATTCTTTCAACAATTAACTCACAGACACCAGTTTTAGCTTCGAGAGGAAAATTCAGAGATTTCAAACATTGAAGCAAGACACTGAAAAATTCTTCATTAATTTCAAAATCTGCTAACTGATCTCTAATTTCTTTTACAACTTCACAAAGTGCAGGGTTTGCCACATACCCTACCATTGCATGAATGGATCAGTCAGCATTGGAAATTCTGGATCGAGCTGGAGTCACCGGGTGAATGTTTCAGCCTTCATATGTGTCTGACTGCTGTCCACCATCAGCATCAGATCTGCAACTTGATTTCATGTACTGGGGCAAGACAATCTACAAGTCAAATGTCACAACAACAGCAAACCATCTTCCCCTGTATGGTTGCCACTTTGTTAGCGCTCGAATCTGCCTCAGGCTGAAGGAAGGTGAGGTTCGAGGCAACATCAAACCAAGCTCAGCCTCGTAGCTAGCCCTACGAGGACAGGAGAAGGCTCTCTCCGGGTCTATCTCGGCAAAAGGTTTTTAGAGGGGCTGAGATGACTTAATATGGGAACTGATTTTAGGCTAGTAAATAGATATGAAAGGAGGTTTTAATAAATGATTGGGTTTTCTGGGCAGCGTGGGATCAAGAACAACATGAGAAAATATCTAATCAAAGGCACAGATTATTCCATAAGGCGAGATAGGAGTGAAACTTAAAATTTCCAAGTTGAAATTAAATGGAGTGGCAAGACTGCTAAGAAGTTGACAAGGGCATGTGTGATGAATCCTTATCAAACAGAAGAAATTGCACAAAACATGAAAGCTTCTCCAGGGCAGAGCAACAAGCTGAATTCTGCCCTTCTACTTAAAAGCATTCATTTAGAAATGATTATGGGTGAACTGTAAACATAAAAAAACACATATGAAAACAAAGAAGAAACATTTGCTAAATTCATACCACAAGAATCTTATGAAACAGAGCTGTACCATTCAATTAGTTTCTCTGTCAAAACTGTACAATGTAGCTCTGTCTTTCTTCTACACCAGTTTTCAGAATTCTCCCACCTTTACAAAATGATTTACAATGCATTAAATAAACTATCCTAGGAGAAAACAGATCGACCCAAAACAAGGGCGATGTTTCACCTGAAGTTACAAAAATAGAGATAGAGTCATCTCTTTGTTCTAAAAACAGAAGATCGTTCCCCTTAAAATCCTCTGATGGCCAATTTAAAGACACAAACTGGAGCGCAGATCCATTTGAATCATTAACTGAAGTCTTAAATAGGAATCGAATCCTATTCTTCTGCTGTGGTAAGTAGTTTTGGTTTACTTCTCGGACTATTTGCATTCACTTACTGTTTTGAATAAAACCAACAAAAATAACCTTTAAACTAAAATTCTGTCGTTTCCAGCTGCAATCACCAGCGAACACATATTAATGACAACAAGATTCGCAATATTTTGATTTTCCTGGATGCCCAAGGCAAAACAATCATTTGCTCTCCGAATGCCATCTTCTTATCTTCAGTTACAGGTATAAGCAGTTAAGATGCCCAACATGAAAATAATAAGTTGAGAATAAACTTATAGCCTTTTGTTGTCAACTACTAAAATGACTAGGCGCATGATCAAACGTTGCATGCCATACAAACGCTCCTGAAAGTACCATCTTTCGAAAATCAAGCCTCTGCAACTTTCAGATCTCGTTAACCATAAGCTAGTACGCACAAGGAAATCCCTTGCTCCTCCACGTGTCTTGAAACTGTTTCATGAATACATTTGGAACTGCTTCTGTTGAAACATCCTTTTCAAAAAAGAGAGAGCTAGAATTTGACTGATCGTTTAATACTGTAAAAGCTTCAGAAAGAGCAATGTCAGGTAAAATACAAGCTGCTGGAGCCAGCGCTAACACCAGAAAAGTACACAGATGTCACAATGTAGAGAACCAAAGAGGGGCTTGCATATGCACTCTTTGTATGAAATATGGGGGTGTTGTCAATTACATCGCCATGTTCATGCCTTACAGAATCTTGATTGATTGAGAATAAACTTCCTGTGTTGTACCTCATCTCCATTTTCGCAAAACCAGGTTACTTCTTCCACAGGAAATTTGGGGATTCTCTGTGCATTCAGAATAAATGGTTCTGTCTGTTCCATAGTAGACCCAGTCTCTGCCACGATAGTTATAAGATGAAGACAATCCACACATCCATT
>CM076575.1:282020770-282136989 GCA_034641835.2 Pinus albicaulis
AGCTCTTTTGGAAGGCGGCCAAGCATGTATTGCGCTATATCAGAGGCACATCGGGATATGGTCTATGGTACAGACAGGAGGATGGAGTGAAGCTTTCTGGCTTCACTGATGCAGACAAGGTGGAGTCCAACCGACCGAAGAGTACTTCGGGAGGAGTTTTCAAGACAGTCGACAGCAGCTTC
Organism: Pinus albicaulis; assembly: GCA_034641835.2. Lineage (NCBI taxonomy): Eukaryota > Viridiplantae > Streptophyta > Pinopsida > Pinales > Pinaceae > Pinus > Pinus albicaulis. The sequence continues at coordinate 282,020,953 of CM076575.1, forward strand.
GGTACACAGAAGCAGATCCGTGGGTACTCGCCTCTCACAGGAGGCCGAGTACATGGCAGCTAGCTTGGCTGCATGCGAGGCTATTTGGATGAGGAAGATACTCGCAGGTTTGTTCAGGTTGCATTTGGAGCCTACAGTGATCTACTGTGATAACCAGAGCCGCATCAAGCTCTCGGCTAATCCAGTATTTCATGATAGGTCCAAACACATCGACATCAGGTACCATCATATCAGAGATTGTGTTCAGCGGAGAATCATGATGCTTTCATATGTTCCCACGGAGGATCAGGATGTCGACATCCTGACAAAGGCGCTCACCAGAGCAAGTTCGAATTCCACAGAGGCAGGATAGGGGTTGCAGATAATCCATATCTTGCTGAGAGGGAGTGTTGAAAATGCAGCAAGATGATGGAGCTTAGTGAAATGAAGTCGCCTTCACTAAGTGGGCCCGCAGGCAAATTCTGGCGCAAAGTCTATTTTTTAGACTATGTCTATTTTTAGACATACGGAGCATAATTTGGGAATTCTACTTGGAGATTCTTAAAGTATGCGACATGTTGGTAAAAATAGATGAGACCCTATTTTATAGGACCCAGGCTATTTTTAGACTGATCTCCTAAAAATATGGAAGTCAAATATTATTTACCCTTAATAATATTTTGACTATAAACAGCAGTTTACTCTCTTGGCGCACTTCAGTTTGAGTCATGGAGGTGGCTCATGCAACTGACACAAGGAATCACGTGGTTCCTAAGGTTTGATGGCATCTTGCATGGTTGGCTTCAGTTAGACTTCAGTGGCAGGAGTTTTGGAGGAGTTAACGGGACAAGTAGTGGAGTTGTGTTCTGTTTGTTTTAGTTGAACTAGTTGGGATTAGTTAACTAACTAATCAACTAGATATGAGTGGAGTAAATTAAATAATATTTAATTTACTAAATATTAACTCAATAGTCAACTCAAGAACACTTCAGTTCACTACAGTGCATGATCAGTTCAGTGGAGACCAGTGGAAGAGGTAGATGAAAGGGTGAGTAAAGCTATCTGTTGGAGGATCAGTTTTGCATGGGATTTGCATTACACTTGGAGGAATTGTCCATGACAATTGCGCAGTCAAGCCAAGGGGATTCGAACCTTGGATCTCTTCATATACAAGCCATGATTGCGCAATAGAGGCAAGGCAATTGGCGGGGAGTTTTGAACCAGTGACTTGTTCAAAACTAAGCTAGATTGTGTGTGACTTTATGAGAAAGTACTGAGTACTTGTGAGGAGTATTGTACTTGTTTGGTTACAGGATTTCTCCATTATAATATACACAATAGCTGCGGGGTTTTCAGCTATAGGCTTTCCCCATACATACTGAGTTAATGTGTGATTGATTTGATGTGAGATTGCTTCTATTATTTCCGCATGTGACAATTAATTGTAGATGAGATTATGTATTATGCATGCAATTCGAAATTGATGTGTAATCAGGTTAATATCCATTGAATAAGTGATTTATCTTACCAATTTCACATATTATTCTCTTGGAGCACTTCAGTTAAGTGCACAGATGTGGCACAGGAGCTGACAGAAGGAATTACGCTATTCCTGGGGGTTAAGTGGAGCTATTGCATGGAGACTTCAGTTAGAACTCATGTGAGAGAGTTTGGTGGAGTTGATTGAGGAGTTAATGGAGTTGTGTTCAGTTTAACTAATCTAAACATAGTTGAACTAGTTGTATTTAGTCTAACTAATTAATACACTAGTGAAGAGTGGTGTGAATTAATTATTAATTAATTCACTAATTATAAACTCATTAATCAACTAAATAATACATCATTTAACTTCAGTGCATGGACAGTTTCAGTGGAGACTAGTGCAGAGATAGGTGAAAGAGCAGGTTAACTATCAGTTGTGACTATACTGTTGCATATTTGCAACTACCAGTGATTGGAGAAGCCCATGAGGATTGCGCAGTACAAGCCAGGTGTTTTATGTTATTTAATGAGCCATCCTACAGCATTGATTACGCAATAGAGGCTGGCTATCAGGTGGCAGAGATTGGAGCATTTTTTTTGCTATATCTAGCTTGATTAGTGTGTAGCAATTGGAGGTTGTGCTGAGAGCTTGTGAGGAGCTTTGTACAATGATTATTACATGATCTCTATGACATATAATATACAGATAGTTGGGGTTTTCAGCTTTAAGCTTTCCCATGAAATACTTTGTTCATATGTGTGATTGTTTATGGTTTTAATGTGTGCATGCAATTGATTTTATTTTTGCATGTGATGATCAATGGTAGAAGAGATTCTGTATTGTGCACGAAGTTAAAATAGTGTGTGATCAGGAGAATCTCGGTGAATAATATATCAGTTATTCAAATTTCTACAAGATACACTCAATATGGATGAACTTCATGGAATTCGCATTGCCTATGAGATGAGGAAAGGAATTCCAAATTCCAAAGAAGTAGCATTTAAAGCCTCGAAGTCAAAAAAAAGAGGAAAAGGATGGAATAACAGTAGTGATGACTTCGATGTTCAAACCGAATTAGCACAATTTGTATGAATACTAAAGAAGGGATCCAAGCTAAAAGGTAAATACCCTCTTATTTGTTTCAAATGTGGAAGAATAGGTCATTATGCTGCAAAATGTCCTCATAAACATGATAGTGATGATGAAGAGGATTCTAAAAGCATAGTGTACAAAAAGAAAGGGTTTAATAATAAGAAATTTTTCTCCAAACAAGATGAGTCTGATGAATATGAATTTGTAGTCATCAAGAATAAATCAACTATAAATATCCCTCATCACAAGGGAGGTGATGAAGAATCAGATGAAGAAAATGACTATGTTGGAAGAAAAGAAGTGTTATTCATGGCATTCACAAATGATGATGATTCAAAACTATAAGGTGAAGTAAATGTGGATGAATACTAATAAGTGCCATTGAAGAAAATGATAATTTACGAAAGAAGATCATTTCTCTCAAAGTAGAAAAGGAGGAAGCAAAAAGAAGGGAGGACTTCTTGAACAATAAGCTAAAAGAAAAATAAGAGATCTATGAAAATCGTGAAGCTGAAATAGTATCTCTAATAAAGGAGTTTGAGCAAGTCAAAAGGAGTTAGCAAAGCTCTCAAGCACTTGATAACATCCTTAATACTCAAAAACCTCAATATGACAAAACCGGGATTGGCTTCAAAGGATAATCATGAAGTATTAAGGATAATGCAAGGAGTTATACTGACATACTTTCTTTCCATTCAAAAAAATAAAATTCATCTCTCAAAGAACAAAGGCCCATCTCAAATCCAATAAATGAAGGAAGAGAAACTCCAAGGAAGAATTTTGATTCAAGCTATGGCTATTACAACATGTACCAAACTATATTTATTGGGTATTGTTACTATTGTAAAAACTTTGGTCATCAAGCTAAGCATTGCAAGGCTCATAAGAATGAAGCACTAAGATTGAAAGATCAAACAAACAAACTACATGGTTCCAAAGAGAAAGTGAAAATCAAAACTTACAATTCTTTTGATCCTTTGGCTAATTTCGATCCGACTTGCTCATTATGTAATAATTATGGTCATAATGAACAAAATTTCCCACTCAAAAGAGATGAAGCTAAAAGGGTGAATCTCAATACGGATAAATGTGGCCTAGATCTATGTGCTCATAGTGATGAAAATCATTGGTTCGTGGATAGTGGATGCTCAATACATATGACAGGCGACCAAAATAAGTTTGTATCATTGAAAAAAAAGAATGGAAATGTATCCTTTGGAAGTGGATCTGCTAAAATCACTGGAAAAGGAACTGCCACCCTCGTTAATGGACAAGGAAAGGTTCAAAATAATTTGTTGGTAGAAGGGATCAAACACAATCTCTTAAGTGTTAGCAAAAGGATTAAGAACTAACGTTTACATTCTAATCAAAATCCAGGAAGATAAATGTTACTTAAGTCAAACAGATGAAAGTTGGTTATGTCACAAGCGATTGGGGAATACAAGTTTTGATAACTTGATTAATATCAGCAAAATTAATGCAGTAAGGGACATTCCAAATATGTTCAAGCCAAATTAAGTTGTATGTGGCCCATGCCAACATGGAAATCAAACTATAACTAGCCACAAAACTAAGGAGTTCTCAACATCAAAATCTCTAGAGATCATTCATGCATATTTGTGTGGGCCAAATAGAACACCAGCTCTTCAAGGTGAAAGGTAATTTTCTTTATTTTTTGATGAATATACTAGAATGTTGTGGGTATATTTCATAAACTATAATCTGAAGCATATGAATGTTTTAAGAATCTTAAATCTCTCATTGAAAATGAGAAATATTCTAAGATTAAATGTCTTAGAATGGATAGAGGAGGATAATTCACTTCAAAATAATTTTATGAATTATGTAAAGTGCATGGAATTGAAAGAGAACTCTTCGCTGCTAGAACACCCAAGAAAAATGGAGTAGTTTAGAGAATGAACCGAATCATGCAAGAAATGGCAAGGACAATGCCACTAGCAGCTGACTTGCAGCCAAAATTTTGGAGAGAAGCAGTCGGGACGGCAGTTTATACCTTAAATCGAACTCAACTAAGACCAAACAATGAAAATAATCCTTATGAATTATGGAAAATAAGACCTGATTCAGTAAAATATTTCAGGATTTTTGGAAGCAAATGCTTTATAAAGATCAATGATGATTCACCAGGAAAATTTGATTCTGGGGTTGACGAAGGAATATTTTTTGGGTATTCCATGAGGAGAAAAGCTTACAAATGTTACAACAATAATCTACAAAAAATAGTGGAAAACATTGATGTGAAGATTGATGAAGCCCTTCCAGAAAAGGAAATTTAAAATCATGAAATTGAACCCTTTCTTGAAGAAAGAGAAGAAGAACCTGAAAAAGAATAAAATGATGAATAACCTCAAAGTGAACCTTCACAAACTCCTTCTAAGATAAAATTTCTTCAAAAACATCATCTAGAAGAACAGATTATTGGGAATATAGATGAAGGAATTCAAACTCGAAGAAGGATGACAAACACTCCAAGAAAAGATGATGTTGCTCTCTTATATTTAATAGAACCTGAAATTTTTTCTTAAGCAAGTAAAGATCCTCACTAGATAAAGGCCATGTTGGAGCAGGGTCCCCTAACCGTAATTTTGGTACAATTTTGTAATATTTTGTAATAATTAGTCTAGCGCAAGGGCTTTATGGTGGGTCAAAGCCCCCAATGAATTGTAATGGGTTAAAAGGTAGACCAAGAGTCTGCAAACCATGGTTTGCGGACCATAGAGTAGCGCAGGCTAATATGATATAAATATATTGATAAATTGAGTCTAGAGGAAGGTTCAGTTTTTGGATTAAGCTTGGATATGAATATGTGGATATATTGTGTGGATTTTCTGGGTAAGGTCTCATGTTGGCTGTGTGAGCGGAGACCCTGAGTCCTACTGTGTGTGGACCCCACTGGATGTGTGTGTGGGCTGGTAAATAGAGTCTATAAGTTGGATCTGAATATGAATGAATGAGAAGACTGTTTTCTAATATCTGAGTATCTTTGTGTTATGATTATTGGTTGCGCTTTATGTTATTTCTGAGATAATATATGTTCGTTGAATACTATTGATTTATGAATGTGCATGTGGATGTGATACTCTAAGAAGGAATGAATTCCTAGATCTAGTTATGATTAGTCACCATTCTTCTGTTAACTTGGTAACTGACGGTTGATGAGCTTCTCTTAAGTTACTCTGTTGATATGCCGTTAAGGGTTTTTGTATTAGGGCTTCTCCAGCGCAAGTCTGTTAGCACTGAAGGGACCCACTTTAATTAACTTTCTCTCTCTCAGGGTGCGGAAACTTGGTTCTAGCACCCTCGCATACTACTTCGGGTGATACCTTGACCTGTGCAAGCAGGCCTTTACTGAAAGGGCCAATAGTACAGGGGTTTGTTGGTAAACCTTAAAATTGAACGTGGGTCAAGACCCCTCAAACCAACAAATGGTCTGTTGTCGGGACCGGGAGAATTTTGAGAGAGAGATCGGGGAATACCATGGGGTCATTGGCAACCATTGAAGCTTGAACTTGAGGACTGGTTTGAAAAGAATATTTAGGAGTTTTCCCTAAAATAGAATAGAAGTAAGAATTTTCATGTTGATGAGTGGAAGAAAAAGTACATTTTTATAGAGGTGCACGAAATATTCTTCGTAACCTTTTCACATGAACTGCAGGAGTGGTTGGCAAGGTTGGAAGAGTTCCAGACCTATTGGAAATACGATCACGTCACATAGTGGACCCCTGAATTGATCCAACAGTTGGAGAAGGCTGATAACAAGATCACTCGAACTATAGATCACTGGGTTGATAGTGTTTTGGCAGGATTTATAATTGAGTTTGCAGTCGATCAGTTTGTGTACTATTTTGAATTTGAGCGGAGGTTTTTCAAAGGGTTTAGAGGAAAATTATTGCAAACATTACCATTTCTGATTAAGATGCTATTGTGTGAAAAAAGCGTCTTGTGCAGTCGCACCAAGTGAATGACATCCGACCAGAGTGGAAGCATGACACGAAGCAGTAAATAATACCGGTTTAATAAAGAAGGGGATAGATTGGTATACAGTCCTCTAATGGAATCACCTGACTTCAACGAGGGTGGGGCTACACACGTAGAGACTAGTCTCCCAGCTGCGCCACCATCGAACTCACGCAAGGGTAAGAATTATCCTACCCCACCTCCGCCACCACCTGTAGACAATATGGTTGCGCACATGAAGCTACCCACCTTTAAGGGTGTGGGGGACAAGGATATGGATCGATTCTGGTTTGTAGCAGAGTCAGTATGGACTGCACAGAATATTAATAATGATATTTTCAATAGAGATCAGCTATCCATAGCCTTTGAAGGAAGGGCCTTGGATTGGTTCATGGGATATATTGGTCAGCACGCGAATCCTTCAATACAAGACATTAAGGATGCCCTAAAGCAGTAGTTCTGGAAGCCTAAGTCCTACTCTCAATGCATGGTCGAATTGAATTATTTTAAGCAGGGACCTACAGAGTCTGTCTACGAAGTTGACCAGCAGTTGAAGAAAGTCATCGGTGATGGAGGATTTTTCTATGAGGAAAAAGAGCACAAGGAGTGGTTTATCACCATATTGTTACCACATCTGCGCGGACCTATGGGATAGCAGAAGATCAACTCCCAGGAAGAAGCCCTGTATATTGCCATGAATCTGGAAGCTACGCCAAGGGATGATACTCAATTTGCAGCACTACAGATCCAGAGCCAGCTAGAGGCCACTTAGAAATTCAGAATTTGTGAATAGATTGGGGAAAATAAGCTAGCATGGATGTCTGGTGTATATGATGTTGGGTGTCAGGACACAGTAAGGATCAATGCCCTTTGTTGTATGATTATATGTAGGCTAGGGGACCAAGTCCTCTATGCCCTAGAGACATGGCTAGACCGAGTACCCCCACACTATGGTGCACCGATTGTCAGGTAGCAGGAACACATGATACATATCACTTCCCACAACTGGGAGCCTATCTCCCAGAACTGAAGCAACAGTGGTACAGATTTTGCTCGTCAATGGGTCATGAAGAGAAAAAATTTCGAACATTCGACCTCATGGTAGATAGGGGAAACCTATATAGGGTACAGGCTTACCCTTCATCACCAATATCTCCCTATGGGCAAGGATTATCCCCTAAAAGAGGACAGGGATGATTAAGAGGCGGCAACGCAAGTCGAGGATGAGGGAAACTAAATTTATACAACTGTGGGGATGTGGGACATTATGCAAGAGACTGCTCGAACTCTGCGTGCCAATCCTGCAAATATTGCAGACATTTCGACCATGTAATTGAAGATTGTCTGGTTTTGATAGCGAAGATGTAGGAGAAACAGTAGACACCCATGAAAAATTTACAATGAGTTAAGGTAGAACCACGAGATGATGGGCCAAGTATCAATGTAATTACACACAATGGAATTTCCATTGGAGGATCTGAGGAGAAATATGTGCCTGAACCACTCATCATGAAGGCTTCTAACAAATGGGAGAGCCTGGACCTACAAAAGGAGAAAGAGACCTTTATTGAAGCTAGGAAAGACTTTTTTAACAATGAAGCATCCACCTCAAGGACTTCGATGGAACCAAAAGCAGATGAAGTAGTTAATCCATTTCTTCAGGCATGTATGAAGTTACTGCGCAATCATAAGGCGGTGGAGAATCTCCAATAATTAATAGACAGCTACGCAGAAAAGGTTACCCCACAACCGGAGGTTAAAACTATGAACAAGCTTTATAAGAACAAGAAAAGGACTAGTCAGGAAATGCGTATGATTGCACAGATTGGAGATTATGAAATGGATAAAGTCATCCTTGATTTAGGATCTGATACCAATGTCCTACCCAAACAAACCTAGTAGAGCATGGGAGAACCCAAGTTGGAATGGTCCACTATTCAGTTGTGAATGGCTAACTAATAGAAGATCATCCCACTAGGAAGGTTGTCGAAGGTCGTGGTAGACATTGCGAGAGTTAAATTTTATGCAAGTTTTGAGGTAATCCAAATTATGGATGATGCGGACCCTTATCTTGCACTCTTAGGTCTAGACTGGGCTATTGACATGGGAGGTATCATCAATTTGAAAAGGAGAAGCATGGTCTTTGAGAACGATGGTACACGGGTAATATTCCCCCTGGATCCATCAGAAGGTGAACGATATACAGAACCGATGTGCGAGGAGGAGGTTGTTGATGAAATTTACAAACTCACTGCCCGGGATGATGATTGGATCAACCTTGCAGTTGATGGCATGTTGTGTTGGGATAAATACAGCGCATGTCTCTCAGAATCAGATGGTGAGATAGAAAATTGGCAGAACCAGTTGCATGACATATATGCGCTGCAGTGCCTTAAGATCACGAAGAGATTCTGATGCATTTCCTTAGAGGTAAGAGAACTCCCCTACTTTGATGGTTCTGGTAGTGTTAAGGACTTTATTAAAGCGTTCGAAGTAGATGTCCCTGAAGAACGGAGATTTTTGGCACTTGACTTGGCTATGCGCGCGACCCTTGCATAGTAGTGGGAAACCCATAAGGGGGCTTTTCAGGACTAGGAGGAATGCAGAAAAATGATGATACTACAATTTGAACCTCCAATCAACCCACCCACGAAAATCTTATCTGGTCATGGGGACCCGCGCAAACACTTGGCTATGTGGATGGAAGTATGGGATGAAAGGACCTAGAATGAATGGGTCCATATGTTTATTCACGCCTTAGGACCAATCCCCACCACCTAGTATTTAGATGCAGAGCTACACCATTGCACTCGCCACTGGGGTACAATGAAAAAGGATTTCAAGGTGACGTTTGGGGTAGTAAGAGGGACAAAGAAATTGGATGAAGCCCTGCAAGATATAGATGCTCTTGTATTTAATGAGTCCTTACCTCGAAAGGAATTTTTTGCGCTAGCATGGGATGCGCAGGTGCAAGATATTGTCAAATACCAAAATTTTTCAGTAGAATACTACAATGAGGATCCCAGAAATATCACTATCCCGGAGTCGGAAGGATAGTGTGTAGTTGCAGAACCCCTTTTACAGACAGTAGATGTGACCAAACCATTAAAATTGAAGGAAGTCAACATTGGAACAGAAGAGCAGCCCAAGATGACCAAAATTTGGGATTACTGGGACGATGATACAATTGGAAAGATCACGAAGCTGTTGACGAACATCACGACCTGTTCCCTACAAATTTCTCTGAGCTAAAAGGGATCGTGGGAGATATGGGTGTTATGAGGATCACCTTGAAGCTAGATGCACGCCCTATCAAATAGCAGGCCTATCGGCTGAACCCTAAATATAAACTGAAATTCAAGGAGGAAATAGAAAATATGGTGGCTGCAGGTATCATTGAGTCAGTAGAACAGTCAGATTGGGTAAGCCCTATGGTGGTCCAGGAAAAGAAGACCAAAGGAGAGATAAGGATCTGCATATATCTGTGCAAGTTGATTGATGCCTGCGTACATGATCCATTCCCTACGTTGTTCTCTGATGAGATTTTGGATAATGTGGGTGGTCAGGAAGCATACTCATTTACTGATGGGTTCTCGAGGTACCATCAGATCAGAATCGCACCTGAAGATCGCAGCAGGAAAACCTTCGGGACTGAATGGGGCTCCTTTCAGTACATTGTCATACCCTTTGGGCTCAAGAATGCCCCTACCATTTTCTCGCACGTAGTTGTATAAGTATTAAAAGAATTCATTTATAAGTTTTTGGAGGTCTATTTTGATGATTGGAAAAATTTTGGATTAGTAAAGAAACATGTGTCGAACCTGTGCATGATGTTGGATGCCTGCAGGAAATACCAGATTTCGCTAAACATCAAGAAATGCATATTCTGCGTGTCATTTGGGATTTTATTAGGGCAAGTTGTATGTCAGCAGGGATTGATGGTTGACCCAACCAAGATTGCAGTTATCATCAATTTAGAAATCCCTATCACAGAGAAATAGATGTGCTCCATCCTAGGGCACACCGGCTACTATAGAAAGTTTATTCAATGGTACGCCCTGATCACTGCACCGATGGAGAAGTTGCTAAAAAGGGATGTATCCTTTTTCTAGGATAAGGAGTGCCAAAAGAATTTTGAGCTACTAAAGGAAAATATGGTCATTACGCCTATTCTCATATTTCCAAATTGGGCGAAGGTCTTTCATGTACATGTGGACGCATCAGGGATATCCCTGGGAGTTGTCTTAGCGCAGCCAGGAGAAGGAGACATTGATCACCCGTTCGCATGTGCTAGAAGGATACTCTCTAGCGCAGAGCATAACTATGCGACTACTGAGCGAGAATTATTGGCAATGGTGTATGCCCTACAAAAATACAGGCACTATCTATTGGGCAGACACTTCAATATGTTCACTGATCATTCAGCTTTAAAATACCTGGTCAATAAGCCTGTGTTGGGGGGGAATATTTTCATATGGTTACCGCTATTCCAGGAGTATGAATTTGAAATCAATGTAAACCTCGGGAGGCTGAATGCTGGACCTGATCACTTGTCTCGGATTGAAAGTCGGGAAGATCCAACTAATATGGAAGAAGGGTTACCCGATGCACATATTTTTTCTATCAAGGTATTTGACGAGAACTTTGCAGATATTATTCATTTCTTGACCACGGGGATGGCACCTACAGACTATTCAGTGCAACAGAAAAAGGATTTGGTGGCCCACACTTCTGATTTCATGATAATTTCCGGCCAATTATACAAGTTGGTAGCGGATGAGGTATTGCAGAGGTATGTATTAGAACATGGGAGACAAGCTATCTTGGTTGAAGCCCATGGAGGGGTGGTAGGAGGTCAATATGTAGGAAAAGAAACTGCGTAGAAGGTGTTGAGGGCTGGGTTGTAGTGGCCCACATTGCATAGCAATGCCCACACATACTGCCGAGCCTGCGACGCATGCCAACCGACAAGGAAACCTTCATGCAAATATGAGATCCCCCTGCAACTATAGATGGATTTGCAGTTATTCGAAAAATGGGCCATAGACTTTGTAGGACCCATCAATCCCCCAGGAAATAAGATGGGTGCACGTTACATCACTACTGCAATTGATTACATAATCAAATGGGTGGAAGTGAAGGCTATGAAGGATTGTACTACAGATATTGCTACACACTTCATATTTAAGCATATTCTGACCAGGTTTGGCTGCCCGAAGATCTTAATGAGCGATAAAGGTATGCATTTTGTTAATGAAACTATTGAAGCTTTGACTAAATAATTTCAGATCAACCATGCAAAGAGTACCCCATATCACCCATAGGCGAATGGGGCAGTAGAGGCCTTCAATAAAATTTTGTAATGTGGATCGAAGTGATTGGGATGTGTGCATCCCCTCGGTTCTTTGGGCCTACGGGACCACCTGCAAGAAACTGATCGAGAGAACTCCTTTCAGGATGGTCTATGGGAAGGAGTCCATCATGCCCATGGAATATATTATCCCCAACCTGCGCATTCCCGCTTTTACAAACATGGCAGAGCTTGATATCATGAGGGAACGCTTGGCACAGCTGGATGCCTTGGAAGAGGATAGGTTCATTTCTAATTTTCACTAGCAGGTTCAAAAGGCTCAAGAAAAATCTTGGCATGATCACCATATCTAGTAGAAGGTATTCAAGGAAATGAATTGGTGCTGCTCTATCGCAGCCAGTTTGCGCACCACTGAGGAAAATTACATAAGCACTGGTTGGGCCCATAAATAGTGAAAGAAATTATAAATGGTGGTGTGGTCAAGTTGGCTATGTTGCACAAAGACTACCTGCCCGAGTACGTTAATGGAAGTTGTCTCAAACCTTATAGGGACAACCCGGCGCGTACCAAATGACTATATGGTCGGAGTATCTCTATCAAGAGTATTGCACGCACAAGGAGGGAAAGGCGAAGGAAGGTATGACAGCAGCACAGTGGTAGTGCGTAGGTAAGGAGGCATGGAAGGGTGCGACGGAGGCACAGGGGTAGTGCGCAGCTGGAAAAACTAGTCGTTGGAACAGTAAAACTGGGTGAAAATTTGATTTTACCATTGAATGGAGCAGGATTTTAGCAATTAATGCAGTGATTTGGAGGGATTTTTTACCGTTTCCTTGATGGTAAGTCACATTTAAGATTAATCCTATCGTTTTTACCATTAGGGGGCTATAAAAAGGGGGGCATAGGTCATAATCGGTTCCTTTGCTTTCCAAAACACTTACGCCCCATGCTTTACTGTGCATTTTGTATGTTGTGTGACTTTGCCATCTGTATGTCTGGGCGAGCTACCCCCTCTGGCTGTAGCAACCCTGAATTTATATTTTGAGCAAGAATGACTACTTCTAACCCCGTCGAGTCATCACTTCTTATGGCCTCCATTCAAATTGGATCCGAATATGTGTTTGAGGTAACCCCCGACGTTGAAGAGGTCGTGTCTACACCGGCCAAGGGAAAGGGAAAGGGGAAGGATAATGGAAAGGAGCAAGGAAAGGAGAAAGGAAAGGGGAAAGCTACGAAGTGGGCTACGATGAAACCGCGCACTTCCCCCAGGATTTTTCATTCCCCTCGGCAGGTGCCTCAGGCACGCTCGCCCAATCTATCAAAGCGCCCCAGACAGCCCAGGAGGAAGCACTGCTGGTGGCTTGATCTGGATTTATGCAAGAACAAAACAGAATAAACATATAACCATAAATACAGAGATGCAGCATAAATAACACTTCATTTCATTAATATCAAATAACTGAAATTTGCTTACAAACAGAATGGAAATAAAACTAGCTAGGGTGTTGGTAGATATCTCTGAGAAGAGATGTGGCGGCTACAGGCCTCTGAACTCAGTTACAATAAGGCTCAAGGGCCTATTTATTATTGAGAAACAATGGAGAACCCTAAACATCCAAAAACGTAACCCTAGGAGATGAAGCGCCAAAACTATGGGCCCTGTTTGGGTAAATTGGTGTTTCAACTTCCCAGGGACGTAACTTTGGCATACTATCTCCGTTTGACGCACATGATACATCATTAGAAATCTCTATCCGAGGACTAAAAATTTTGCCATGAATATCATTCTGAAACAGAATGATATTCACTGGAGGCACGATGCCCAAAAAATGTCGTTTAGGGCCTCAAAACAGCTCCGGAAGTTCAAGACCCAAAAAACTGCTAAAAATAGTAAGTTATGCCGAAACTGAAAAAATGAAAGAGACAATGGTGGGGGCCCAAGTGGAATAGGTGGGTGGCCACCAATATCCACCTGGATCATTCCTTCCCCCTTAGGAATAAATGGTCCCCATTGCATTAAGTTCCTCCATGAGATGAGGAAATTTCTGCTGAACTTGGTCCCTAGTGAACCACTTTCCTTGGTGCAGGAGTTGGCTAGCTTTGACAACCCGATACAGTTGGATCTTCTGTTGGCGAGTGTTCTTGATTTTCATGTCCATGATACAATCTATGGTGGCCTGTTTCATGTAGTCTGGGCTTAACTCTGTTGGTGTGAGTTGTTCTGCAATGTCCGAGGTGTCTAGTAGAGGTGGGAAGTAAGGATGAAGGCGATCCACATTGAAGACTGGGTGTAGACCAAGGAATGGAGGAATACTAAGCTCGAAGGAATTTTTCCCTACAACCTTGGTGATGGTGTACGGCCCGTATCGGAGCGGGTGAAGCTTGCGGTGGGGTCCAGTGAGGCGCTCCTTCTGCAAATGTAGCCATACTTTGTCGCCCACCTGGAAGTTGTGTGGCACCCAGTGTTGATCATGGCATTGCTTGTACTTCGCATTGGCTCTATCCAATATATCATGAACCTGTTGGCGGATGTGTTTAATGCGCTCAATGAAGCTACTTGCTTTGTCAACTTCAGACTGGACATGAGCTAAATCGGCCTGAGCAGCTGCAAATGGCATGGCTATGTCAATGGGACATAGTGGCTGGAATCCCAAGCCCACCTAAAAGGGGATATGGCCAATTGAACTGTGGAGAGCCCTGTTATAACTATGTTGTACATAGGGGAGGCTCTCGTCCCATGTGCGTGGATGCTTTGAATTGTACATGTGCAGAATGTGTACAATCATTCTATTGACGACCTCTGTCTGGCCATCTGTTTGGGGATGGAAATTTGTGGACTTGGTGAGCTTTGTGTCCAACATTGACCAAAGGCTGGACCAAAATGTGTTGAGGAACCTGCTATCTCGATCTGATATGATAGACTGTGGAATCCCAAAGTGCACCCATACTCGTTCAAAGAAGAGTTTAGCAGTGGCTTCTGCTATGATATTCTTCTTACAGGCCGCCATAATGGCCATCTTCGAGAATATGTCAACCACCACGAAAACACAGTCATTTCCATTCTTAGTAGAAGGCAGGCCCGACATGTAATCCATGGAGATGGATTCCCAAGGTCGACTAGGGGTAAGTAGTGGAGTATATAGGCCTTGCTTCTTGATGGTCGGTTTGGCAATGGCACAAGCAGTGCAGGATCTGATGTGCTTCTTGACATCCTTTCAAAGGTTCGGCCAATAGAAATACTTCTGTAGTATTGCTACTGTTTTCTCGACCCAGAAATGCCTAGCGACTCGACTGTAGTGTGCTTCCCATATCATCTTCGCACGCTCGCTTGAAGGAACACAAAGGTGTCCCAGGTGACATAAAAGTGCATCTTGGAGGTGAAAATTTGGAACTTGCGTACCCCCCAAGAGTGCCTTGTAAGTGTGGCCGAATTCTGGGTCACTCTCATAGAGAAGCGGCCAATCAGAAGTCTCGTGCCCACAAGAGTTGAGCACGGTGGTGAGCGCCATGATTGGTGGTCGGCTGAGGCAGTCTGCAACATTATTGGTGCTACCCTTCTTGTACTTGATATTCAAATGAAACTGTTGCAGATATGTGGACCACTTCTGATGGCGATCATTCTGCAACTTCCCTTGTGTCCGTATGAACTGCAGGGGCCGGTGGTCTGTGTGGATGATTGTTTCCTTCCCCAAAATGTAATGCTTCCATTGTCGACAGGCTTGCACAATGGAATACATTTCTTTGTCATAGATGGGATACTTGCGAACTGTCTCAGACAATGTCTCACTGTGATATGCCACTGGATGTCCCTGTTGAGTAAGAACTGCCCCAATAGCATAGTCAGAGGCATCCGTCTCGATCTCAAATGGCTGCTGCAAGTCTGGTAAGGTGAGCACTGGGGCAGAACAGAGGCGATTTTTCAATTCTTTGAACGCCTTCTGTTGAGGTTCCGACCAAAAGAATTTTGCTCTCGCTCCTCCTTTGGTGACTTGACTCAAGGGCCAAGTGATATGAGAGAATCCCAACACGAATTTACGGTAGAAATTAGCAAGACCCAGAAAGCTGCGAAGCTCTGTTATAGTGGTTGGGGCTGGCCAATCCCGAATGACTTGGATCTTGGCTGGATCCACATGCACCCCCCTTTCATCAATAATGTATCCCAGATATTGAACCTGGGTCATGCCAAACATGCACTTCTCCAAATTGGCACACAACTTGTTTTGCCGCAGTGTTTGGAGGACTTGTCGGATGTGATGAAGGTGCTCTTCCCAAGTCTTGCTGAAGATCAGAATGTCATCCAAGTACACCACTACGAATGAGTTGGTGAATGGCCGCAAGATGTCGCCCATCATCCTCATGAAGGTTGCGGGAGCAGTCGTCAACCCGAAAGGCATGACCAGCCATTCAAAAAGGCCTTCCTTAGCCTTGAAGGCAGTCTTCCACACATCAGAGGGTTCAATTGGTACCTAGTGATACCCAGACTTCAGGTCGATCTTACTGAAATATTTTGCACCTTGGAGTTGGTCCAGAAGGTCATCAATCCGTGGGATTGGGTACCTATTCCAGACAGTGATCTTGTTCAGCGCCCGATAGTCAATACAGAGTCTCCACGTCCCATCCTTCTTCTGTACCAACACGATCGAGCTCCCACAGGGCAATAAACTTGGTCTGATGTGACCTTTCTGCAATAGCTCCTGAATCTGCCTCTTGATTTCATCCTTCTCCAGAACAAAGCGTCGATAGATCAGTCCATTTGGTAGCGGCACACCTGGGGTCAGATCAATCGGGTGCTTGACCTGACAGTGCAGAGGAACCCCTGTGGGTGAGGTGAAGATGTCCCCGTACTCCTCCACAACCTTATCCATTTGTTGTTGTCATGCAGAGGAGCCCTGTCTAGAGGTCATGGCCACAGTCTTCTTCTTGCCCTGGGGGCGGATCATCAGGAAAACAAATTTCCTGGTTTGGGAAATGAGCTTATTGCATTGTTTTGCAGTAACCAAAGAGATAGCCGTAGGAGGTGGTACCTTTGGTATCCTGTACAAATTATTTCCCAAAGTAACAATAACAACATGAGGTCGAGACTCATACACAACATGATGCTTCCACAAGTATGGTTGTCCTGATAATACATCAGAAACATCAATAGGAGCAACATCACATAATACCTCGTTCGTGAAGGGCTTGATGCTATAGGGAAGGCGGCACTGTTGGCTGACGCAGAGATTTCGTCCTTGGTGAAGCCACTCGATGGTGTATGGATGCGGGTGAGCTGTGGTCGGAAAACCAAACTGCTTCACGGCGTCTGCTGAAATGAGGTTCTTTTGGCTCCCATTTTCGACAATGAACTGTACAGGGGAGCCCTTTACCCACATCTGGGAGTGGAAGAGACGTTCCTCCTCCTCTGGATCTTCCGGTTCCTCCATCTGGATCTTTGTAGTGGCAACAGTGACATTGGGCTCTGCATCAATAATATGTTTCCCTTTTTCATTCCCCTTTTCAGGTTCTAATTCGGAGTCGGAGCATGCATCTGACTTAGAAGCCCTCATCTCAGCCACTAGCGACTGCTTGGCCCGACACTCACTTGTGTTGTGAGTGGAGCTCTTATGGAACTCACACCATTTTCCCGTGTCCTTCTTTGGCTTTGCGGTGCTGTTATTTTCTTGTGGCTTCGATGAGTTGTCTTTAGCCACCATGCCTTGGCTCGGTCCTTTGTTCTGCGGTTTGGAAGCACCTTTCCCTTGCTTTTGATTCACAGATCCAAAGTCTCGCTTCTTCTGCTTGAATTTCTGCTCAATCTTGGCAGCATACCGGTATGCCATACCAAGCAAGGAGATGTCAAGGAACTCCATTTCCTCCTGAATGTATTTGTGTAGACAGCTGCGATACTTTAGCACCAGATGTTTCTCTGAATCTTTGATACCCAACTTTGTGCGCAGGGTATGGAACAGATTCGTCAGCTCATGCACATCTTGATCCCTTTGTTGTCGCAGCGTGGTCCATTGTATGTACTTGTCCTTATAGCTCCCCACGGGATAGTACTGTTCCTTGACGGCGTCTCAGAAATAATTCCAAGTTGGTACGACGGGTTCTATCTGGTCCTTGTTTTCACAGTAGGTTTCCCACCAGTCCTTAACATGGGGGGTAGCTTTGAGGAGTGCAAAAATAATCTTCTCCCTGTCTGAAAAGTCATGAACAGAGAAATATCCTTCTAATAGATTCAACCATTTATCTACGGCATCTACGTCTATTTGACCCTCAAATATGAGAATGTCAAAATTTACTTGTACCTTAAAAGGAGTCGCACCTCCAGAGTGGCTGCTGGATGCAGATGCGCTGTCGGTGGGCAGTCGTTGAAGGATCTGAGCAAATTTATCCATCATCGCGTTCCTTTGTTTTTCGAGGGCCTCCTCGAGCTATTTTCATAGGATCTCCTGCTCCCTCATCTTTCTTTTCATCCCCCATGGGTGTCCTTTGAGGTTTGCGAGGTTGATCTTGCAAAGGTTCCACTAGATCAAGCCCTAGATCCTTATACCCCGACCTCGTTGGGGACATGCAAAGAAGGATCGAGAAAAAGCAGACCGCTCTAATACCACTGATCCAGATTTATGAAGGAATGCAACAGAATAAACATATAACCATAAATACAGAGATGCAGTGGAAATAACACTTCATTTCATTAATATCAAAGAACTGAAATTTGCTTACAAACATAATGGAAATAAAACTAGCTAGGGCGCTAGTAGCTATCTCTGAGAAGAGATGTGGCGGCTACAGGCCTCTGAACTCAATTACAATGAGGCTCGAGGGCCTATTTGTTATTTAGAAACAATGGAGAACCCTAAACATCGAAAAACCTAACCCTAGGAGATGAAGCGCCAAAACTATGGGCCCCGTTTGGGTAAATTGGTGTTTCAACTTCCCAGGGACGTAACTTTGGCATACTATCTATGTTTGACGCACATGATACATCATTAGAAATCTCTATCTGAGGACTACAACTTTCACCATGAATATCATTTTGAAGCAGAATGATATTCACCGGAGGCGCGATGCCCAAAAAACGTTGTTTAGGGCCTCAAAACAGCTCCGGAAGTTCAAGACCCAAAAAACTGCTAAAAATAGTAAGTTATGCCGAAACTGAAAAACTGAAAGAGACAATGGTGGGGGCCCAAGTGGAATAGGTGGGTGGCCACCAATATCCACCTGGATCATGGCTTCATTCTCCTGACTGCCAACATATGTTAATCCAAGAAAACCAACGGTGTGCACCCCCAAGAATATCAATGCTTTTCGAGAATATTTGCAAATTCCACTAGTCCTGGAGGAGGTCCCCTTGATTGGTGACATGTTCGGAAGCCTCCCCTCCATTAAATTTGATGATCACGATTTAGAAAATGCAGATGCCTTCCCAGACCTAGCTCCGTAATTGTACCTTGAGAGGGTGTTGTATGATAACGTGTCGATGGTGGAACTAATGACATGGGCGCGTAGGTTAAATACCTCGAGGATATTGAATTTTTTGTGCATCCCCCACTTTGGTAGATACGCCATCACCAACCTGGTTGTGCGCCAGATGTTGGCACTGATCAACAATGGATTCTTGTGGATCCAAGGCCACATCCCGATCGACATCGCGTTAATTCACCGAATCACCGGCCTACCCATGCAGGGGCCCCAGCCCATGAAGGGCTTCGGCAAGAAATATGAGCAGAAGGTAGCTGATGAAGTGTGAGAGAAATATAAATTCGATTGTGATAAGAGACGGTTCATTATAGAAACCATCGCTAACCCCGGAGTGTGCATGGGTACTCTACTACTCACCTGTAAAATGATACGCAACTGTCGGGCATCATTCGTCCCTACCTATGTGATTCAGCTAGCTAGATGGTGCGAGAAAGGGGTCTGCTAAAACTGGTATCAGTACCTCTATGAAGAATTTTTAGAAAATGTGTGTGAGGCGCAGCACCCAAGAAAGGAATTTCTCTATTCCTGGTTGTTGATGTTGATCGCCTTGATTGCGTGAGAGACACATGATGATGCAGTGCTCCTTGAACTTGATCCGGATGTTTGTGAAGGTGCGCGGTATGCGAACCTCTGGGATTCGAAGGATTCAAAGCACACTGAAGAGAATGAAGTGTTATGGGTATTATTTAACCGTGCGATGGTAGCATAAATTCATTCCAGGTCGCACTTGTTGCCCGCGGTCTATGAAAAATACAAAGGCATCGTTGAATTCCATGTCACCACGCACAATTTGCATATCAGGGCCCACAAGGATCAAGCGTAGTACAACCTTCTGTATATGGCCACAGAGGCAGAGATTAATAAACTCGTCGCAACTTGGCCACTGGCATGGAATCTTGGCTTCAAATCATCTACCCCAGTCACCACAGGCACCTTGGGGAAGGACACAGCCCCGAAAGATACTAATCTGCCTAGTACAGCAAAAGAGACCGAGGTGTGCTCCACGGAGAAAACCATGACCAAGGAAACCCCCAAGGATGCCACCAAGGCGGTGAGGAAATAATCTTAGTAGGACGTGGAGGCTGAAGGGCTTGGTGGGGAGGGGGCAGATTCCCCACGCGGAACAAAGTGTACAGGCAAGCCTCCCAAAGGGCAGCGGAAGAAGCGCAAGGCCAATAAGACCAACGGGGAAGTGGAGGTCACTTTAACAGAGGAAGACTTATAGAATATCGCGGATGTTGTCACTATTGCCTTCGAAGACCAATGGGTTTCCCTCGCAAATCAACAAAAGGTCACGGTGGAAGCTTTTTAGTCTAGGCTGCAGGTCCTTTAGTTAAAATCCGATATGCTTCAGGCGAGCGTGAACCAAGTGACGCAGAATCAAGCCAGCCAGCCAGCCATAGTTACAGCCTTGGACGCGGTGACAGAGAGTAGGATTTTCCCCCTCTTGGGTGTGGCGTTCACAGTAGTACCTCTGATCTTGTGCGAACAAGACTGCGCATGTTCAGCGGTCGATCTCAATGTTGCAAGATTAACGGGTGAGCAGTTACATGCTCTCTATGTATTCATATCCGGTGAGATCTAGCATAGAGAGATACAGGCACGGCAGAAATTAAGTGAGGCCGACCAAACCCTTGTGACCAAAGCTGCCTAAACTGCCCAAGGTCAGGCAGCACACATCACGACAGTTGCGCAGCTGTATGAATTAGAACATCTAATAGATAGGATATGTGAGGATATGTCAAAATTGATTCCTGCCTCCACTGTGTTGTAGGCCAATATTGAATGCTTGGTAGTTGCATTGAAGGCATCCAGGACTGAATTACAGGCTGTCAAAGAGGATCTGGAGTAACAAATTGCTGCCCTACAAGCCAAAATGTAGCCCGAGACCCCTCCTGTGGTGTGCGCCCAGCGAGCCGCACTGTTCAAGGAAGCCACCAGTAGCATTATAGCTCAGATCGCCAAGGGCTCAAACTTGTTAGATATGGATATGGTTTTATGGTCCACGGTGCAGCGCGAGTCTAGAGGTAGTCTAAGTTTTGGGATTAAGCGTGGATACGAATATGTAGATCTATTGTGTGGATTGTATGGGTAAGGGCTCCTGCCGGCTGTGTGTGCGGAGACCCTAAGTCTTGCTGTGTGCAGACCCCGCTGGCTGTGTGCGCGGGCTGGTAAATAGAGTCTGTAAATTGGATCTGAATATGAATGAATGAGAAGATTGTTTTGTGATATCTTAGTGTCTTTGTGTTATGATTATTTGTTTGATTTATGTTATTTCTGAGATAATATATGTTCGCTGAGTACTATTGATTTATGAATGCGCACGTGGATGTGATACTGTAAGAATGAATGAATTCCTAGATCTAGTTATGATTAGTCACTGTGCTTCTGTTAACTTGTTAACTGATGGTTGATGAGCTTCGCTTAAGTTACTCTGCCGATATACTATTAAGGTTTTATGTATTATGGCTTCTCCAGCGCAGGTCTGTTAGCACTGAAGGGACCCACTTTAATTAACTTTCTCTCTCAGGGTGCGGAAACTTGGTTCTAACACCCTCCCATACTACTTCGGATGAGACCTTGACCTGTGCAAGTAGGCCATTTCCGAAAGGGACAGTAGTACAGGGGTTTGTTGGTAAACCTTAAAACCGAACTTGGGTCGAGACCCCTCAAACCAATAGGCCTTGGAAGAATAAATGTCTCAAATCGAAAAGAATGAGACTTGGGAGCTAGTACCTTGCCCAGAAGTTAAAAATGTAATTGGAACAAAATGGGTATTCAAAAGCAAGATGAATGATGATGGAAAAATTATTGGAAATAAATCTAGGCTTGTTTGCAAAGGATACTCCCAAATTGAAGGAATTGACTTTTAAGAAACCTTTTCACCTGTAGCACGATTGGAAGCTATAATAACATTTTTGGCATTTACTTGCTCAAAAGGATTCAAGGTTTATCAAATAGATGTAAAATCAGAATTTTTGAATGGAGACATCAAGGAAGAAGTATAAATGGAGCAAATGAAAGGATTTGATATAGCTCAAGGAAAAGACTTTGTATGCAAGTTTAAAAAGGCCTTGTATGGGTTTAAACAAGCTCCTAGAGCTTGGTATGCAAATTTGGATCACTATCTACAACAAGAAGGTTTCAAAAAGGGAGTAGCAGGAAGCAATCTCTACATGAAGATAGACAAGGATAAACTTTTGATCACTCTTGTATACGTTGATGATCTAATATTTTCCAGAATTGATGATGGGATGAACCATGAATTTTCTCTAAATATGTCCAAAAGGTTTGAAATTTCAATGATTGGTGAGTTATCTTACTTTCTTGGGCTACAAATATCTCAAACCACTGCAGGCATGTTTATATCTCAAGAAAAATATATTAAAGACATGCTCAAGAGATATGGGATGGAATATTGTGCCCCTATGAGCACACCAATGACCACGGACTGTAAATTAAGTAAAGATGATGATTCCCTTCTCATTGATGCAACTCTTTACAAGTAAATTATTGGATCTCTCTTATACTTTACTGCCACAAGGCCAGACATTCTGCAAGCAGTTGGAATGGTGGCAAGGTTTTAATCAAGTCCTAAACAGTCTCATCTATCAGTTGTGAAAAGAATACATAGATATTTGAAAGGAACTATTGATTTCGGTCTTTGGTATCCTAAGAGCTCAACTCTTACTGTAACATCTTACTTCGATTTTGATTGGGTTGGAAGCGTGGATGATCGAAAAAGTACCAGTGGAAATGCATTATTTATGGGAGATTGTCTTGTATCTTGGCTCATCAAAAAGCAATCATCTATATCTCTTTCTACATTCGAAGCCGAATATATAGTTGCTACTGATTTTTATACACAAATACTATGGATGAAGGAAGCTTTGAAGGATGTCAACATAGAAACTAAGCAACCAATCACCATTTTTTGTGACAACACTAGCGCCATCATTCTTTCAAAGAATCAAGTGATACACTCAAAGACCAAACATTCCAATCAAATACCACTTTCTTCATGAACAAGTTCCTGAAAAAAATATCAAGTTGGAATACATCAATACAAAGGAAAAAATTGTTGATATCTTCACAAAACCCCTTCCACGAGAAGCATTTGAACATCTTCGCCAAAATATGGGGGTCATTGCTCTTGCATCACATTAAAAGAACATATCAACAATAGAAGAAGCAACATGACAGGGGGAGTTCTTGGGCACCCCATTTTCCATTGATGTCAAAGGGGGAGATTATGTTGAAATATTTCCATCAATGACAAAGGGGGAGATTGTTGGTCAATAATTTTCATTGATGAAATATAAGATCTCTTGATGAGCTCTCTTGATGGAAATTGATGAATGTTGCAATATGAAATATGATGACATGGCTGAAGATGATATAATGACATATTTGAGGACATGACAGTGGATACCACATATGACACACTTTTATGATGAATGGATACCTCGCTTAAAGCCCTAATGACCTCATTTTTTCCCAAATACCTTATACATAGAAAAATAAAGGACATTCACAAAGAAAAATAATTTTTGCTACCTTAGAGGCATATTTCTCAATGGGACCTGGACCATATTAAAGACCCTTTTTTCCACTTTCCAATGAGCCCTTACATGCCCCGAAACTTCATTTAGTTTGTGAGAAAACGAATTTTCAAGTTTAAAAATAATAATGTTTTTTGCATTCTAGCCGACCTACAACTATACTCACATGTCCACCTCCTTCCAGTAATCATGTATTTTCGTTTACCTATAAAAATGTCTATATATATGAGGTTCGATTGTCTTGTTCCATTCACTCTCTTCAGTTAAGAAACACAAGAAAAAGGAAAACTAGTTCACAACTCGTGAACTTTCAAGTATCAAGGAGAGGGAGCCTATACGCATCATACCTGTGTAAAATTATAGCCTCAAATAGGGCATTTTTTGTGAAGAAAAACATACCTAGGACCTGGTGCATATCAACTTGGACCTGTACATAATTACAGTAACTCAGATAGGGCATTTTTTGTGGATACTGGCAGTCAAACATACCTCGGATCTAGTGCATATCAGCTCAAACCTGTACATGTTTTTTCTGTGACTCAGATAGGGAAGTTTGTGTGGAGAATTAACATAAAAATTCTGGAAAAAGATCTCAATGTGGGCATTTTTTTGTGGAGAATTAACATAAAAATTCTGGAAAAATATCTCAATGTTGTAACAGAGGAACACATTTGGACATAAGTATATATTCTACAGCTATATTCCTTGAAGAACCCACAGTTCGGTGCTATAATGAAAATTTTTGTTTGATTCTATGATGGAGCTACAGTTCAATGATATAATTCAATGATTCAATGTTATCTCAGATTCTATGCTATACTAGTTACGGTGCTACTGCATTGATCTTATTTTGGTGAAATTACAATGAAGTCTATTGGTGGAGCCCATTGAAATAAAACTCAATTAAATTCAAGCACAAGGTACAGTGAAGTCAAGCACAAGTTCCTTTTTGGAGCTGATTGAATAGTTGAACAGTGAAGAATCTTGTTGACTCTCAAGTAAGTACATCACATATTTTCTATCAAAGACTTAAGGAATGGTGTCCTAGGGGTTGGTGCCTCTAAACACAAGGTTGGAGCCTTGAGAAGGATAGGGTCGAAGCCCTAGAGGTTGGAGCCTCACTTTGGTGCTTGGAAATAGGTTGGAGCTTGGAAGGTTTAGAGGTTGGTGCCCTTAAACATCATTGTACTCATTCATTTGTAAAAGGATAATTATCCTTCTTTCTATAATAAGATTTCTCTAATTCTTGTGTAGAATATAACTGGTTATAATAACAATTGAAAAGAAATACTGATTCACCCCCCTCTCAATATTTTCAACAGCATTTGTCACCAGAGTCTCTAACTGCTACTATCTATTTCACTATCTATTGAAAACAATGTGTTGTTTTTGAATTTGTACTACTTCCAACTCTACTTTGCGTTCTCTAGTATCTGACTGTTGCTATTCTGTGCATATGTCACTCTATCACCTGACTACATCACTGCCACTAATCCATCCTGATACTGTGTATTGTGGGTCCTCGTAGCAAGGTAATGATGCATGAGATAAAGCATCTCAATGGACCCTGCCCAAATTTTTGAAGTCATGGGATTATTGCTTTACATCGCCCCACCTCTCTCTTGGAGGTATGGTTGCATGTGCTCCCTCTACCAACTTGGCTTGAAATTTCCCCCTACTAGAGGCCTCTTTTTGAGTGGATGCCTCCACTCGGTCTCCTCTCTACTTCTCCAATTATGGCTGCTACACAACTTTTTGAGGCTTCTTCTGAGGTTTCATGTTGATAGTTAATTCATGCTCCCTCTCAACCACCAAGTCTCTAACCTTTACCTTGCTCCTCAAATATTTGCATGCATATTTGAACTAAAGAGAATACAGTTTCTTGACTCACACATCGATCTGCTTCACCCATCCCGTGGTTATGTGTCTAAGGAAAACCTTTCCTTTGCTAAATATCACATCGTAGCCACGATTCTCCAATACCGTGATCGAAAAAATATTCTTCTTTAGTCCTGGAACAAACAATACATTTGTGAGTCTGAGAGGGGATCTAGACTCCCTCTGAAAGGTAACAGTATTGATATCGGTTGCGCTATACTTCCCATCATCTCCAAACTCTATGTTCTTCTTGAGGTATTTCTCCTCCAAGTCATTGAAGATATTTGTATTCCTTGTCATAGAACGAGGCACCGCTGTCGAGATACCACATGCATCCCTTTATAGTGCTTTCCATGCATGCAATGAGAGTGAAATCAAGTTCAAATTGTGAAGCTAGAGCTTCAATTATTGCTACAAAAACAGGCTCAACCTTGCTTTCCATCTTTTGTGTACATTTCATGGCTTAATGCCCAAAATTGTGACAGTGAAAACACTTTATGTTGGACAAGTATTTCTTGCCCTCTTCACCTAGGAACTTCTTTCCCTTGGATTTCTTTCCTTTGCTGACTAATGCAAATTATTATTTCATTTCTTTGGAAGAGGTCTCACCTCTGGTGTTCCTCCTAATCTCTTCCTCACCAAGTTGAGCCATAATCTCTCCCACTCGGGTAACTTCTCCCTCCCATTTACTAAATCCTGGTAGATGTGCCAAATCTTGGGAAGGACTAGAAGTGCTAGGCTCACTAGATCATCCTCGAAAATGGTAACACTATAACTTCCAAGCTCATCTCGACATAGGGTGAACCTGGTCAAGTACTGTGGTATTGTGTCACCCTTCTTCAACTTGATTTTTCTAAGCTTTTCCTTTAGCGGTAGCTTCCTGTGGTCATTTTTGTTCTGAAACAAATTTGTTAAGGCCTTCCACATAGCATATGGAGTTTCCTTTCAATGGAGGTTCGAGGTAATATGATCTCGAACTCCTTCTAATAGAATCCTTCTCTCCTTTTCTACATTCTTCTTCCGAGCATTAATATTTTGAGTATATGATGCTACAGGCATGGGAATATCACTATCTATGAACTTCTTTAGCACGTTGTATTCTAACACTGCTTCCATCCTGTCCTTCCAAGCTATGTAATTTGAACTACCCTAAAGGGAATATTCGAGTCTCAATCCATAGAAATACATCTTGATTCTGTTGTTGGTCCTGAAGAGTAGATCTGCAAATTCGATTCACTTGTTCAAAACAAACTCGTATTCTTTTCTTCTTTTTTTGTAGTTTATACTAATCCTAATCACCTACGGGTTTTGAACCAGTGACCTTACAAACAGAGTGCCTTAATAGTGCACCCCATCACTGACTACTCTACACCATGTGGGCTAAAAAACTCGTATTCTTATCTTCTATAGTGATTACTGCTTTGATACCATGTAGAAAATCCACGTAGATGAAAGTGATTTTGTAATATGATAAAACAAAATACTTGAATCTACTCTACAAATTGCGGAAACCAATTACGATCACACAATCACATGAACAAGAAAGAGAAATAATTTCAATCGCACAACACAAATATTTATCTGGGGAAAACCTCAGCGAAAAACCCCGCTATATGAATATTGAATAAAGTCAATAATATGAAAAAATACAATGCTTTTCTCATACTTCATATCTCTCTGCACTATCTGTTGAAAATGGCATCAAAAGGGATTATAAATTATTTTTCCCTTAATTAAATTAGAAGGAAATTGTAATTCCACATCATATGATAACTTGTACGAGTTAACTAATTTGGGAAGACTTAGTTAGCTCAGTCAATTTGATTTGGGGATCAAACTAGAGGCATGTATAGTTCACTCTAAGTTTTAGGGGGTCCATTTGCAGTTTATTTTGAGTAGTAATTGTTTAACTTAATTATTTGAGTTAAAATCATTTTAACTAGTTCTAACTAATGGAGGAGCTAGTTATAGGTCCAGTGAGTTAAATATAATTTAATTCACATGTAGTGGTCAATAAAAGAACTGATAATTTGCTATAAATAGATGTTGCATGAAATTTCTGAGGAAGCACCAGCTGAGATTGGAGTTAAAGGGAATTATACTATCATTTGTATAATCATCCAAATTGTACAGGTGGTGCATGCAGTTAGAATAAAGCCTAAAATAAAGCATCCCTTAATTAGAGAAAATTTCCTTTAAATGGAGTAATGAAGGCACAAGTTTAATCATTGTTTTGGTGAGCACGATTTGGTGAGACCAAGAAATAGGAAGCACACTTTTATGCATGGAGCTTGTGAGATAAAGGTGTGCCAAGAGAAGCTTATGCACAGGTTGCTAGTGAGACAGTCAGCAGAGTGCAGAGGTTTCTCATAAACAGAAATAGCATTTTATTGTTTTATGTTCTTGAATGCAATATAATGATAGCATCGGTTTTAGTTGGGGATTTTTCCAAATACATATTTGTGTTGTGCGATTGATATTATTTCTCTTTCTTGTTCATGTAATTATGAAATCGTAATTGGTTTCCACAATTTGTATAATTGATTCAGTATTTTTTTAGTACATTACAAGATCAGTTGAATCTATGTGGATTTTCTACATGGTATCGGAGCAAGAATTTTTTGGGTGGCGAGTTTCTAGAGAAGATCAGAAAAAAATTGTGCAAAATTTTTGAAAAAAATAGCAGATATGGATTCCTTGCAAAAAAATACCCAAATTTAAAAAACAAATCAGCTGAATCGAAGTTCGAATGAGGGAGATATCAACAATTTAAAATTTTCTCTTTTTTTAGAAAAATTTGTGATCGCGGGACAGTTACGACGCGGATCTGAGTTTCCAGAGTGCCCATATGATGTGATATTTAGAAAATGAATTTTTTTCCTTAGACACATCACCACGGGATAGGTGAAACATATCGATGTGCGAGTCAAGAACTTGTATGCTCTCGAGGTCGAAGATGCATGCAAATCCTTCAGGGTCAAGGAGAAGGTTAGATACTTGGTGATTGAGAGAGAGCATGAATTACCTCTCAAAAAATAGCGTCAGAGGAAGCCTCAGATAGTTGTGGAGCAACCACAATTGGAGAATCAGAGAGGAAACCGATTGGAGACATCCACTCAAGCAGAAACCTCTAGTAGGGAAAATTTCAAGCCAAGTGGGAAGAGGGAGCACATGCAGTCATACCTCTAAATGATAGGTGGGGCAGTGTGAAGTCATAGTCCCAAGAGTGTATAAATTTGGGTAGGATCCATTGAGATGTTTTGTCTCATGGATCATTACCTTGCTACAAGGGACCACAGTACACAATAGTAGGATGGATTAGTGGCGGTTGATGCATTAAGATGTTAGAGTGACAGATGCAGAGATTAGAATCAGTCAGATATTGAGGAGTGTAAAGCAAAGTTGGAAGTCGGGTATATGGTACAGTGCAGAGTCAGCAGCAGTGAAAATTTTTGAGTTAACAATGCAGTATCTAGTAGCAGTCAGAGACTCTGGTGGATGCTTTGATACCGTGTAGAAATATATAAATAGATTCAACTGATATTTATCTTCCCTTCAACTCCAATCTCAACTGGGAATTCCTTAGAAATGAAATGCAACAACTATTTATAGTGAATTATCTATTATCTGATTGATCAGTACATGTGAATTAAATCATATTTAACTCATTGGACCTAACACTAGCTCATCGATCATTTAGAACTAGTTAAACTAATTTTAACTCAAATTAACTGAGTTAACTAATTACAACTCAAAATAAACTCAACCAGGGCTCCTAAAAATTAGGAGATGCCCTACGTGCCTCTAATAAACTCAAATAGGGCTCCTAAAAAGCAGGAGATGCCCTACATGCCTCTAGTTTGACCCTCAACTCGAATTAACTGAGCTAATTAAGTCTTCCTAGCTCAATGAACACTTACAAGTTGTCATTCTATATGGAATTACAATTTACTTCAAATTTAATTAAGGGAAAATTAAACTAGAAGCCTCCTTGGTGCCATTTTCAATATTTCTTGTTGCAATTTTCAACACTCCCTCTCAAAAATAAAGGAATTCAACTCTATCTCGATCATGTACCTTTGGAATTTTCTGCATGCACCACTTCTCTAGTTTTTTTTGCTACTGTAACTTCTGAAATTGAAAAAGCATCCAAATTGAATCAGTATGAAGCATTTGTTTCCAGAGTCTCTAACTACTACTAACTACTGCATTGTCTACTGAAATATTTGTGTTATTGTTGACTTTGCATCTCTGCCATTTTCACTGTTGCCAACTCTAATCTGCTCCCAGTATCTAAGATTTGTCACTATGACATCTAACTCCATCAATCGCCAGTGATCCATCCTTCTACTGTGTATTGTGGGCCCCCGTAGCAAGGTAATGATCCAAGAGACAAGACATCTCAATGGACCCTGCCCAAATTTCTTCTCTTGGGATTATGTCTTCACATCGTACAACATCTTTCCTAGAGGTATGGATGCATGTGCTCCCTGTTGGGCCACTAAATTGTCATTCTTATTACCATTTCTTAACATATATTTCATCCATTCCTACCATTCTTTTATCACATTATTTATCATAATTTATCATTTAATCCCATTTTATAATTATTTATGCTCTTATGGATAAGTAATATTTATTCTCCTTTATTTTTAATAAATTGAATATTATTATGAATTATTTTGTAAATGATGGTTTATTTAATGAATTTGTTTTAACTCATGATTTTAGCCTCCAAGATCTCTTTCATATTGAAAATCTAATCTTTAGTTCATAATTAAATGTTCCAACTCAGAAATTCGTTGGAATAACAAGCGACATTTTTGTGATGGAAATTTCAAGAAAACGAAGAATAATATTAAAAATCCGAGACATGAGTTTTGTGCAGAACATACCAAAATAGTTTGTCAATGAAAATATTTCCAAAATTAGGTCTTCATTGGGAGAAACACAATATTCTTCAAAGGACATATTCACAGATTTTCTGTTATGGCCGTTTTCCAAATTTCCTCAATTGCAATAATCAGATTCGACTTGTTATAACTGAATCATGATGGAAAGATATCTTAGATTTTGTAATCAGTTGTTTGGAAATGTCCCTTTTGTATCTTTTATATTTAAAGGACACAAATTAGAGAGAGGGGGAGGATATCATCATCTTGACTCTGTAACTTTCAATCATCATAATACAGAAATATTGTGTTGTTGTTACATGCGTTATCTGATTTAGTTTTCGTTAAGTTCTTTCTCTTCCTGCGCCCTGCTAGGGAGGAAGGGCCCTCCTCTTTAGCAGGGATGGCAGCGGTTAAGGTAGCTATTTATATGTATATTTATTATTTTGTTTATGTATTTGTGGAAGTATTTTTTTGTTGTTTTAGCTGTGAATAGATCTGTTTCAATTCTAATGTTTATATGTTGTTACTCATATGAGATCAGAGATACCAGCTAGGTAATTGTTGTGTGGCGCGCTAGGACAGATTAATTGAGGTGTGATTACAGTCTTTTATATCATTTTATTTCCGCATGAGTGATTTCCTTCCGGCATTTACTTCAGCAACGATTTCCTTTATTTGGATTTGCTTCTGGTTGGGTGTATCGGCACAGACAGTGCAGTTGTCATTGAAATAAAAGACGTCCCTGGATTGATAATTTATGTGTACTTTTTTAGTCATTTAATAGTGATTAATACAACCCAACATTTTTGTGTCGTTGTTGAGGATGGCAGTGACAATCCAATCAACCAGATTTGTTTCTTAGAAGATATAGTGTACCCAGTCTGCAATTGTCGGGCAGTAAGATGAGAGGTAAGAACATGCACAGCGCTCTAACAAACTTTAGCAGGCTCACCAATGCTACACTATGGCACTTAAATATGTAATATGTGTGTGTTTTTTAGTGTGTCTTCAGCGACACAATTGCCAGGCAGTAAGACGAGAGGTAAGAACCTGCGCAGCGCTCTAACGAACTTGAGCGGGCTCGCCAATGTCTTGTTGGGACACTTAGAAATGTGAATTTTTCGACGTTCTTTTAGTGTGTCTCCAGCAACAAAATTGTCAGGTGGTAAGACGAGAGGTAATAACTTACGCATCGCTCTAATGAACTTGAGCGGGCTCACCAATGTCTTGCTGGGACACTTAGAAGTGTGAATTTTTGGTTGTTTCTTTAGGGTGTCTCCATCTATACAGTCGTTCTAAGGCGGTAAGACGAGAGGTAAGAACATGTGCATCGCTCTAACGAACTTGAGCGGGCTCACCTCTATAGAAACTGAAGTACTTGTAGGATGAATTGATACACATAGGGTCCATGTGTTCCAGTAAGACGATAGAAAAATCCACAAACACCCCCCACTCTAAAAATCCCCCAAAATTCATGGGATGAGGTCAAGGAACAAAGCATCAACACAATTTGGAATCCATTCAAAGAAATTCATGATATAACAACTATGGGAACTCAATACTATATTGAATATTACTTTCACTCTATTTTTTTCTCACAACATCACTCCATACTTCAGCAATTATTGGCATCATCCTTAACATGGAAGTTAGTCTCTCATGCCCTAGTACTTATTAGCATACATCTTTCAATTATGGGTATGTGGATACTTTAAGCCTTATTTCGAAAATGGATTCATTGGAGGTACTCTTATACATAATTATATTTTATTTTTCAAGGTAGAATAGTGTAGTGTAGAAAATAGAATAAATAAAGAGATAAATAATAAATTTCTTTATATGTAAAAATAGTTGATTTTGTTGCAACATGCTGTGAAATTTGACATAGGTGATCAAAATTCGAATTTATTTATGTATGTATATGTGTTATATTGGAAAATGAAATTTCTACAAACACTCGTACTCATTTTGATCACCGTCTTGGAAAATTTCCTTGATTATCATATCTTATGGCTTGCGGGCTTGATGAAAATTCTAGAAAAACAATCGGCACGGTCATGTTTTGAGGGACCAAATGGGCATATTTTCAAGACATTTTTCTATCCTAAATATCTCTTTATTTATAATTTATAACCCAATTTTAATCACTTGATTTGGATTTGAAACGAAAAAGTTATGACCAAAACAATGATAGTATGTCTAGTAGGCAGCTCAGGAACAGAGTTGGGACAGTCCGTTTTTGGAGGCCTAAATGACTAGATTTTGGAAACCTGCTTCTATGGGATATCCCCTATGAATATATTTTACAATGCAAATTTAATCACTTTATTTCGATATTTTACTAAAAAATTATGACCACAATACTAACTATTTATCGTAAATCGACACTCTTGAAAATCTGTTTTCCCGACTGTTCACTAGCGTATTTGACTCATCAATTCTTATTTCCTTAAAAAATTGTTACTATTAGGGATAGATACATGAATATAATTAAATCTCCAATTTGAATCAGTTCAATCCATAATCAAATGAAAAATTTATGATTAAAATATCAACTGTTGGTATGAGTTGGAAAATCAAAAATGACTCTGTTATGCAGGTTGTTCTAAGAAAATTTAACACACCATTGCATGGAATTTTTAAAACCTATTTCTATTGGATACATCTCACTTAATTCACTTTCATTTGGCTTTGGAATCACTCAAATCAGACGAAAACAAAGAATTTATGATTGAAACACTGCTGGTTAGTATGGTTGGCCACCACTCCCCCAGGTAATAAATTTTCTTTGTTTATATTTCTGTGGATTTGTTTTACAAAGTAAATTCTTTTTTTTTTTGCATTTGTATTGAATGATGAGAGCCCACGCATCCCTCTTCTTCCATGATTTTATGTTTTATTGTAGGTAGATGCTCATTTTTTGCAGGTCCCAGGAAAATATATGAGGTCAAATTATGAATAAGTGATTTTTGAAGACAATGATAATGAAATGAGAACATTTTCAAAGACATTTCCTCACACGGAGAAAACAACATGAATAATTTTCATCACTTAACGGATTTATAACATGAGAAATGAGGAATTGATTTCCATTTGAAGATCCAAGTCATTTCCGAAAAAGCATTTTTCCATGCATTCACCATTCACAAACAACATTGTTGCAACAAAAATCATAACCATTGTAACTTAAGTTATTTATTTATTTATTGGTTTTCAATAAAGAGTTATTTATTTTCTGATTTATATTATCTTTTTATGCTTCAAGTATTGTTTATTTCAAGGTCACTTTTTTGTTTTCTTCTCAAAATAAAAGAAGTGAGTTTTTAAGTTTCATGATGTTGTTACTCCGGAAAAAATTTCTAAGTGTTGGATGTTGTTACACCGTCAATGTTGTTATTCCATTACTGTTGTGACTCTGTCACTGTTGTTCTACCATCATTGTTGTTATACCATAAGTGTTGTTACATCGTCACTTTTGTTACACTGTAAGTGATGTTGCTCCGTCACTGTTGTTACTCCATCATTGTTGTTACTCCTCCGGTGTTGTTACTCTGAAAAATTTTCTAGTATCTAGTGTTGTTACTCCAGGAAATTTTCTAAGTGTCTTATGTTGTTGCTCCTCCGGTGATGTTACTCCATGGTGATATTTTTCTAAGTACTTGGTGTTGTTACTCCTCTAGTGTTGTTAATCCTCCAAGGTAATTTTCCAGGTACGTCCTCGACCAACT
Source organism: Pinus albicaulis (assembly GCA_034641835.2). Taxonomy (NCBI): domain Eukaryota; kingdom Viridiplantae; phylum Streptophyta; class Pinopsida; order Pinales; family Pinaceae; genus Pinus; species Pinus albicaulis. Next base: position 282,055,320 of record CM076575.1, read on the forward strand.
CCAAGGAATTCATTGGTATTTTACTTATGACATGACCAACTATGACTGATGAAAGACATATTTTAGTTTAGGGGAGGTCTCATATTTAGTAATAAGGATGATTATTATGGTAAGTCTAGTCAGGAATGATTCACTCTTAATTCCTCATTATTTTGTAAAGTGACTAATACTCCTTTATTTCACCTTCCTAACATTGTTCTTTTTTCCTTCCCCTGTTATTACCTAAGTCATGGTTGTTGTTACCACAGTACAACTATTTTTGTTGGCCATTTTCATGTTGAATTCAACATATTAAGGTCTTTCTGATTTGTTTTTCTCTTTGGTGAATGGGAAATAATTTTAATGGTCTAGGCCCTCTTTGACATAATGATTGTGTAGTCAATTTATATTTGTTTATCTATTAACATAATCTTATTTTTAAGGAACAATTATGCAAAGATGATTCCATCATGCCAGCTTTCAACTTTCCTAATGGGTCAAGTCCCCGATCTTGTAAAATTTATGATAATGACCATGAAATTCTATTTAAATATTTCAACCATTATCTAATGAACTGTTCTTCATCCCCAATCTCAACAATGAAAAATATATTTATCAGCAGTCATTTGAAGGTTATTAGTTTTTTAGAAGAAAAACAATCAAAGTTGAAAATAGTTACTATACAACTTTTTACGCCATCCCTAGCTCTTAAGGAGTTGACCTGCCACCCAATCTATTAAGTAATCTTTTATTGATTAACAATAACCATAGTTGAATTTTAAACATGAATAGTCAACTAGAGGATAGGAGGTCTCATCACGAGCTGACCTATCATGAGCATAGGTCCTAATAAATTGGCATTACCACTGTTGGTCACCAAGCCACAGTAATGGCCTTCTATCATAAAACTAAAGGACAAGAGGTCTCATCACGAGCCGAATTTTTCACTTTTGTTAGCTACCGTGAATGACATTGTTATTAACTGGTTACCACGCCAAAACAATGATCTTTAGTCGACATCTAAGTAAATTGAAATGCTTTTTGTAACTATGTACTTATTTCTAATAGATGGGACACTGGCATATCAATGGGTTAAAAAGGCATCCCTGTCGAGGCTATGGACACCTGTTGGAAGTAGTGGCTATGCCTATAGTATAGAAGTTAATTCAATACTATAATCTACTTGATTACCTTGTTTTCTCAAAGCCAATTTTCGATAAATCTGATTGTTGTGTATACAAGGTTTTCCAAAACTCATGGTTCATGGGGTAATATTTAATCGGTTATTAGATGATGGTGGTTATGGTTTATATCTATTATGGAGTTATAAATATTTACTTCACATGTCAGGGATGAAACTTTTAGGATATTTGATAGTTGACATTTTGTACCATCTAATCTATCATTCATTTATTCTACAAGTATCATATATTTAACCAAAGATGGTTGCTTTGCCCAATCAGTCACCATTTATTCATAGCTTAACAACACCACCACTATTTTGAGGAAGAATAAAGAGGCCTATTTATGATTTTGAATCCCAGGTAATTGGACAAACCTTGAGAATCATAATTTCTGTGCTAATAACAACCAAAGCTTATGGGTATAGGGAATGCATCTTTTCTCTTCTTATCCATTATTATCCCATGCCATTCACAATATTATTATGTCACTTTTATATGTAATAAGGTAATTGAGGTGATTAATTACTGATTAAGGATACTCATGATATGTTCTATAGATGATGGGGAAACTAATTAGTTTGGTGGAAGGAAACACTGCTACACTTTCTGATTACTTTTTTTCAGCTTACATGGCTCCCACCTTCCACATCACTTTCAGCATTAGCTTAGCCTGAATCAACTTCAAAAAATGTCATTCCACATTTTTATGGAGGTAAAACTTGAGGTAAAATAGAATCAATTTTTGATTTATTAAAATTTTATGAGAATGTCATGAAAAACCATTGAGCATTATTCACCCATATTTTTGAACCATTATTTCCCCTTCTTTACCACTTCCCATTTTTCAGAGACACAAAATCTTTCATTTTGGGGGAGTGTTACTTTCATTATCATGAACATGCCATTAATATTCTTTAACACCCATCAATCTCCTTATTCATTCTTAAAATCTCCCTTATTCCATGTTGTTATACACGAAACAAATATTTTAGCCAAGATTGTAGAACCACCTCAATTTGTTTTCTAGTGTAGCGTGAGGGCATGCTAATTCTCCAGTTTGGGGGAAGGGCTGCTATGCATGATGAATTATTTCTCATTTATTCCTCATTTAAGGTATACTATCCTAAAATTGATTTGTGTATATCATTAAAACTATTAATTGGATTCTTGTGATTTTTGGACAACAAAGAGGTATCATTAAACCCAGAAATTTTCAAGCTAAACCAATTTGTAAATTCCAACAAACAAACAAACAAATAAAAAAATTCATGCAGTGTCACCTACAACCATTTTTCTGACATATTGAAATTCGTTCATTACTTTGATTTGATTTTTGGATTGGATTTGCTTACAAAAATTCAACAAAATCTAGTTTGTAATGAAGTTTGTTTTTACTTGTATCACATTTTGTTGCAAATTCATATACATATGGTTGAAAGTAAATATGAAAATTGTTTTAAGAAATCATTTTGTGAAAGAAGCCTTCTCTTTCATCAATATCATGTGTTGGGGTGACATTTTGATTATTGTACTACAACTTGGTTAATACAAAGGCATTGGGTTGCATGAGGACATGCAACATGTTCAGTTTGGGGGAGATGTTGGGCCACTAAATTGTCATTCTTATTACCATTTCTTAATATATATTTCATCCATTCCTACCATTATTTTATCACATTATTTATCATAATTTATCATTTAATCACATTTCATAATTATTTATGCTCTTATGGATAAGTAATATTTATTCTCCTTTATTTTTAATAAATTGAATATTATTATGAATTATTTTGTAAATGATGGTTTATTTAATGAATTTTTTATAACTCACGATTTTAGCCTCCAAGATCTCTTTCAGATTGCAAATCCGATCTTTAGTTCATAATTAAATATTCCAACTCAGAAATTCGCTGGAATAACAAGTGACAGTTTTGTGTTGGACATTTCGAGTAAATGAAGAAGAATATTGAAAATTAGAGACATGGGTTTTGTGAAGAATAGACCAAATCAGTTTTTCTTCTAGCTGTTTTCCAAAATTCGGTCTTCATTGGGAGAAACACAAGGTTCTTTGAAGGACATATTCACAAATTTGATGTTATGGCCTTTTTCCAAATTTTCTCAATTGCAATAATCAGATTCGACTTGTTACAGCTGAATCATGGTGGAAAGATCTCTTAGATTTTGTAATCAGTTGGTTGGAAATTTCCTTTTTGTATCATGTATATTTAAAGGACACAAATCAGAGAGAAGAGGATGAGATCATCATCTTGACTCTGTAACTTTTAATCATCATAATACAAAAATATTGTGTTGTTGTTACATGCATTATCTGATTTAGTTTCTGTTAAGTTCTTTCTCTTCCTGCGCCCTGCTAGGGAAGAAGGGCCCTCCTCTTTAACAGGAATTGCAGCGGTTAAGGTAGTTGTGTATATATCTATTTCTTATTTTGTTTATGTATCAGTGGAAGTGTTGTTGCTGTTGTTTTAGTTGTGAATAGATATGCTTCAATTCCAAAGTTTTATATGTTGTTACACATATGAGATTAGAGATACCAGTTGGGTAATTTTTGTGTGGCGCGCTAGGACAGATTAATTGAGGTGTGATTACAGTCTTGTAGATCATTTTATCTCCTCGTGAGTGATTTCCTTCCAGCATTTACTTCAGCAATGATTTCCTTTATTTGGATTTGCTTCTGGTTAGGTGTATCGGCACAGATAATGCAGTTGTCATTGAAATAAAAGATGTCCCTGGATTGATAATTTATGTGTACTATTTTAGTCATTTAATAGTGATTAATATAGCCCAACACTCCCTCTGCCCACCTAGCTTGAAATTTACCCTACTGGAGCTCTCTGCTTAATTGGATGCCTCCACTCGGTCTCCTCTTTGCTTCTCCAATTGTGGCTGCTCCACAACCTTCCGAGCCTTCTTATGAGGTTTCATGTTGAGAGGCATTTTATGCTCCCTCTCAACCACCAAGTCTCTAACATTTTCTTTTATCCTCAAATTTTTTTCATGCATCTTTGACCTCAAGAGCATACAGGTTCTTAACTCATGCATTGATTTTTTTCACTTGTCTCGTGGCAGTGTGTCTACGAAAAACCTTTCATTTTTTAAATATCACATTATAGCCATGGTATTCCAATACCACTTCAAAAAAAATATTCTTATTTAGTCCTGGAACAAACAGAACATCAGTCAGTCGGAGATGGGAGCCAGAATTCCTCTTAAAGGTAATTGTACCTATTTTGATCACGTTATACCTCTTTTCATCTCCAAAATCTATGTTACGTTGGGGGTCCTTATCATCCAAGTCACTGAAGAGATATATATTCCCTGTTATATGGAATGAGGCACCGTTGTCAAGATACCATATGAATCCTATTACAGTTTTGGCCATGCATGCAATGATAGTAAAATCAAGCTTGAAATGTGAAGTTAGAGCTTCACCTACTATTGCAACTGTACGCTCCTTCTTGCTTGCCTTCCGTGGACATTTTGTGGCATAGTGCTTGTACTCGTGATACTGAAAACACTTGATCTTGGACAAGTCTCTCTTGCTCTCTCCGCCTTGGGACTTCTTTCCGTTGGCTTTCTTTCATTTTTTGATTAAACACAAAATATTCTTCTTTGTCTTTGGAAGAGGTCCCTTCTCTGGTGCTCCACCTTATCTCTTTTTATACCAAGTCGGACCACAATCGCTCCCACTCTGGTAACTTCTCCCTCCCATTTACCAAGTCCTAATATCTATGCCAGATCTTGGGAAGGCCTAGAAGTTCTAGGCTCACCAAATCATTCGGGGAAACTGTCACACCAACATTTCCAAGCTCATCTCGACATTGAGTGAACTTCGTCAAGTATTTTCATATTGTCTCGCCCTCCTCCATCTTGATCTTTTTGAGTTTTTCCTTCAGCACCAGCTTCCTATGGTCACTGCTATTTTGAAACATATCTATTAATTTCTTCCACATAGCATATGGATTTGTCTTTCCATGGAGGTTCGAGAAAATATGATACAAAACTCCTTCTAACAAAATCCTTCTCGCCTTTTCTACATTCTTCTTTCATGCATCAAGATTTTGAGCATCTGTAGTTGTGGGCTTGGGAATATCACTATCTGTGAATTCCTTCAACATTTTTTCCTCCACTATGTCCTTCCATGCTATATAATTTGAACTACCCTCAAAGGTATATTTGTGTCTCAACCCACAGAAAGGCATCCCGATCTGCTGTTGTTCCTAAAGATTAAATCCGAAAATTCGATTCACCTGTTAAAAACAAACTCTGATTCTTATCTTATATAGTGATTCCTGCTCTAATACCATGTAGAAATCCACATAGATTCAATTGATATTTTAATATGATAAAACAAAATACTCAATCTATTTCTACAAATTTGTGAAAACCAATTACGATCATACAATCACATGAACAAGAAAGAGAAATAATTTTCTGTGAGATGTGTTGCATGCGGAACATTCCAAAGGTGTCAGATCGGGATACAGTTGAAACTTGCATTCCTTTCTTGTTGAGAGGGAGTGTTGAAAATGAAAAAAAATAAATATTGAAAATGGCATCAAAAGGGATTCTAATTTTATTTTCCCTTAATTAAATTAGAAGGAAACTATAATTCCACATCACATGAAAAACCTATATGATTTAACTGAGTTGGGAAGACTTATTTAGCTCTGTCAATTCGAGATGGGGGTCAAAATGGAGGCATGTAGAGTTCACTCTAAGCTTTATAAGGTCCAATTGCAATTTATTTTGAGTCGTAATTGTTTAACTTAATTATTTGAGTTAAAATCAATGCAACTAGTTCTAACTGATGGAGGAGCTAGTGAGAGGTCCAGTTAGTTAAATCTAATTTAATTCACATGCAATGATAAATTAGATAACTAATAATTCACTATAAATAGTTTTTGCATGTCATTTCTGAGCAAGACCCAGTTGAGATTGGAGTTAAAGGGAAGTATACTATCAGTTGTATAATCATCCAAATTGTATAGGTGGTGCATGCAATCAGAAGAAGGCCTAAAATAAATCATTCCTTAATTAGAGAAAATTGCCTTTAAAAGGAGGAATGAAGGAAAAAGTTTAATCATTGTTTTGGTGAGCATGAGTTGGTGATACCAAGCAATAGGAAGCACAATTTTGTGTGCGGAGCCTCTGAGAGAAAGTTGTGCCAAGAGAATCTTGTGCATAGGTTGGTAGTGAGACAGTTAGTAGAGTTCAGAGGTTTCTCAAGAAGATAAATAGCATTGTATTGTTTCATGTTCTTGACTTCATGCAATATACATATAGAGGGGGTTTTATTTGAGGATTTCTCCACATACATCTTTGTGTTGTTCATGTGAGGATTTCTCTTTCTTGTTCATGTGATTGTGTGATCGTAATTAGTTTCCGAAATTTGTAGAATTCATTCATTATTTTGTTTTAGTACATTACAAGATCAGTTGAATCTATTTAGATATTTCTACACTATCTATGATTGTCTCACTCTATCCTAGGCTAGCTTTGGTTCAATACTTAACCAATTTCTTGCCTTTGTATGCCCTGCCCTTATTGCACAATCCCTAGGGAAATTGAGTCCCTATTAATTAGGAAATTCCCAATAATTGATTTTGAAATACATCTAAGGCCTTATGTTGACCTCATGCATGACCTGTACAATTTTCTAATTATACAATTGATAGTACACTTCCCTTTAACTCCAATCTCAATTGGGTCTTCCTCAGAACTGACATGTAACAAATATTTTTAGTGAATTATCAGTTATCTAAATGATCACTTCATGTGAATTAAATCAAATTTAACTCACTGGACCTCTCACTAGTTCCTTCATCAGTTAGAACTAGTTAAACTCATTTTAACTCAAATAATTAAGTTAAATAACTACAACTCAAAATAAACTATAATTGGACCCCCTAAAACTTAAAGAGAACTCTACATGCCTTTAGTTTGACCCTCAACTCGAATTGAATGAACCAAATAAGTCTTCCTAACTCAGTTAACTTGTACAAGTTGTCATATGATGTGGGATTACAATTTCCTTCTAATTTAATTATGCAAAAATTAAATTAGAAGCCTCTTCTTGTTTCCAATTTCAACATTTCTTGTTGCAAATTTCAACATTTAGACCTAGAATTTGGAAATTCATATTAGGGCTTTGTGTAGGGATTATTACAAGGTGTTCGTAGATTATGGTTGATCTGGTTTGTAGGCCTATTGACCAGATGCGACAAAATTTCCTATAAGAGATTTCCCCCTAAAGCTCAAATTCATAAACAATAGTTGAAGACTAAAGTGCTTTACATTGTAACAAGTTTGGATAAAGAATAACTGGATGAGATTATCATATGTTACAATACATTTACATTATGATATCTTTTCTCAGGGAGGCATAGCCATACTCCTCACATAAGCTAACATTACATGTACAATGATCAAGAAGTCATTTCCACTTAAGACAGAGAGTGGAGCTATGATTGGATGATTGTCTTTACGATCATGACCATTATGCTTTGTGATCTTGCATTATTTATGAAATTTCGGCACAAATGGATGGAACTAGATCTGGGGTCTTCTATCTTGTTCACTCGATCGTTCAATGTACGATTCTAACTATGTGAATAAATGAGTTGAAGTTGAACATGGTAGACACCATCTGATTACCGGCCAATGATGTAAGTCATTAGCAAATGTGAGAGAAACCATTGATGATTTTAATGGTTCTCAAGGTACAGTAGTATAATCCATATGGTGTGAATAAATGAGTTGAAGTTGAACACCACAGAATCTTCCAGTCAAAGACCAATCATGAAAACTTGTTGTCGAGAGCGAGGAAACTTTTCATTGATGTATGCAATCTACAAGGTACCGAAAAGAGACTTTCTGTGTCAAATTCTTGGATAATGAGCTGATGTCGACATGAAGCAACTCATCATAGGAGGGCCTTGATGTATCCCCCATCAATGACATGAAACGGTTATCATGATTTTGAGACAGAATGATGTTGATGTGGAACTGGTTTAGGAACGAAAAACATGAATGTAGGTTTAATAGTATTGTAGCAAAGTTCAACTGAAGGACTTCTCATGAAAATTTTGGTGACACTAAATGGATTTGGCATCATTGACCCAAAACCAAATTCAGAGGCTTTGATATGGTGTGATGAACCAAAATATAAGCAGATTTTCCAACCCAACAACCACGAATATTAAGTGGAAGAGTGTCATTTTCAAGATCCACTCATTGCCATTAATAGGTAGAGTTCCCTTTTTCCCAATTTTTCCAACCATTGTTGGTCAGTACCTCTTTATTTTTTAATAATCTTGAGGAGTATAACACATGTTTGATATGTAATTTAATCCTTCGTATGAATCCCTCTGAGTATATTTAGCAAAACATGAGGAGGATTGGTTCGGTCTTGTCATGTTCGAAGAGCCCATCGTTGTTTGATGTTTTTACGAGTCCAACGAAGGTACAACTCAAAAAAAAAATCCATGTGTAGAGAGTTTGAAAAAGAGGCGAAAAAAGAAAATTCAAAAGGTTCCTTTTTGTAAATTTTTCTCTTAAGTCCGAAAAGGTAGAAAACAAAACTCAGGAGAACCTCTTAGCCATGTTCAACAAAGGTATTCTTTTTTTGTAATTAGTCTATCTCTGTCCAGAAAAGGGTTAAACTTATACTTAGTAGGCATATTTTCATTTACTTTAACAAGTTTGAAAAGACAAGTAGTCAGAAATATTTTCATGTTTAGGGAGTGTAAAAATATCTAAAAGAGGACTCCTCCTAGAGGTACAAGTGGTATAAAGTGAAGCAATTGGTTCCGATCATGATGGAACTAATTAAAACATGAAAAGGCTAATAGGTTTTCTAATAAGTCCACTCATCATAGTGGTTCCTCGGGAAAGGGTAAAATAACCATGTGAAAGCGTATGATCGGCCAAAAATATGGTGACGATGAAATGAGAAAACCAAGGCTCATCTGGCATAAATAGTCTGATAAAAATGGAAATCACAAAAGGTAGGATGAAAATGGTTTAATTTTTTACAAAATCTTGACACATGGGAAATTATGCTTGAGATTGGTTTTATTTTTACACGAGCTTGAAACAGAGGAAAACTATGTTTGAAATAAGTTTGCATTCCCCCAACATAATGACTAAATTCTAGGCACATGCCCACCAAGATTCATTTCATTCACCTAAGTAGACTATTGGTCACTAATAGGCATATGGAATGAAGGTTCATTTATGAGATCAAGTTAAATACTCGACTGGGAATTTACGATATATAATAAAATATTCGAATTAGAAGGGGATTTGTTTCATTTTTTAACGAGCTTGACATGGGAAAGAACTATGCTCCTGGAATCTTGTTTCATTTTTTAACGAGCTTGACACAAGAAAAGGAACTTTGATCTGGGACCTTGTTTCTTTTTTAAATGAGCTTGATACAAGAAAAGGAACTATGATTCGAGGACCTTGTTTCATTTTTTAACGAGATTGACACAACACAAGAAACTATGTTATGGACATTTTTTCATTTTTTAACGAGCTTGACACAAGACAAGGAACTATGCTCGTGACACCTTGATCATGACCTCTATGAGGCCATTTCTTCCAAGAGGTTCTCATCAGATGGAAGAAAAATGATTTGGAAGGAATAAAAGGATCTAATGGAAATATCAGGCTCCAGTGCTCCTTGTACCTTATGCACTACATCACCTACTAGATCATCATTAGACGCGGGTATGGAACATGTTCTCACATAATTAACCTGTGGTAGGAGAGATATCACTTGCATATCAGGACCATTTATGGGATTTGATTTATTTGGAGCCAAATTAGGACCAATGAATGAAATTTTGTAAATGGTCACGATTCTTCCTTCATGTGGGAAACATATCACATGAAAGAGTGAAGAGACAAGGGCTCCCATGACATAAACATAGTCACGCCCTAATCCTGACTTATGCAGGAACTTAATAAAATACAGAAATACACATAAATGCAGATATACAACATAAATAAGAGTTAATTTCATTAATATAACATAACTGAAATATGCTTACAGAGAGAATGGAAATAAACTACCTAAGGCACTGGTAGCTTAACTCTGGGAAGAGATGTGGCAGCTGCAGGCCTCTGAACTATGTTACAATGAGGCCAGAGTGCCTATTTATTATTGAGAAATAATGGAAAACCCTAAACATCCAAAAACCTAACCCTAGGAGATGAAGCGCCAAAATTATGGGCCCCGTTTGGGTAAATTGGTACATTAAATTCCCGGGGACGTAACTTTGGCATACGATCTTGGTTTGACGTGCACAATACCTTATTAGAAATATCTATCTGAGGACTAAAACTCTTAAGTGAGAGACAGTGTTCAAAGCCCCATGTTGCTCCCTATTTTACCAAAAAATGTCGTTTAGGGCCTCAAAACGGCTCCAGAAGTTCAGGACCCGAAAAAAATGCTAAAAATAGTAAATTGTGCTACAATTAAGGAAACTAAAAACTGAAAGAAGCAATGTTGAGGGCCCAAGTGGAATATTCAAGTGGCCACCAACATCCACCTAGATCATTCCTCCCCCATTAGGAAGCAACGGTCCCCATGTGTTGAGTTCCTCCATGAGATGAGGAAACTTCTATTTAACTTGGTCCCTGGTGAGCAACTTGTCTTGGTGTAGGAGTTGGCTAGCTTTGACAACCCGATATATTTGGATCTTCTTTTGGCGAGTGCTCTTGATTTTTGTGTCCATGATACAATACGTGGTGTCATGTTCCATGTAGTTTTGGTTTAACTATGTTGGTGTGAGTTGTTTTGCAATGTTGGAGGTGTCCAGTAGAGGTGGAAAGTAGGGTCAAAGGCGATCCACATTGAAAATTGGGTGCGGCCCAAGGAATGGTGGAATACTGAGCTCAAAGGTATCGTCCCCTACATCCTTGGTGATGGTGTTTGGCCCATATCGGAGCGGGCGGAGCTTACGGTGGGGTCCAACGAGGCAATCCTTCTGCAAATGTAGCCACATTTTGTCTCCCTCCTGGAAGTTGTGTGGCACTCGATGTTGATCATGTTTCTACATTTTCTTGGCATTGGCTTTGTCCAATATATCATGAACCTATTGGAAGATGTGTTGAATGCACTCAATGAATTTTTTTTCCTTGTCAACTTTAGACTGGACATGAGTTGAATCGGCCTGAGTAATCGCGAATGACATGGCTACGTTAATGGGACATAGTGGTTGGAATCCCAAGCCCACCTGGTATGGATTGTGGTCGGTTGAGCTATGGAAATCCCACTTATATTTGTGTTGTACATAGGGGAGGATATCATCCCGTGTGCGTGGATTCTTTGAGTTGTACATGTGAAAAATGTGTATGATCATTGTTGGCTTAAGGGGTCCTGACCCGTGTTTAGATTTAAGGTTTGCCAACAAACCCCTATACTACTGGCCCTTTGGCAATGACCTACTTTAGAAGACCAAGGTCTCACCCAAAGTAGTATGGGTGGGTGTTGGAACCAGGTTTCCGCACCTTGGGAGAAAGCGGGTAATTAAGGCAGTCATGTTGACATCTATCAGGTTCGCACATAAGCAATCTTATTACCAAGCCCTTAACAGTATAGAAATCATGTAAACCTAAACAAAGATACTATCATTAAGAAGATCTTAGCAACACCTTCGCATCCACGTGCATATCAGTAATTACCATCACAAAATAACACAATCGCAGCTAATTCATATAACACAGACACAATCAAAGCTAATTCATATAACACAGACACAATCGCAGCTAATTTAGATAACGCAGAGGTACTTCAATAGTAAATGGAACTAGTTCAGGTAACATAGAGGTACTTCAACAGATTCCACATTCATTAACTTCCAAAACCAAGTTACAAACCCAAGTCACAGCTCGTGCACATAGCCAGCAGGGTTCGCACACAGCAGGATTGAGGATCTCCGGGCACAAAGCCAGCAGGATTCCTTACCCAATACTACCCAAAATATATCTCAATAGTTCGTACTTAGCATCAATATTACTTACTTCCCCTTAGACTCAGGCTATCTATCTATTTATATTATTGTAGCCTGCGCTATCTTGTGGTCTGCAAACCGTGGTTTGCGGACTCTAGGTCTACCCTTTGACCCGTTACAATACATTGGGGGCTTTGACCCGCCCCAAAGCCCTTACGCTAGACTAATTACTACAAAAAATATATATATCAAAACGCAGCTAGGGGACCCTGTTCCAACAGGCCCCCAACACAATCTTGTGACTTGTCCCGAGTCACAACGGCCGTGGGGTTTGCATCTTTGCCTAGAGCTGCTTGATTGCATCGACCAGAGGGGGAAACACTCATTCACTCTGCACGGCATCTTTCTGCTCAATTTCCACCAAATTTTGTGAATTTGAGCATTCTGTGGCAGCGGTGATACTCTCCAGAGTCTGATTCAGCTGTTTGACCATGACATCCAAATCCTGAGATATCTTGAGGGCTTCATCGGCCCATGGCTTGAGGTGGTCACTCAGAACCTTCTTCTTGTGGCGAAGCCCTTCCAAGTCATCTCTAAGAGCATGGTTGGCTCAGAGACATGTCGGGCTTTGGGCTGGGATCAGATTTGGCATTGTAGCCTCCATTTGCTCGAATTATTCTTCCTTCTAGCGCAGTTATTGGGTAAATTTGATTATTCTTCCTTCTAGCGCAATTATTGGGTAAATTTGCGCGGAAGTGGGTCGCGCTGCACCGTAGACCATAGTTGTCTCAAGAAATTCGATGCCCTAAGAAATTTTTGTTGTAATGGTGTTCGTAGCTTCTGTGACCAGCATAGCTCTCTGGGCGCGTACCTCAGGAGGGGTTTCTGGCTGCAACTTAGCTTGAAATGCAGAAATTTGATGCTCCATCTCAGTCTTAACATTCTAGATCTCAATCCGAGAAGCTTTCAGGGTTGTGAGGAGTCCCTCAATCTTAACTTGGGGGTTGGCAGAGGCCAGAATGTCTTTGGTCACATCTGCGCAGAGCTACTAATCAGCCTTCCATACAGACTCAGTGGGTCCCTGTTTAAAGTATTTCAAGTCAACCACCAATTAAGCGTAGGACTTAGGCTTCCGAAATTGTTGTTTTAAAGCATTTTTAATTTCTTGTATTGATGGATCTGCATGCTAGCCCACGTACTCCATGAACCAATCCAAGGCCCTTCCTTTGAGGGCTAGGAATAGATGTGCCCTTTTTACAGCATCACTAGCAATATTCTGCGCAGTCCATACTGATTTTGCTACGAACCAAAATCAGTCCATGTATTCATCCCCCACACCCTTGAAGGTGGGCAGCTTCATGTGTGTGGCCATATCTTCTTCTGGTAGTGACGGAGGGGTAGGGGAGTTCTTTCCCTTACGCTGACTCGACGATGGTGTACTTGGAGGACTAGTTCCTATGTGAGCAGATGGCTCTCTTAAGGGGATGTAGACGGATCTATCCCCTTCTTGATCGACTCTATAGTACTTACCACTTCGGGTTGTACTCTCACCTTGATCAGAGGTCATTCATTTGGTGTGGCTACACAAAATGTCTTTTTCGCACAGTAATATTTTAATCATTAGTGGAAATGTTTGCAAGAACTTACCTCAAAATCCTTTGAAGAACCTCTGCTCCGCTTCAGAGTAGGATACAAACTGACTGACTACAAATTCTGTTACAAATCCTCCTATCACACTATCCACACAGTGATCTATGGTCTAGGTGATTGTGTTGTCAGCCTTCTCCAATTGTTAAATCAATTCTGGAGTCCACTGCGTAACCTCATCGTCCTTCCAACACGTCTGGAATTCTACTAGCCTTGCTCGCCACTCCTAGTTACAAAGAAACTTTCATATACTTCTGTGAAAATATAATTTTTCTTCCACTTTTTAGTTGTTAGCTTTGTGCTATGATTCTCTTTTATGTAAAATTCATGAATTTGTTTTTCGAACCAATATTCGAGCTCCAATTTCTCAGGTCGCCAACAGCCCCGTGGCATTACCCGATATCTCTCTCAAAATGCTCCTAGTCCCAGCAACGGAACCATTTTTTGTCTGAAGGGATCCTGACCCAGGTTCAAATTTATGGTTTGCCAACGAACCCCTATACTACTGGCTCTTTCAGCAATGACCTACTTTCACAAGCCAAGGTCTCACCCGAAGTAGTATGGATGGGTGTTGGAACCAAGCTTCAGCACCTTGGGAGAAATCGGGTAATTAAGGAAGTCTTGTTGACATCTATCAGGTTCACACATAATCAATCTTATTACTGAGCCCTTAACAGAATAGATAGCATGTAAACCTAAACAAAGCTACTATCATTAAGCAGATATTAGCAACACCTTCGCATCCACGTGCATGTCAGTAATTACCATCACAAAATAACACAATCGCAGCTAATTCATATAACACAGACACAATCATAGCTAATTCATATAACACAGACACAATCCTAGCTAGTTCAGATAACGTAGAGGTACTTCAATAGTAAACGCAGCTAGTTCAAGTAACATAGAGGTACTTCAATAGATTCCACATTCATTAACTTCTAAAACCAAGTTACAAACCCAAGTCACAGCCCGCGCACACAACTAGCGGGGTCCGCACACAGCAGGACTGAGGATCTTCACGCACATAGCCAGCAGGAGTCCTTACCCAATACTACCCAAAACAGATCTCAATATTTCTTACTTAGCATCAATATTACTTACTTCCCCTTAGACTCAAACTATCTATCTATTTATATCATCATAGCCTGCATTATCCTGTGGTCCGCAAATCGTGGTTTGAGGACTCTAGGTCTACCCTTTGACCCATTACAATACATTGGGGGCTTTGACCTACCCCAAAGCCCTTGTGCTAGACTAATTACTACAAAAAATATATATATCAAAACACAGCTAGGGGACCCTATTCCAACAATCGTCCTGTTGACGACCTTTGTCTTGCCATCAGTTTGGGGATGGAAAGTTGTGGACTTGGTTAGCTTGGTGTCTAGCATTGACCATAGGTTGGACCAAAATGTACTAAGGAACCTGTTATCCTGATATGAGATGATAGACTGTGGGATCCCAAAATGTACCCACACTCGTTCAAAGAAGAGTTTGGCATTGGTTTCTATCGTGATATTCTTCTTGCAAACCGTCATAATGGCCATCTTCGATAATCTATAGACAACCATGAAAACATAGTCGTTTCCATGCTTAGTAGAAGGAAGGCCCAACATGTAATCCATGGATATGGATTCCCAAAGTTGACTAGGGGTAGACATCAGAGTATAGAGGCCTTTCTTCTTGATGGTCGATTTGGCAATGGCGTAGGGAGTGTGGGATCTGATGTACTTCCCAACATCCAGTCGAACGTTCGGCCATTAGAAATAATTTTGCAGTATTTACAATGTTTTCTCGACCCTGAAATGCCCAGTGACCCAAATGTAGTGCGCTTCCCAAATCATCTTGGCACGCTCGCTTGAAGGAACATAAAGGTGTCCTAGGTGACATAACAATGCATCCCGGAGGTGAAATTTTGGAACTTGCTTACCCTCCAAGGGTGTCTTGTATATGTGGGTGAATTATGGGTCACTCTTGTAGAGAAGCGGTCAATCATAAGTCTCGTGCACACAAGAGTTTAGTACGGTGGTTAGCGCCATGATCAGCGGTCGGTTGAAGTAGTCTAAAACATTATTGGTGCTTCCCTTCTTGTACTTGATGTTCAAATGAAACTGTTGCAGATATGTGGACCACTTTTGATGGCGATCGTTCTGCAACTTCCCTTGTGTCTATATGAACTACAGGGGTCGGTGGTCTGTGTGGATGACATTTCCTTACCCAAAATGTAATGCTTCCATTATTGGCAAGCCTGCACAATGGAATACATATCTTTTTCATAAGTGGGATACTTCCAGATTGTTTCAGACAATGTCTCACTATGATATGCCATTGGATGCCCCTGTTTAGTAATAACTGCCCCAATAGCATAGTCTGAGGCATCTGTCTCGATCTCAAATGGTTGTTGCAAGTCTGGTAATGTGAGCATTGGGGCAGAGTAGAGGCGATGTTTCAACTCGATGAACTCCTTCTGCTGAGAATCATAGGAAAATGTTTTTTTCTTTCTCTCCTCCCTTGGTGACTTGGCTTAAGGGCCAAGTGATATGAGATAATCCCAACATGAACCTGGGCTAGAAATTGGAAAGACCCATAAATTTTCAAAGCTCTGTTAGAGTGGTTGGTCTGGCCAATCTCGAATGACTTGGATCTTGTACGGATCCACATGCACCCCCCTCTCATCAATAGTGTATCCTAGATATTGAACCTAGGTCATGCCAAAAGTGCACTTCTCCAAATTGGCACACAAATTGTGTTGTCGCAGTGTTAGGAGGACCTGTCAGATGTGGTGGAGGTGCTCTTCCCAAATCTGGTTGAAGACTAGGATGTCATCAATGTACACTACTACAAAATTAGTTGGTGAATGACTGCAATATGTCGTCCATCAACCTGATGAAGGTTTCGGAAGCATTTTTCAACCTGAAAGGCATGACCAACCATTCAAAAAGGCCATCCTTGGCTTTGAAGGTAGTATTCCACACGTCAGAGGGTTCGATTGGTACCTGGTGATACCTGGACAGTGTAGGAATTTATAGGGTAAGTTCCTTAGATCAAGAACCAAAGGTCACCGCTCACAAACAGATCACAAATCAGTACACCAATATAATCACTTGGTTAAAACCCTCAAAGAGGGAAACAGTCCACAGCCTGAGCCAACGCGGCCACTTCAGGCAATTTATTAATATAAAAAGAAAAGTTACATATGTTTGTCTCATAAACGGTTACCGGAAAAATGACCCTCCATGCTCTTTAAATAGAGATCATGGACCAATCGAGTGTTAAGCCACGGATCAAATGTCGTTAATACCGAGGTGAGAGATAACCGTCGAATCACTAGAAATCGTGACCGTCGGATTATAAGTTACAAATGTACACGGTAAAGAAACACACTTTGCCTAACTCTACACTAGACTAAGTTATTCTTAACTATTTCATATGTGTCGGAATATCCTAACATCCCCCCTTAAGAACAAATTGGGATAAGATTGAAGGATTTACAAAGGTGACACAAAAGGAGCCTATTTCCTATGTGTCGAAATATCCTAAAATCCCCCCTTAAGAACAAATTGGGATAGGATTGAAGGATTTACAAAAGTGACATAATAAGAGAAGGAAGGAGGCATTAGAGCCTATCCCCCCTTAATGAAAACTTTCTTGAACTCCAAGCATGGATCGAAGTTTGGTAAACTTCACTTCGTGAGAGCCTTCGTAAAGATATCGGCTACTTGATCATTGGTTGGACAGTACTACACTTCAAGAACACGATCATGAATGAGCTTTTTGATGAAGTGTATGTGGATTTCAATGTGTTTCATACGCTGATGCTAAACTGGATCTTTACATAGCTGAATGGCACTCTGATTATCACACCAAAGTGTAGTTGTATACGGTTGTAGAAATTTACAGGGTAAGTTCCTTAGATCAAGAACAAAAGGTCGCCGCTCACAAACAGACCAAAAATCAGTACACCAGTATAATCATGTGGTACCTATTCTGGACAGTGATCTTGTTCAGTGCCCGATAGTCAATACAGAGTCTCCAAGTCCCATCCTTCTTCTCCACCAACAAAATTAGGCTCCCACAAGGCGGTGAACTTGGTCGGATGTGACCTTTTTGCAATAGCTCCTGAATCTACCTCTTGATTTCATCATTCTCCATAATAGAGTGTTGATAGATTGGTCCATTGGGAAGCTGTGCACCTGGGGTCAGATTGATGGGATGCTTGACCTAACAGTGCAGAGGCACCCCTACGGGTGAGGTGAAGATGTCCATGTACTCCTCCATGACCTTTTCCATCTGTTTTTTTCGTGCGGAGGAACTCTGTCTGGAGGTCGTGGCCATAGTCTTCTTCTTTCCCTCAAGGCAGATTATCAGGAAAAAAAATCCCCAGTTTTGGAAATGAGATTATTGCACTGTTTTTCAATAACCAAAGAGATGGTAGCAGACGGTGCTACCTCCAGTATCCTGGACAACTTATTGCCAAAAGTAACAATAACAATGCAAGATCGAGAATCATACACAGCATGTCGCTTCCACAAGTATGGTTGGCCTAATAATACATCAGAAACATCAAGAGGAGCAATGTCACATAATACCTCATCCATGAAGGGCTTGATGTTGTAGGGAAGGTGGAACTATTGGCTGACGCAAAGATCCCTTCCTTGGTGAAGCCACCCAATGGTGTACAGTTGTGGGTGTGTTGTGGTCAGCAAGTCCAACCGCTTCATGACCTATGCTAAAATGAGGTTCTTTTGGCTCCCACTGTCGACAATGAACTACAGCGGGGAACCCTTTACCCACATTCAGGAATGGAAGAGGTGCTCCCCTCCTCTGGATCTTTCGGTTCCTCCTTCTGGATCTTTGTGGTGGCAACAGTGGCGTTGGGCTCCGCATTGATAATTTTCTTCCCTTTATCATTCCCCTTATCGGGTTTCGATTCAAAGTCAGAGCATACATCTGATTCACAAGCCTTTAGCTCGGCCACCAGTGACTGCTTGGCCCGACACTCACTTGTGTTGTGAGTGGAGCTCTAATGGAACTCACACCACTTTCTCATGTCCTTCTTTGGCTTCACGATTTTTTTCTTTGCTTGTGGCTTTGGTGAATTATCTTGGGCCACCACGCCTTGGATTTGTCCTTTTTTCTGTGGTTTGGGGCGCCTTTCTATCGCTTCTGATTTGCAGATATAAAGTCTCACTTCTTTTTCTTGAATTTAAGATCAATCTTTGCATCATATTGATATGATGTGTCAAGCGAGGAGATGTCGAGGAACTCCATTTCCTCCTGAATGTCTCTGTGCAGAAAACTACGGTACTTCAGCACCAAATGTTTCTCCGAATATTTGATACCCAATTTTTTTTGTGCAGGGTATGGAACAAATTTGTCAGCTCATGAACATCTTGATCCCTTTGTTGTCACAGCGTAGTCCATTTTATGTACTTGTCCTCATAGCTCCCAATGGGATAATATTGTTCCTTGATGGCATCTCGGAAATAATTCCAAGTGGGTGCAGCTGAAAACAGAGAGGGTTCCCTGTCATCCTTTTTCTCGCAGTAGGTTTCCCACCAATCCTTGACAAGGGGGGCAGCTTTAAGGAGTGAAAAAGTAATCTTTTCTAGGTTGTAAAATTCATGAACTGAGAAATACCCGTCTAACAGATTCAACCATCTATCTACAATGTTTGCATATGTTTCACCCTCAAATATGGGAATGTCAAAGTTTACTTGTACCTTAAAAGGAGTTGTGCCTCTAGAGTGGTTGTTGGATGCAGATGCGTTGTTGGTGGGAAGTCATTGAAGGATCTACGAAAAGTTATCCATCATCGTGGTCCTTTATTTCTCAAGGGCCTCCTTGAGAAATATTTTAATAGGATCTCCCGATCCCTCATATTTCTTTTCGTCCCCCATGGGCGGCCTTCGAGGTTTTCGAGGCTGATCTTGCAAATTTTCAATCCGATCGAGCCCTAACTCCTTATACCCCGACCTCGTTGGGGACATGCAAAGGACCAAGAAATATCAGAATGCTTTGATACCACTGATCTGGACTTATGCATGAATGAAATAAAATGCATAAATACACATAAACATAGAGATGCAACAGAAATAAGACTTCACTTCATTTCTATCACAAAACTAAAATATGCTTATAGACAAAATCGAAATAGACTAGCTAGGGCGCTGATATCATTCATGAGAAGAGATGTGGTAGCTACAGGCCTCTGAACTATGTTGCAATGAGGCTCGAAGGCCTATTTATTATTGAGAAACAATGGAAAACCCTAAACATCCAAAAACATAACCCTAAGAGATGAAGCACCAAAACTATTGGCCCAGTTTGGGTAAATTGGTACATCAACATCCCAGGGACGTAACTTTGGCATACTATCTTCGTTTGACGCGCACAATACCTCGTTAGAAATATCTATCTGAGAAATACAAATTTTGAGTGAGAAACATTGGTAAACGTGTTACTTCCGTATTTCCCAACTAATGTCATTTAGGGCCTCAAAACGGCTCCTAAAGTTTAAGACCCGAAAAACTGCTAAAAATAGTAATTGTGCTAAAATTAAGGAAATTAAAAAACTGAAAGAAACAATGGTGGGGACCCAAGTGGAATAGGTGGGTGGCCACCAATATCCACCTGGATCACACCCAAGGGGTAAATTAAAATTCAAAGGGCTTTGGACTGCCATCACATCGATATGGACAAACTTTCCTCTCAAAGTAATAGGCAATTGAGGAAGGATCCCTAACGGTTGACTAATTCCTTTATTAAAATCCAACAAATTCTTGGTAACAGGAAAAAGTTGTAGAGAACCAAAAGATTTCCAAGAAGTTGAGGACAAAATACTAAAATATTTTCCTTCATCTATGAATGCTCTATATATGTCCATATTATAAGCTTGTACTATGATCTGGAAGGGCATGTAAGGAGGAAGACGATATCCTTCCAATTGACTCCAATCAAAGGAAGTGACCATACTACTTGGAGGGGGTGTCATGGGAACAGGAGAACTACCCCCTTGTAGTATGGGAGCGGGAAAATTTCTCTCTTGTGTTATGGAAATGGGAGGATTATCCCTTTGTGTTGTTGGAACGGGAGTGTTACCCCCCAGTCCATTGGAATATGAAGAAACAAGAAGAATGTGAGCAGTATGAAGTTCACTCTTTGTGGGAAAGTTATGATAAACTGAAGGTGGAATCGAGTCAACCATTTTATGAGCCAATGGTTGGTTAGGAATAAACTCATGTGATTCATGTTCAGAGAGAGTAGGATTGATTGGATTCAAATTCCAATTAATCTCTTCATCAACTAGTGGAGGATTGGGAGAAAGCTTTCGATAACAAGTCCAAAGACGAGGCGGAGAATTTTTAAGGTTTTCCAATACTTTTGAGGCTTCGTCCATATAAGGGAAAATTTGAATAAGATGATTCCATTCACATAACCTACAGGGAAAATTGACTTTACCCTTTTTTCCATGAACGTTGCTATCACTAGTCGATGGTGTGTCAATGATTATGATCTCCAGCAGCTAACGATAAAGGTTTATGTGAGCTTGTGGACCACACTTCTAATACCTTAGGAATACCAGGATAATCTCTAAGAAGGTGGTCACCCTTACATAAGCTGTAAGGGAATTTATCTTTTCAGGGTTGATTGGAAGGTTTATCCATACTAGTTGCATTGGTAGCAATGGTTTCTTGGTAGCCCCCTTGCGTATTTTGCTGCTTCATTTTCATCCTTTTCTTCTTCTTCTTAGCTCCCTGGTTACTAGAATAAATATTTTCACCAAGCGAGGAGGAAGAAAGTGATGAAGAAACAACATGTGAAGAAGGTAAAGGGTCAACTTGAGGTTGATGTTTTTCAGGTGGAGTAGAACTTGTTTGAGGATTAGTTTGGACATTCGGAACCAAGGAGGTCGAAAAAAACCAAACTAGTAAACCAATGGTAAATCCAGGAAAGGAAAATGTTGCCATATAAGGAGCTCCAATATTTCCAAAAGAAGGAAAAGGACCAGGATTCCCATTATAAGGGTTTACTTGATTGGTATAATCTATAACTTTTGCATTAGTCTCAACCTAAGATCCATTAAGGAGGTGTCCCACGGTAAGGATGTTGTTCCATGGTAAGTGTCGCCAATTTGTTATACGGGATTTACGATTGTGGACAAAAGTTTCTCCCGTAGACCTACTGGACTGGTCTAAAACAATATAAATCAAAGAAAAAAGAGTTTCCTTTAGAGAAATTTAAATATGGAAAGAGGCCAACTTGGAATCTGTCGCAAGTTTTACTTTCCTCCCGGCTTGTGAGCTCCAATCCTAGCTCTTATCGCTATAATTAGAACATGTACATGAAACCAAAACAAGGCAAGGATATATAACATATACATATCATAATTAAATCACATTATTCAATTAATCAACGAGGCATTGAAATATATGAATGTAAACATAACATAACACATATAGGAAAACGGTATACTCTTTGTATACGGTATACTCTTTGATTTTTTCCTGGGAAATTTGGATTGGCCGCAATAGATACATTTTTTACAGCCAACCAATTTTGGGTGACCTAATTTGTGCTGCCATCATAGCAACATACAACCTCCTTCCTGAAGATGAACAACAGAAACCACCCCCGATGGTTGTCCCTGAATTGATTGATCGAAGCAGACCTTGGGCCTATTTTGATGGGGCGTCCAACTCGCAAGGATGTGTGGGGGGGGGGGGGGTGCTATCCTTCATCTAGATGATCATCACCATTACCAAATCAGAATGGGACTCGATCCCGGATCGAACAATTATGCTGAACTACAATGCCTTAGACTTCTATTGATTTTTGCACGAGAAATTCATTGCAACTCCATTCAAATTTTTGGGGACTCTCTGCTTGTGATTAACAAGTTCAATGAAGTTTCTCATTGCCACACGCACACACTATCTGCACTTCTAAGGGAGGTCCATCATCTCAAGCTCTTATTTAACTCAATTTCTGTGGCACACATTTATAGGACTAGGAACAAAGTGGTTGATAAGCTGTCCAAAGAAGCCACGGAGCTGAACTAGGGAACATGGCATATTACTGAGCAGATTGGAGAACAGGTATTCAGGTTTTATCATCGGCCTTTTATGGATGAGGCACCAGATCTCAGGGCTGTTTGATCGAACAGCCTACTTTGGGAGATTATTTTGTTATTAGTGTATCTCCCATGGACTATCTACCATCTATTGTGTATATTTTTTCATTTTGCTATCTTTTTCCCTGCAAGTTATGCACCAAACTTACAGCCATGATATATGTGACTGATACTTGTATCAGCAGTATGTATTTGTTAGTTTCCTATGGTTTTCTATTATGGAAACTTGATGGTTTGATGATAGTTATGTAGTTTATACTACCAGCATATGTAACATGTAACTTATCATATTAATGAAAAGTTACGAATTTTTCCCTTGTGAAAAAAAAATAGAAATAGGAGAGAGTTTTTAACCAAAGATAGTGTTTATCCTATATAGATCTCCCCAAGTTGACTTTTCCTTCACTCTCACAAATAAAACCTCAATGTCACCCTAATGCATGAATATAA
Organism: Pinus albicaulis; assembly: GCA_034641835.2. NCBI lineage: Eukaryota > Viridiplantae > Streptophyta > Pinopsida > Pinales > Pinaceae > Pinus > Pinus albicaulis. Next base: position 282,078,698 of record CM076575.1, read on the forward strand.
TGACTCTCTTAGATTCAAGGCAATAGCATGAGCGCATGATCAGTCTCCAAAATCCAACCTTGATTTTGTGGATGTCAGTAAATATATAGGAGAGTGTGGTATTTTAGGAATTCTTATCCATTTATTAATCTAAGCTTGAGATCTACTTAATATGGGAGGATGAGCTCAAGGGATAAGAGGTTAAATATCCAAGGTAGGATTAGATAGGATTCGAACTTCTTATCCAAGGTAAATGGTTGAAACAACTCCTGGAAGCTTCTAGAAGAGGAAGCTTTGGGATCCTTTTTAATTTTCCTGAATTTATAGAATCAACACACCCACAGCAAGGGACAAGTTGTTTTTTATCATCACTGGTGTAGAAGGGAACAACATGTTGCTGAACACAAGTCTCTAAAGGGCCAGAGTGCGATGGGGCTTAAAAGCATTGTTTTGAAGCAGTTGGAGCCATAAAATCAGGCATTTGGAAGGTCATTCTTGGGTATTTGTGTAGGGATGATAACAAAGGGTTCACGGATGATTATCGATCCATTCTGTAGGCCTATTGGCCAGATGCGACAAAATGGCTTATAACACTTGTAAGGCCTAATGCGAAGTGGTACACTTATAAGTTGCATATGAATACAATAGTCATGATCTCAAGCAAGTTGAACACCCTTAGGAATCACTCCAAATAACTTGGAATGATTTTTGATAAATTTTTAGAGATCCATTAGAGCAAAGGATGTAGATATTTGAATATCTAATGAAAAAAATTATACAATTACACCATGATGTCCCTTTTAAGTAATCGTTTCATGCTAATAGAGCTTATCACAATAGAGGGTTTCCCTCGGATATCTAAAGGCTCAATTTCCCTGTCTTTTGAAGGAAAAGATCTTGAAAATTAAAGACCCTTTTTCCTAATGATTGCAGTCATTGGACACCTACTACAACATCAGCACCACCCATATGGATTGCAATAATGGCACTATCCAATACATCTTATGTTAGCTCTCATAGTCCCTGGTAGAAGACAAGTGAAGAATATGGATGTCTACTTACAACCACCTGTAGATGAATTGAATGAATTATGGGATGGGATAAATGTATACGATGTATCAAGACCCATCTCAGCAAAGAGGATTTTTATGTTGTATGGCATATGTGCTTACACGACACATGATTATTCAGGATTAAGATTTTTCTCTGGTAAATTACATGTTTATTGATTTGTTTATATACGTAACAATATTCTTTTACATATTAGTTATTTAATTCGTTGTAATTGTTCTGATATTCATTATATTCTTTAATGTGCCATGCATATAAATTGTATACAATAATATTGCAGGTCTTGTAACAAAGGGGTATTTTGGATGTAAATTTTGTGGACCTTATCTGAAAGATAGATGGTCCAACGACCTACGAAATCTAGTGTATGACTGCTCCAGTTTATTCCTCCCAGAGGAACACCCTTATAGAAGAGCAGCATCTACTTTCAATGGTAAACAAGAGAGAACCAAAAGGCCTCCAATAACAACACCAGTTGAATGGATTAGAGCATATGAGAGAGAGGAGGAGAAGGAGTTCATATAAATTTTCGATTCAAATGGGGAGCCTATGTTCGATGATCCAGAATTCTTAGACACCTATGTTAAGAAATTTCCCATTAGGATGAAAAGGAAATCTATCTTTTATAACCTCCCATATTAGGAGCATCTTAAGATTACCCACTTATTAGATCCCATGCATATATTTAAAAATGTTTCATCTTCTTTATGGAGGCACATATCATCGAAACAAAGTGACACATTGGCTGTTAGGAAATATTAAAATTAAAATTACAATTACAATTACGATTTTATAATTTTACATACAATTACGATTTTACAATTTTACATATATACAATTACAATTAAAATTACAATTACAATCATTTCACATTAAATTAAATATTACAATTTAAATTTAAATTTTACAAATATTTTACATACAATTAAAATTAAAATTTCAATTACAATCACGACATAATATTTAATAAATATCATGATTTAATATAAAAAATAAACATCACGATCATGATAACCATCGTATAAACATCATATTTGACTAAAAAACACATTCAAATTCGCTAACATCATCTAATCATCGTGATCATGATCATCTAACAAAACACAAGCATTGTATAACATCATCACAACACAAACATAAAATATACATCTCATGTCAAATAATTGTTATCACATACACCTCTATCTGCAAGCTGCACATTAAATGAACAGATCTAACATGACCTAACAATTATTTGACATTAAGATGACCAACATGTCAATTAAGTACAACTGCAACATGAACATAAAATACATGGACCAGATATATATATATATATATATATATATATATATATATATATATATATATATATATAATGTCAAAAATATACAATTGTATAAATATAAATTTCAAATATCAGTTGGTGGTACATCATGAATAGTAGCACTAGTCGAGGCTTGCTCAGTCAATGATGCAGCCTCGACAAGCTCAAATAGATGTCGATCATCACGTGCCTGCGGATCTAGAGGTGGTGCCTCTTGCTGATCAAGATCAACTGCCTGCTCATGACGACTTGACGTGAATGGTCCAGCCTGCTCATGATCATGAGTACAGCTGGATGTTGCAGGTTTCTCATGATGACTTGATGTGGATGGTCCAGCCTGCTCATGATAATTACTGTTGGATGTTGCAGGCTGAGAAGGATGACTCAACGTGGATGTCCTAGCCTGTTGATGATCATGATTGTTGGTCAATGTTGCAGGCTGCTCATTTGCGGCGTGTGGTGAATGATGATCGCTCCCCTAATCGTGATCATCAGATGATGCATCATTGCTCGACTGTTGACACATTGCGTCTCAACCACGCCTACGTCGAAGGGCCCTCCTCAACCGTGTCACTAAGCAGGTAGATCCTACGACATGATGCATCAGGGTCAACATAGCATATGGCATGCCTCTCCACATCGATGTCAGCCTATGATAGGCCTATATCTCTATGATAGTGGTCAACCTAGCTCCCTCATCCACAAGCAGTTGACAAAGTTGGTCGCCCAACTCCATCCTAAATTTAGTATTAGGCCTACGCCTCACACCAACTGATACCAGTGCAACATGAGGACCAGGTCTATCTGCACTGGCCTGATCCTCGGCATCTGCCATCTCTTGATCGTCATCAGGATATACACATGGATCATTTGGTGGTGATGGCATCTCATCGCCATCAAATGACCCAATATCTATAAAATATATATAATTGCACAACAATAATTAGACAATTTCATTAAACAGCTTAATAAAAACAAGTTAAAGAACATGTTAGAATAAATTTAAATAAAATACTAATATTACCTCTATCATCTGGCGGCTCATCATCTATGAAGAGGATTTTTGCACACCCTCGCCAATCCAAACCAACATACGGACATGGGACCAGAACGAACGCATGATCATCAACAGTGGCTAGCAACTCCAGTGCATCATGTGATATCCTCACGGAAAATTTTAACTCGCCCCTCTTGGGCATCATCTATCCCCACATCTGGATCCATACATGCAGCATCGGCCTACAAGGCTTCCAAACAAAAGTAGGCCTCGTCTCTCAAAACCTATCAAAAAATAAACAAAATGGCCCTGAAGAAAAAGGGAATTTCACCCTCCCTTGTGCTTGAGAACGACATCTATCTAAATTTGTACAGAACTACCGCAAAAAAATCGTAGACCACCTTACAAGTCGTGGCGCATGTAATAAAGAATCAATATAAAATAAAAGTGGGAAGCTAATGTGTTTCCCGTCCCTGGTATGGTGTGAAATGGTTGAAATCAGTAGTGAGAGGCACTTCACCTCCTCTCCACCAAATGAAGCAATACGTAACTGACCACCGGAGACTTGAAAATCTGCAAGAGATAGTATATCGGTGCTAATGTATCTCTGGCAGTACACCAAGTGACTCTCTACTGCATAGCTGACGGGGACCTCTGGGAACGAGGGAAAATCTTGCCCTCTCCTCGATAGGCCAATAATAAAATAGATGTCCTCCTCAGTGGCTGCGTACCACTGGTTAGGACCAACCCAGAAAGCCTGTCGGTGGGCATTCTACCTGAAGATAAGTTGTCGCAATAACCCACTTTGGCTCTTCATGAATGTAGCATCCTCATAGAACTTGAGGAGGCCTACCTCCCTTAGGAGCGCCTGGGTGGTTGTTGTAATAGGGTGAGGGTACATATCTCTCTCCCTCTCTCATGCCTCCCAAAGGCGAACCACGTTATACTGGTCCACCATATGTTCCTGTTGTTCCCTCTCTTCTCTCTTTTGACGTCGTTGAATGATTGACATATTAAATACAAATATTTTATTAAATGAGATGTGTGTATATATATATATATATATATATATATATATATATATATATATATATATATATTTTTTTTTTTTTTTTTTTTTTTTTTTTTTTGAAAAAAAAAAAGTCGGTGCGCCCAAAAAAATAGGATGCTCCAGTACCAGTGCATCTGTTTTTATCGTGCACCGGCTGCGATGTGCCTGGAAATTTTCAACGCACCACACATCATGACCTATACTTTCTAAAATGGTGCGTTGACTAAACTATCCAACCCAGGGCGAATAATTCTGTCAACGCACCGCCAAACATAAGTTAATGGTCAACAGTGTGGTTGTTTAACCGGTCGCACCGTTGACTATGTACAAATTCGGGAGGGCAGTACACTGACCAAACTACTCACCCCGGAGCGGATAGTTTCATCAGCACACTACCCTCCTGGCATCATTACACGGTCAACAATGCGGTGGTATAACCAATCGCACCGTTGACTATGTACCAATATCGAGAGGGCGGTGCGTTGACCAAACTATGTGCTCGAGGCGTATAGTTTAGGCAGCGCACCGCCCTCCTAACATCACTACATGTTCAACGGTGTGGTCGTTTACATGGCCGCACTGTTGACTATGTCCAAGTTCGAGAGGGCATTGTGCTGACCAGAATATCCGCCCTAGAGCGCATATTTCAGTCAACGCACCACCCTCCCAAACTTGTGCATGGTCAACGGTGCGGTCGGGTAACTGACTGCACCGCCATTTATGTAATTTTAAAAAAACATGGTGCTTTGTTTCGGTACCACATTGGAACTGGTGCGGATACTGTTAGCACCAATCATGGTGTGGCCTGTAAATTTACAGGAAGCACTGCATATCGGTGCGAGTCAAACGGCTCGAGTGCACCATGCGGGGAAAAAAATTAAAAATGGTGAATTTTAAGTTATTTTAAAAATCTAATCCGCTAAAAACTTTAATTATGGAGAAACAAGTAAAATACCTATACATTTGGGAGTCAAGGACGCATATTTGCTGTATAATTTGCAAAACTAAATTTTCTCACCGTTTTACAAAATATGAAATGGAAATGGTGGGCAATAGACGGCAGAAGTGCGTGCAATGGGAGCACCAATTGAAGGGCGCCTCACACAAGGTAAATTTTCACCAATGCTTGAGAGCTCTGGTGCACTGAAAAGTGAAAAATGCGGATTTTTGGCTGTAATTTTTTTTTTATTCAACTCTGTTCTGGTGCGCAGGTTTTTGAGGCACACCGGGCGGTTTCTTCCAATCGCACCAGGTTGTTTCAATTTTGGCACAGGTTTTCAGGATGCACCGGGGCTAAATCTGTGTAAAGCACTAGTGCGCTACATTAATTAGACGCACCAGGTAGGTTTGTACGGAGATCATTGTGTCCTGATGTGCCAATTTGTAATACACACTGGTGTTTTTCTAGTGGAATGCACCGGTACAGTGTAGGATGAGAAACACACCGGACAAAAAACATCCACAAAACCCTCCACCCGCCAACCTCCTCTAGTAACCTCCACTACAAATGGATATCTGGACTATTTTTATAAGGGGTTCCTCAAAAACATCTGCTAGAGGGTCTTTTCCATGTAGTGGTTGTTTCTCATTCCTTGGATAATCATTGTTTCCTGCAAGGTTAGAATGATGAGAACCTTTAAGGACATTAGCAAAACTTCTAGGCTTTTCTTCATGATGAGCATAGGTTTCTTCCTTTGAATTGGAAGATTCACCTATATAGAGAAGTCCATATTTTCTTAATACTTCTTTTATTCTTTTAGCTTCTTCCTTCTTGGTTTTGAGAGTTGATTTCTTGAGACAACTTTCATTCTTCTTTCTAAGTCTCATTTTCTTCTATAGCACTAATCACTAGTTCCTCCACATTTCCTTCTGCTTCTTCTAGACTTTATTCTTCTTTGGACTATCTGTTTCATTTGTGAAGGCCATGAATAGTACTTCATTTATTCCACCATATTCGTCTTCTTCATCAAAGTCATCATTTTCTTCTTTGGAGAACAATTTTTTTTTTTTTGATCATTTCTTCTTGAAGGCTCTTCTCTTATGTCTATCTTCATCAACATTGTCATCTTTAAAAGAGAAATTTTCTACATAATGTCTTATTTTACCACATCTAAGGAAAATGAGAGATAACTTATGTTTTGGTTTGGATATTTTCTTTAGATTCTTGAAAAATTGAGTTGTTTCAGTGTTGGAATCATGTCTATTGCAATCACTATTCTTCCCCTTTCTTGATGTCTTGGATTCCTTGAATGCAACTTCCTTTTGAGTTTAATTTCATGACCTTGTCACGTATGTTGTGCGAATTCCATGAAGTTCATCCCTTGATAGAGATTTCAAATATTTTAGTTCTTCTATGGAACACCTTGGCATAAAAATGATTTGAAAGGGATCTCAATACCTTTTGGACAATCATCTTTTCATTGACTTTTTCACTTAGTCCTGAGAGAGTTGACTACCTCATCTTCTTGGAGAAAGTGAGCACCAAAATCTTCTTCATTGTTTATATTGAGACATTCAAACTTCCTTCTATAGGTTTGTTGGTCCAATTTAAGGATTCAAATTAGAGCATCAATTATTTTATCAATCCAGTTTTCGTAATCTTAGAAGCACTCCAACATTTATGGTTTAGAGGCAGATTCTATAAGTTTAACACCTAGCTAGTTGAAATCTTGAGTATTATTGCCAAGCAAGCTTCATTCTCCCTTACAAGATAAGGATTCAAAAACCCTTTAATGGAAAGATTAACACCTTCAAATCATCAATTTTCTTAATCGATTAACGAATTAAATAGCAACATATCAATCACACATAAAATGAACAACTTTTGACAAGTCTAGTTATTGACATTGAAAGAAATACCAAGCCCTTTTACAAGGGGTCATTTCATAATATCTCCCAATCAAGCATATCAATAATAAATTAATAAAAACTTAAACAAGATAAGCAATATTGGATCATTTTGGCCTATTGAAGGTGAAAAGAAATACCAAGCTCTCTTACGAGAGGTCAATTCATAATATCCCTTTATCAAGCATATCAATAAGAACTTAGCCAAAAATTGAATATATTGAAGGAAATCATAAAAAACTAAAATGAAAGTAGAGAAAACTGAAACGAAAGTACAGTAAACTGAAATGAAAGTACCAAAACAATGAGAAACTAGTGCACAAGCTCGGCAATGGGGACCCTCCACGCTTTCGCTGCGCACTTTAGGTGAATATCAGATTAGAAGAATTTGGAAACCAGATCAAACATCATCCATCAAGCATAATAGAAGCAATAGAAACTTTGAACCAACTCCTTTCACTGATTTGAAAAAGTCTTCAAATTCATATAGTTAAAATGGATGTCTTCCTCCTTCAAATGTCACATATTTATACAAGTTTTTGGAAACTAATTGAATAAAAACACTCAAATACATTTATGATAACCTTAGATAGGGCGTATAATTCGAAATCAATACTCCTATCTCTAAAATATAGGAAAAATCCCTTAAAATCACAATCTGCCCATATTTCACACTCAAAACAAGGGATATTTCTGAACAACTGGTCTAGTTTAACCAGCATTGACCAGTCTCAATCTAGCTTCTTTGAAGTGAAACAACAAGTTTTATCCATCCTTGGTTCCCATAGTTTCCAGATATTCATTTGGTTCGAGCCCAAGTGTCATGCAACCATTACTTCAAACGAGCCATTACAAGATTTTCTAGTTCTATCCAAATTTAATTTTAATGTTCAATTTTGATAAAAACACTAAAATAATTAAAAGACATAGTTTGACTACCTTGATGTGCATAAAGAGGAAAAATGAGGTGAATGTGATAATAAAATGGTGAGAAAATATGGTAAATGATGAAATATGTAAGGCAAAAATAAGCCAAAATCGGAGACCAACAAGGTTCGAAGTTTTTCCCTTTTGAAATTGTCATATCCTTCATAAATATTGACAAGATTGTCCCACATCTCTTTAGTTGTTTAAATACTCATAAATTTAGTGAATTTTGAAACTGACAGACTACTTGCTATAGAATTCAATTCCTTTGCATTTTCCGCATATGCTTTATTCCCATCTAGATCTGTTGGAATAGGAGGTGGGATATTGTATCCATCTGTAACATATTGCCAAACTTTGACTCCAAGTGACATTAAGTAGAAACCCATTCTAACCTTCCAGAAGGAAAAATACATTCCATTAAATTGGGGGACCTTACCATCTTTACTGGCCATTTTGATTCAAAATATATTTATTTCAGTTGTTAGGTTGATCTTGAAGACGTTGGCTCTGATACCTATTGTTGGAAATATTGAAAGGGGGGTGAATCAGTATTTCTTTCAATTGTTGTATTATGTCAGTTAAGAAAAAAAAAATATTTTTATTAATCAAAATAGTGAGGACTCCAGTACTCTTTTCAACAATTTCAATCTCCAACCTGTACAAAAAAAACTTCTAATTTTTTCAAGCCTCCAACCTTGAGTGAGGACTCCAATCCTCTTTAAAAATCCAAGCTCCAACTTGTTCAACTTGAGGACTCCAATCCTCTCAACAAATCCAAGATCCAACTTCAAAAATTTACAAGAACGATACTTGCTTCCACAATGTCTTCAACAATGTTCCAAGAATGCTTCAAACATGTCTTCAATGGTGTTCCAATAATGCTCCATGAAGGTCTTCAAATATGTATTCAATGGTGCTTCAACAATATCTTCACTCTTCAAGATTAGATCAAAAGTGTTGGGCAAGGATGTCTGCTCCACAAGGTGGTCGAAGTCTGGTTCAATAAGATGCTTAGATTTTCTCCAAGAGAGTTTGAGAATTTTGTTCAACAAGTTTGTGAATATCTGCTTTAAAGAAGGAAAAGTTTGCTCAAAAAGGTTGAGTAGGTCTACTCCTATATAGGTCGAAAGTTTGATCCAACGAATACTGACGTACACCTTTTCAGGTCTGAGATAAGACACAAGTCTGAGATCGGATTAGGCATGTCCATGACTCAAGGCTAAGCCACATGTCTGAGGTATGATTAGGCTTTTCCTTGCCTTAGGGCCAAGCCATAGGTCCAAGGTTTGGTGATTTTTAAAGGCCGAAATTTAGATCAAAAATAGGGTTGAAAGTCTGCTCAAAAATGTTGGATAGGTCTGCTCCAAAAGGGTCAAATAGGTCTGCTCCAAAGTGTTGAGTAGGTCTGCTCAAAAGGTTGAATTGTATGCTCAAGATTGATTCCAATATACAATGATAAAAACACAAAAAAATCACCCAAAATAAAAACCAAAGAGTCCTCCTCTTGCTTCCGTGATCAGCTCCTTAGTTCAAAAGTTGTGAACTTCCTTTCTAGCCTCAAATTCGAATTAATTAGGTTCATTCTTGGTCGAGTTGGATGATTGAATGGAGGAGTCTTTATGCCAATCTATAGTATTTCATACATGTTTAAATAGACATATCTTTTGGGAGAGGGCCGACTTATGCTCATGTAGGCCGACTTATAGAGGTCAAAAATTGATTTTCTAACTTGTAAATTTGAAATCTCTTCAACAATGAGGAATTAAGAGGAAAATAAATACTCATTGGAAAGGGCTTGGATTCCTCTATCAGCCTAAGTGATTATCTTCTTGATTCGATGTCTCTTTTGACATCAATAACAAATATTCTTCCAACAATATACATTCATAATCATTAATTTTCACTTACAATTCCTTAATTTCATAATGTTTCTTGCGAATAATATCTTATTTTTCATCTATATTTGGCAACAGAATTGATAATTGAATTTTCAAAATAATATTGATATAATTTTCCTTGCTGTTCATGCTCATAATGTAATAATTTTTTTTTCTTGGATAATCCCTTCTCAACTGAATAACCCGAGACATGCAAAACCTTTATAAGAGAATCTTCCTTTAGACATTCTTTAATATAATATTCAATTTTCAAACAATTAAATTCTTGAAAACGCTTAAATGCTCCTCTAGTCACTTCCTTTGGTGTACATTCATAATCAACATAGTTACCGATGAAATAGGTAACCTGACCTCAAAACGGGAACTCTAGCCCAAAAACTCTCAAAAAACATGAAAAAACACCCAAAAAAAAAAAGTGTGTCTTCCAGAACGCACTTGTTTTTTTTTTAAGGTCAAATTTCAACATTTTCTAAAATTATGCTAAAAAAAAAATTGTTTGTTGAAAAAAGGATTGAAAAAACACCCCAAAAAAAAAGTGTGTCTTCCAGAACGCACTTCGTTTTTTTTTAAGGTCAAATTTCAACATTTTATAAAATTATGGTAAAAACAAAATTGTTTCTTGAAAAAAAGATTGAAAAAACACCCTCAAAACAAAACCAGTTGATGCTGGAATAACAAAAAAAAAAATTGTGTCATACTTTTGGCATTTTTAAAAATAGAAGTAACATTTTTTTAATTTTTAAAATTCAAACATTAAAAAAAAACCTAAAATTTAAGAAAAAAAATAAATTTAAAAAATAAAAACATTTAAAAGCTTAAAATTTAAAAATATATGAAGATAAAAAAAATAAAAATAAAAACAAAGTAAAAATTTTAATTCAATCATTAAAAAAACCTAAAATTTAAGGAAAAAAAAATTAAAAAATAAACCAAAAAAAATTAAGATTAAAATTTAAAAAAATATAGAAATTAAAAAATAAAAATAAAAACAAAATAAAAATATTAAATTTAAAAAAAAAACAAGTAAAAAAAGGAAGGAAATTAAAAAAATAAAATATAGAAATTAAATTTAAAAAAGAGAAAGAAAATGCTTATTAAATTTTAAAAAAAGAAAAAAAAAAATTAAAACAAATAATTAAATTTAAGGAAATATATTAAATTTTAATAAATTTAAAAATTCAAAATTTAAAAAAAAAAAAACACTATTCAAATTAAAAGGAAAAAATAAAAAATTAATTAAAAATAAAAAATAAAAATAAAATACAATAAAAATATCAAATTTAAAACAATATATATTAAAAAAACAAATAAACTATAAAAAATAAATTAAATTTAAATTATAAAAAATAAAATATATATATATGAACTTAAATTAAAATAGATATATACATAAAATTTTATTAAATTAAAAAAAAAAGAGGTTAATATTAAAATAACAAATTAAATTTAAAAACAAAAATATTAAATTTTAATAAATAAATGAATAAACAAATAAATTTTGAAAGAAAAAATAAATTTTAAATATAAAAGAAAAAAAATATATATTTTTAAACGAAAACTTTAAAAACCTTAAAAATCAATTAAAAGTGGAAAATTGAAAAAAAAAAAAAAAAAAATTAAATAAAAAAAATTTTAAAAAAAAATAATTTAAAAAAATTAAGTTTCATTTTTAAAAAAATCTAATTTTAAATACACAATTTTAATTGAAATAAAAAAATATAAAAAATTTACATAATTAACAAAAAAAAAAAAAAAAAGAGTAAAACATTTAAAAAAACATATTAAATCGAAATAAATTAAAAAAATATATAAAAAATTTATTGAATTTTATAAAATTATATTAAAAAACTAAAAGTAAAAGTTAATAACAATGAAAAATTATGAAATTAAAAAAAAAAAAATCAATTAAATAAAAAAAATGGGCGAAATTTAATAAAAATTATTAAAAATAATAATAATAATAAAAAATTTAAAACAAAAAAATAATAAAATTAAAAAAAAATCAATTAAAAAAAAAAATTTAAAAAAAAAAACAATTTAAAAAAAAAATTTAAAAAAAAATCAATTAAAAAAAAAAATTAAAAAAAAAACATTTAAATTTTTTTTTTTAAAAAAAAAAATCAATAAAAAAATGTTTTATATGGGGGAGGCCGGCTGGGCCGCCCCCGGGGCGCCGCCCAGCGGGCGGGCCACCCCCATATAAAACATTTTTTTATTGATTTTTTTTTTTAATTTTTTTTTAAATGTTTTTTTTAATTTTTTTTTTTTAATTGATTTTTTTTTAAATTGTTTTTTTTTTTTAAAGTTTTTTTTTTAATTGATTTTTTTTTTTAATTTTTTTTTTAATTGTTTTTTTTTTTAATTTTTTTTTTAATTGTTTTTTTTTTAATTTTTTTTTTTAATTGTTTTTTTTTTAATTTTACTGATTTGAAGTAAAATTCGTCTTTTTTATTTTATTTTATTTTAAATATATACTTACATCTATTTTTTATTTGATTTTATTTTTATTTTTTTATTTTTTTTTAATTTTTAATATTTTTATTTTAATTTGATTTAAAAAAAAAAAATTGAATTTCAAAAAATTTAAAATTATTTTTTTAATTCAATTTTTTTATTTTAAATTCAATTTGTTTAATTTTTTTTATATTTAATATTATAGAATAATTTTTTTTTTTAAATTTAAAATTTAAAATTTATTTATTAAAATTTTTAAATTTTAATTTAATTTAATTGTTTTTCTTATTTTTTCGTTTATTTAGTTTTTCATTTTTAAAATCTATAAATGGTTTCACTAAAAAAAAAAAAAAAAAAAACACTAAATTTATGTATATTTGTTTTTTAATTATTTGCACGTGGTTTTTTTCATTTTTTTTGTTTTTTAATGATAGGTTTTTTTCATTTTTTTTTTTAATTTTAATTTTAATTTTCTTTTTCAATTTTAATTGTTTTTTTTTAATTTGTTTTTTTTTGTAAATTTTAAAAGTTGTATTTTTTTCCTTATTATTATTATTATTTTTTAATTTATATTTTTTAATTTAATTTTTTTTTTTTTTAATTTTTTTTTCCTAAATTTCAATTTTGTAATTTTAATTATTTTAAAATTTTTTTAAATATATATATATTTTTAAATATATTGTTTTTTTTAATAAGTTCGAAAAAAAATGTTTTTGATTTTTATTTTTTTTTTAATTTTTTGGTGAATTTTTGTTTTTTTTCTTTAAATTATGTGTTTTTTTTCTTCAAATTTTGTCATTTCCTTTGATATAATTTTCAAATATTTTTGTTTAAATTTTTTCTTTTTATGAGCTATTTTTGTTTTTTTTTACATTTTTATTGGTTTTTTTAACTGTTTTTATATATTTTTTTTAATCTAAGTTTGTGTTTTATTACATACATGAAAATCACCACTCTTAAAAAAAAAGGTTGATGCAGCATCAATACGTTTCAAAATTAGCATGAAAATCACTGCTCTAAAAAAAAAAGGTTGATGCAGTATCAATACGTTTCAAAATTAGCATGAAAATCACTGCTCTAAAAAAAAAAGGTTGATGCAGCATCAATACGTTTCAAAATTAGCATGAAAATCACTGCTCTAAAAAAAAAAATTGATGCTGCATCAATACATTTCAAAATTAGCATGAAAATCACTAACATTTTAAAACAAATATTCATACTTCATAAATAAAAATTTTAGAGTGTCAAAAATGTGCACCAAAAATAAAAATGGTGATTCTGCATCACCACTTTTCAAAATTGGGTGCTTTTTATGCTACCAAAAAAAAGTAGGTAACATTGCGGTTACCTATTTCATCGGTAACATTGCGGTTACCTATTTCATCGGTAACATTGTTAATCATCAATTGTCACTTGCAATTCCTTAATTTCATAATGTTTTGTGCAAAAATTGTCTTCCTTTTATCTATATTTGGTTAAAGAATTGATAATTTTTTTTCCAAATTAATATTGATGTAATTTTATGTGTCATCCACACTCATAATGATAATAATTTGATTTCCTTAGATACTCCATTTTAATGTAAATAACCCAAGACATGCAACAACAGAACATCTATAACATAATCGAATCATTTTCAAATATGATATTCAATCTTCAAACAATTATATTCATGAAAACTTTAAAATTCTCCTTCAATAGCTTCCTTTGGTGTACCGCAATATTTAAACTAAGTCACCTTATAAGTAGGTATTATTTTATAATACATTTTTCTTACTTATAAAATATTATAATTAGTTCTTTTAACTTTAATAACAATAATGTACTTTGTCAAGTCCCACTGGCACAATTGGTTGAGGATAGGCCTCGTTAGCAAGGCGACCCAGGATCAAACCCCACGGGGGTGGATGTGCCCTATGCTAGGGGGAGGAGGGGACATGCTAAAAAATCTAATTAAGGGTTGGTGTGGAAGTCGATTGCGATCCTCGGGTGTCTTTGACAGATTAAATTCCCTTGGGTTGTGGCTCCTCAATCCACAAGTCAAGCTCGAAGGATCACAAACAACTTGACAAACAAAAAATAATAAAAATAATTATAATGTACTTTAGGAAACTTATATTTTTTTTGGAACTGCCACATTTTTTAAATTAAGAAAAAAATAAAACAAAAACAAAAAACATTTTTTTAGATAGGGAACTAGCAACCTTCCCAAATATATGCAATAGCCCACAAGCCACATACATCAAAAACGCATAGTTTAGCCTAGGACCGAGACGTCCAGAGACAGAAGAAAACTGGAGTCGAGATTCCAGACTCCAACAGGATGCCTATCCATCCAGCGTTACTATGACAGCCATGTCTCTGGAGACTTGAACCTAGGCGGATAGGATGGAAAATGGCCATTCCAACCACTCGAGCTAAGACCCATTAACAAAGACAGAAACATTTTACCCATTTATTTTTCTAATCACCAAGGAATATACCTTTTATATTAAAATACCTTAATACTTCACTTGAACTATGAATCCATTTTTTATTAATAATTTTAATTAATGAGCATTTAATATGAAATTGTATGAATAGTATCGTATGAATGTGATTTCAACGGATGGAAACCGAAATGGTGGACAGTAAACTAAGAGAAAAAGTTATTAATTAATTATTAATTTGTAAATTAGTGTAGCGATGGTTGTTAATTTAATCACCAAATTGTACGATAGTTATTGCAAGTTAATGGCAGTGGTAAATGGGTTTGGCAACTCAATCGATGATATCCCCTCATAATTTTCCACTCAATTTGGTTTCTCCATGTAATTACGTTTGATAGCCCAACATTAGAGGAAATTTTAGCCTAAAAGTGTCCATGAAAATTTCACGTAATTTCCATGTCATAATATGTAAACCAATCAAATCCTTTAAATTTAAAAAGAGGTACATGTAAATATTTTGGAGGGAAAACAAGAAAAACTACTTTTTTTAATTGTATTTTTGGTTTATCTCCTTATAAATTTATTCAAATTTCAAGTGTAGACACTCATTGGATGCAGAATTATATTTCGCATCCAACGAGTACCCATCATGCATATTTTTTAGAAGACTCACATTGTTAAAAAATTTGAAGATACATTAAAAAAATGTGTTCAACACTTGAAATTTGAGTAAACATATAAGGAGATAAGTTAAAAATACAATTTAAAAAATAGTTTTCTTCTTTCCCTCCAAAATTCATAACTCTTATTTTATTATTTTAACTATTATTTTATTGTTTTTCCTTAGAAGACCACTTTTAGGCTAAAAAGTCCTTTAATGTATGTGGCCCGGTGTGACAGCAAGTGGTGATTTTTTTTTTAATTATCATTTTGGAAATGGTGGTTGCAACAATGATGTATTAGAAAATAGTATTGAAATTTCTTTATAGTTGGCAACAAAATTTCCAATTGCAATAGGTAGAAACTTTTCCTCATTTCCTCTTGCAACAAAATATTTTTTTTGCTTTACAACCTTGCACTAGAATATTTTTTTTGGCTTTACAACATTGAATTTAAATGGTCAAAGAATATAGTGGTCAAATACATGATATAGAGAAACTTTGAAGAAGAAGAAATGTGCGGCTAAAAGTTTTTATGGCCAACGGTTGAGATCGGAAAACTAGCTCTGATACCAAATGTGATAATCAAATACGATGCACTAAGTATTCAAAATACCTGGTAAACAATAAGGAAATAAATTCAAGATATAATTCTAATGTGTTATCAATTCCTTTAAATAAATGGACCAAGATACAATAAAATCTTTTTTCTTTCAAAAATGCATTAATATCATACAAACTGATCTTGTTATAAATATAACAATCTTCAAAATGTAGCAGTTCATTGGTGTTGAGTTGAAGCTCTAATTATGTGAATCTAGAATTCAAAAATCGTTATTATGATTCTATGATTCAATCTTTGTGCCATCCAATTGTAATAAAATATTCCCCTCATGTGATTGACTTTACACAATTGTTCTCGTTATTTTCATAATTTCCTAGGATCAATTTTTTTAAGAATCCATAGAATTTATAATTTTTTGTCTTTCTTCCTTAGATTTTTATGCTTCTTCTTTGATGGGATTTTGCATTTAGTCCTCGACAAATTTTTAGATTTCTTCATTGTTTTCATCCATCTTTTGTTTCTTATATTTTATTAATCCTTATAACTATGAAAACTAAATTTCCAACTTGGATACACGGTACAGGACATATTCTATCTCTTCATGAGTCATGGAGGAGCATTCTGGAGGTTCAAGTGGTGAAGTAAATTTTGAGACACCATTAGGAACCATGTAAGAAAATAATAATGCTTCTCTTTTTCCTCTCTCACAAATTTGGAATCACAAAAAATAAATCTTCAAAATTTATGCCAATTGTAATTTACATACCTTTCAAAACCCTAATTTATAAAGTATGTAGATGGCTAACCTTTCTCCTAATATATCTCTCAAATTTGAGCCCTTCTGAATCTAAAATTGTATCTTGTAATACAATGATATGTCTTCTCTACATTTACACAAGTTTGTCCAAAATTTGATGTTTTTGAGAGCTAAGCATGCAAGACAAAACAAAAAAGTAGCAGGAAAGGCTTAATGTCATTCTCTTACTTACTGCATTGATCTAAATATATGAATTTATAATACAATAATGATCATTCTAGATCTAGATCTCACTGACAACTCATCTATATATCATGGCAATGCCGTATCAAAAATAAGCTTTTTAACTTATAACATATTTGTTCTCAAACTTTGTGATTTTCTAGAGACTTACAATATAACAGATGTGTCAAGTGAAATTTATAGTAACTTTCCCAAAATTGGTTGATTTTTTCCCTCTTCCCAAGAGCGAACTTATATAGCATTCCACAATGTCCAATTTTCCAAATATGATTTTGAAATTATTACCATAGGTATCTTGGTATGTGTCCTTGTATCCTTGAAAATTTCAATCTAAAACTTCTTTGGGATAAAGTTATAAAAAAGTTACAAAATCACTCCTTTGAAATTCATTTTAGGACTATTCAAAAACCCTAACATCCACAAGGTGTATATCCGAAATTGTGACAAACTAGAATCTAAAAATTTTATAATAATTTTCCCGAGATCTTTCCTCAATCTCCTAAAAATTTCACGGTTTGACATATATATATATATATATATATATACATCACCAAAATTCCAATATTACTCGTCTGAAACAAATTTTAGGACCATTCACAAACCCTAACTTCCATATGATATATCTCCAAAGGTATAGTTACCCAGAATCTATAATTTTGACCAAATATACTTTGAAATCTCCCAAAATTTCAAGGTGTGAAGCCTCGTAGAAAAAAATGTTAACGAAAATTCCAAGATAAATCAAACAACAAAACCTTAGGACCATATGCTCTAATACCAAATGATATGAACCATGCACCTAAAAAATAATAAACCAATAATTATAGTCTAGCTCAAGGGGGAAATCCCCTTTTACAATTAATACAATGTATAAGACAAGATGAGATAATATTAAGACTAGGTCACCTTTGTGTGTGTGTGTGTAGGAGACGAAGGGTACAATGAAAGCTTCTCACAAGCTTCTCACATACATAATATTATAACAACATAAATGCAATAATTCAATATCTAGGGCTTCATAAGAGATGTTTAGGGTTTAGCCAGCAATCAGGAGCTCGACTAGATGGCCACCTTTCATATACTTAATTGTGGGAGACAAATCATCCTTCAAACACCAAATAAATAAGAAAACAGCAATCTAGATCATCAACAATTTTTCATATCATTAATGGTGACTAAGAAAATGAAGCTTAAGTGACATTGTAATATTCACACAATAGCTAATAGGGGTAAAGCATGATAGATACTCATATGTAATCGATATTACCTCTTGCTTACATGGGGCTTGTCTAGGGCTTACTAATTAAGGACCCAAGCCCACTCATGTGTGCTCCTTGAGCCCTACCATTTTTTAATGTGTAAGTCTTATTATTAACGTAGGTGTAAAAAAAATATACGAGTTTGCATGGAAACTAGAGCTCAGCTCGAATAAAGTCAATAATATGCTTGTTTTTGTCAAAGTCTTTGACCTATGTTGAAACATAAAATCAAACATGTTGAATACTTGGGTAATTCAAACTTATCCATGGGAAGAATGAATCATAATTACATTTTAATGTGTTGTAATATGTTGGATACCTAACTACATAATTAGGTATGAAGCTCACTTGATGAATGAATATGAAAATATGAGTATATATATATATATATATATATATATATATATATATATATATATATATATATATATATATATATATATATTGGTAAAATGATTGAATGATTGTTACAATGAGGGTCCCCCGTTATAAATACTAGGCGAAGTTTCTTGTCATATGAAGAGACATGCCACTATTTATTATTAACTATTATTATGTTTGTTGATAGAATGACACTTGTACATTTTAGCGGACAAAAGTTTACCCAGTGATCATAGCCTAGTTAATTTAAGAACTTTGGCTAAAGGTGTATGAGTTAGTGACCTCAATAGGTTTCATATTGATTTCATGACACTTGTACATTCTAGCAAATTGTTGGAGGAGCCTTCTAGCTTTGAGAAGGCCTCTGAGTAGGAATAGCAAGAGCTCCTGATTGACAAGAATAACTCCATTGTTCATAATGAAGTTTGGAAGATTGTACAAAAACGGGAAACCAATAATTTATTACAGGTGGTTGTACATTGTCAACATGCCACTAATGGGAGTATGGTGAAATAGAAAGCAAAGTTGGTTGCAAGAGGGTTCCCACATAAATAGGGTGTAAAGACGGTGAGGAGTTCATAGAAGTAAAGAAGGAAGAGAGGAAATCAACACGTGAAGACCTTAAACTCTCCAGTGCTCCCTCCTTCACAAAATTTCTTAAGAAAACTATGTCCCTCTCCCCCATTAACAATTGGAAGGAATAGAGCATAGAACCAGTAAAGGGAAGCGAAATCAAATATTTTATTGGGTAACCAATGAACTCTAGACTCCAACATCTTCAATAAAAAATAGAGATCTACATCAGAATTACATATGTTTTGTTTTTTTGCATCATCTCATGTATGCCATTTGTTAGTAAGACTTAGTTATTGTAGGTCAAAGATTACATCTCTCCCCTTTAAAAAGCTTTGTTTTGTAAAACGAATAGTGTTTGACATTTAAAATCTATAGTATTATACTGTGATTATTTAGATACACCACCTTTTAATAATAAAGTTTTCCCAATATCATTTATTTAATAACTAGATATAAATCTTGTTATAATAACAATACAAAAATATATTTCTATATATTCAACTATTATTTCACAAGTAATTAAATATGAATGCAATATGAAAAGTATACATGGAAATTGATTTAAAACCCTCTCGTTCACATTTAGAGGGAGACTTGAACCTCAAAAGTTTAATCTAACTTAAAGTGACAACTTATTTATCTATGATTGCATTGTCATGTATACAACAACTCCCCATTTGATCAAAAAATAAATGGGGATCCTATTGATTTTTTTTATTTTCACTTATTGTCTTGTGTATAGAGAGTCATTCAATGTCTCAAATTTTTTTCATTTTTATCTAAAACTACCAATTTCTCTTTATAAATCTTTTAAGTTTGTGAAATATGGGTTTAAGTTGAAGGCTAATATTGACATCCACGATGTACATCTTGTCATGTTTCTTTACTTCCCTAGATGTTTGGATAGGCGAATTGTCCCTTTTTTCATTTTTTCAAATTAATCGGACCCATTGTCGTATTTCACTCAATTTAAATATGTTTCGACTCCCCCCATGGATCTACCCATTTGATCCAACAATATACATGTGTTGTAGTTTAATCGCCTCCCGAATGCCTGGATATTTGCCTATCCGAGCCCTAATGACGATAAACTAACATCACTACCTCGGTAACCCGAATGACTAGATGTCTTGCTTTAATCCACCATCCGACTATTTGCTTGAACAAAATACATTATGTACACTCTACACCCCAAATGACCGGATCACATAACAAGTTTATTTTAGTCACGGTTTACAGTAATCAAAACACTTAACCTACTATCGAAATCAATTTGATATCTGACATCCTTTGGAAAATGTTACCCATTTCATTCACTCAACCATGGATACATGAATTCTATGATTGAAACACAAGGAAATGAGATAAATATACAGAGTTTAATCGTAATTTAGTTTTAAATAAATTTTCTCAGAGTTACATTATGGTTAACATGTTGCATGATTTTCTCCGTCCTATGAGTTTGCATATGCGTTAAATTTGTTTGGACAAGGGCAAAGCAAGGAGGATCAAGAAAGATCCCACAAAAATCGGAGGTTGATTCAATTTTGTTGGGAGAAGGTCCAACTAACAACCAATTTAAGCAACCTCACTAACAACTTTTACAACTAAGATTTTAATGTAGAAATTTGATCACATCCACGCAACAAATTTACTATTGACAGAGTTCATTTGTTTTATCATAATCATGAACGATATTTGCTACTAAGATTTACTTTATATATATGACCCCCTTCGATAAAGAAAGCGTCGGTCAAGTGAATTTGTATTAAATCAAGAATGGTATTATTTATTAGCAATTTTTGTTAGATTTCAAAGACCTCAAGAGCCTTTCCAAAAAAATTGTTTTTCTTCAACCATCTTGTATGTTTTATATTTCTACATGCATCTATGATTTCAATTGAATACAAAATCCAAATTTGATGAAATTTTTCCTAACTTATAAATGTCAAAATACTCATTTTAATTCTATAATTAAACTAAGAACTATATGCTCATTAGTTGATTTAGATTCAACTTATTTTTCTTTTGAATTGATTACCATTATCTTTAGCATTCATTCCTTCATATTGAGTTATATATTATCACCAGTGACATTGATTAGTTTTTTTAGCTTTATTTAAAGTAGGATTTAATGATTACTGTTTATATTCTGGAACAAATACAAACAAAACCCATTTTACCTCTGTGTGCTTGCATTGGAGTAAATTTTACTAGGTGGCTTCGTTGAACCCATGTATCAGTTGAAAGAACTACTATTTTCAACATCTACAATTTCCTAAGAAACTTGCATTTGAGTAATTCTCTTTCTCCTCTATGTCGGTAACAAGTTCAACAAACACCAACATACTTGGTGCAAAACTTAGATAGATATTAAATAAGTACTTAGAATTAAGATTAAAAAATAGTATTAATAATCTTAATTAGTTATACACTTAACATAGGTTAAATCATATTAGTTTAGGACACAAAAACTAGGCCAAATACCGGAAATGAGTAAGGGTCTAACTGGGGCCCTAATCTGGTGGTATCTCCACGTTGCAGGCTAGAATTGTTCTACATATGTTGGGTAATCTAATTGATGTGTGTAAACCACTTTTTGATTAGATGTAGCATATATTCATTAAAAAAATAGTAACATTGAAATCAAATTATACAACTTAAAATCAAATAGGATTTGGTGAGCTCGTCAACTTCAAAGTCAATTGAAAGAAAATAATAATAATAATTGCAAAAGCATTTAGATTTTAATTGTAAATGATAAATTCATGCACAAGAATCTAAAGAGAAATAATAAGACATCAACCTTAATTTATTAGTTGCAATCCGTGTAGAAGTGTAAAGTTCGACAGAGTTTTCCAATGTTGTTGAAAATTTGGCTAGTTTTAGTTTTTTGTTGAAAATTATCAATTTGAATCCCCTTTGTCAGGCACACTTGTTTACATGAAAAAATTTACTAGAGATATCATTCCCAAGTGTGAAGAAGCATACATTGGCTTCCCCCACAAGGTTTTCCTCAAATTTAAATTAAAAAAATAATAATAAAATGAAAAAAGGGGTTAAAATCACATCAAAATACGTATCTTTGAACTACCTAACAAAGACAAAGCTCTAAATTACCTCCATAACCCAAAACTCATCAAGTATAAACTATACAGTAAAAACTCTATCTAAAGCTCTAAATTACCTCCGTAACCCAAAACTCATCGAACTATAAACTATACAATATAAACTCTATCTATGAACCATGACTCATCAAAGTATATTGATTCATTGAAAATGCCATCTAGATTAGCTTCAACTTATGTTGAACTCCCCTTTGGAGGGAATACCCATACAGATCCTTCTTATTGATCCACCTCCAATGGGCTAAATAACCCAAGTCAATCCCACAAAAGTTGTCTCAGGAAACTCTTGTTGGAAGTCATCTTGTGGCAATGTTGGTAGTTATATTGCCACAATTCAATCCATGAGGGATGAATAAGACCAAAGTATCAATGCCGATCATGGTCTAGAACCTAGGTGTGGTGCATGGAACAAAGACGACATCCAAGTTCATTCTTTTTCAATTGCTGGGGCAACCTGATCCATTTCTTTGGGAGGAATTATGTAATTACAATGATGCAACTGATGTTAGGGTGATTACAAGAGACTTGAATATTTGGGTTTCCACTACTACTACGGATCTCCAAAGTTCTCTCTATTTCCTCCTTGGGTCCTTCCCTCGTGTTTCTCTTCAGTTAGGCTATGAATGTTTATGTTTTAGATCATATGACACCTTTGCCCAGAAGGATGCCCCAAGTGGCATTTGAGTTTATCTATCCCCACATTAACAAGTTTCTCATAGCAGTTACAGGTCTCTTTGCTTTGTGCATCTAGCTAGGGTAATTTAAAGGGTAAGTTGTTATCCTCCTCACGTAGTGTCAAATCTCGATTGTGACATGTTTTATCTTCATGGGACGCTTAGAGTTGGCAAGGAAACAATAATGTCACTCTCATTTAGGTTCTTGAGTATTGAACGAGATGTTTCCAACATTACATGTGTCACCAATATTGCTAAGCATTTGGCTAGTCTTGCATTCACAGGTTCCCAAATAAAATCGCCATAGATCAATCACACTAGTCTACATTATATATATTATCCATAAATATGGAAAAGCATCCCTAGACTTCCCCTGCAAGATCTTTCATAGAAAAATAAATCAGAATATTAATACCTCTAACTTCAATCGAAGTAAAACTTTGGAAATGCAATTCATAAGCAAATAGGTGGACAACAGTCACAATTGAACTCCCCTTAATAATTAGCACTAAGCCAATGTCAAATCAGTGTCCAATGAACTCTAACAATAGGCAGGTTCACTTGGCAAATCAACTCCAAGATTTCCAAATGTGAGCAATAACAATTGAAATAAGGCGAACTAAGGTGAGGTTCAAATTTGAAAGGGTGGGTTGGTTTTTTTTTCCCTTCAACTAAGAAACATGGTCAAAATGCCTCTTGGATTAAAAATGATAATGTGATAAATAGTAACTGATGCCACGTCTGCTTCACAACCATATGCAACTCTATTTCGAAGATACTCAAACCTGAACGACATAATGCATTTGATTTGGGGCACTCAAATCACCCCATTTCTGATGAGCGCAATTTCCACACATTCTGATCAATTTTTACTGAAAAACAATGATGGTCATCTAAAAAATTGGCAAAACTGTTTCATCGGAAAAATCCCCTTCACGTAGATGTAACTCAGACTTCCTAAATAATTCCAATTGGATTCAGAGCCAAAAATACCAAAAAAAGAAGGGTGTTTTGAGTGCCCGATATCCCACACAGGGCATTGTGGCACTTGCAAGGAAGCTCGTTGTTCTTGCGATGGTTGTAAATAAATTTTACATACAAGATTATTACATACAATTGACCTGAAACACAACCACCATGCACCTACACCTGTGTAATTATTGTCTCCAAGGCTAACTACTACATATATGTTGGCATCCCTAAATGGATGTCTTGTGCAATTGACAATATTCACAATGATCCTAGCCACTTTGTGGATCTTGATGCCTTGTTGGTTTCCTATGACAGTGATATGATCAAAGAAACACAATTTATAGCAAAATTCTTCTTTGTACTATGGACAACTTAACCAAGGGAAAAAAAAGCCTACACAATTTATAAATATTCTCAGTTGTATGGATAACTTGAGTAACTGCAAAAGCCTACAAGTTAAATTTAAATAAATATATAATTCGTAGTTCTATGGATGAAGAAGCTTTGTACATCCTAATGCAAGTAAATTAGCACAAGCCATTGGTTCAAGCTTAAAAAGCCAAGAGGAAAAAGGGTTGATCTGCCTTTCTGTTAACCAGTTATATATATAGATGGAATGATCAAACAAATTTGAATGGCAAGGATCTTTGCTCCTATACATTGATGAATTCCATCAAGATGTCCTTATGATGCAGTCACTTCATTGAATGCTTACAAACTAATCAAAGACACCATGATGTACGAAACTTTTAAAAACAGCTATTTGTCAATTGTCCAAAACAAAAGCAAGCTTACATTGACAATTTTAGCTTGCTTGGGAAGACAGATTTTGGATGTAATAATATGCTTCCAATTCACCAGTTAAGCATTTCAGAATCTCAGGCATCCTTGTCTCCAAGATCAATGAACTGAGATATCAGAGACAATTTCCGTTCTGTTTGAAAGCAAGGTAAAACTCATTGGGAAAATATACAAAAAAGTAATTTTCTTTAGCATTTGAAGCACTGTGCAAGAAATGGTTCATGCCCTTAAAGATTGAAGCAATTATAATGGCATCATTTCAAAAGGAAAAACAATGACCAGCATCAGAAATTTAATAGGGTTGGGAATCTAAGATCAAAGCTAGTAGTGAATTTTACATGTATGATTATTACCTACTTCTGCTAATAAAATAACTAGTCTAAAAAATAAGAAAATTTTAACAGTCATCAATTAGAAACATTTCAGAGGATAGGACAAAAGCAATAATGCATGGCAGCTATGTACGGCAGACCAGCAAACTCACTGAAAAGAACACTGACATAAAGCATATAATAAATCCTCAGATAATCTTATTTTGACCAATGACTTTCCACATTCAATGGCAAAAGTTAATCCCAAATAAGTTTTGTCAAAACCCTAATTCCTGCACTCTCCTTAGAATTATCAGATGAAAATTTACTGTGCCTCGATAAAAATGTGGCAGTTCGTTACTCCTACTTTTCTTTATTTTACGTGAGTTTGATTTCAACGGATTTCATTGTGCTGACAATAGTACAAAGGTATATACCTAATACAGTAAACCAGCAACCTGGATCATTTTCAATTGTTAATCATTCTATATTTTGGTCACAGACCAGATTTTCTCATGTGGAAATTTTAAAACCTACATCATTATTTATATCCCTTCAACACATTTTCCTTGATCTGCTACTTCTGTTTCTCTAGAACGGAATAACATATAAGAAATAATGCCTTGTGTGATCATCTCCCAATTGGGTATTTCTAATTGTTAATGTCTGTATTAGAGTCGCAGGGACCAGATTTGGCCACTGGGAAGCTTATAAAATAATCATCTTTTTTCCCATATATGATATGCTCTCTTTCTTACTGAATAATTATTCCACTGTATACAAAAATAGTAGTACAGAATAAACAATGTCAGAAGATCATCACCAGCACTTGCTGGAAAATTTTAAAGCAGCACCTTATGAACAGAAGTGTACTAAAGTGCTTCTTCAATTTCTATAAGATCAGAACCGACAGAGAAGTGATTCTGTCATGTGTGTCATGACAGACTATGGACAACAGATGGAGGAAATGTAACTCAATTATTCACCCAGCTCAGTCTCCTGGCTTCCTGGTCCCCCATCATTCTTTAACAACCCAACCAATACATGTTAGAAATAAACCCTTTCCAAACTGCAAACTTTGGATGTAAACACAACATTTTAACACCTAATTAGATAATTTGAGCCAAATATACTCTGATAAGGCAACAGAATACCTGTTCATGTGAGTTCTGAGATTGCTCCTGGTTTCCCAAAGATGTGGAACTTTTTGAAAGGTCCCTCAGCACTCCCTGCAAACATGGAAAAATAAATACAACCATGCAAACTATCCACAAAATTCTATATATAGACATTCTAGAATAAACTTGTTAGCAATAGTCAAAGGAAAATGGATGCAATTTAGATTGGGGGCTTTAATTATTCAAGGAGGCACTGATTGATGTAGTGTGCCCAAGGTAATCCATATTTGTCACCTTCCATTTGTCCTTGTATCCACTTCCATTCTTTGGGTTGATTATTATTTCACTGGTACTAGCACACTTTATCCACATCTCTGAGTTAGGGCTTAAAATCTTGCTCTAAGAGGTTGATTCAGTTAAAAGAAAGATAGAAGCATATATAAGCCACAAATGAAAGAAAATGAAAAATGCAAAAGATGGTTGGGACTTATAATAAAAACATTGGAAAAAGCCTAGCCTGAGCTCTACCCCCATCATAATCCATCACCCAGTTCCTAAGCATATCATGCTCTCCCTAACTCAAAGGGACTTATAATGTTCCAATCCCAATGAGAAATAAACCACTACATCTTTAAGGGGTATTGAAAAAATCAAAAAGCAAGCTAGACACCCCAAGCTATGCGAAAAAGAAAAGGAAAATCATTGAAGAAAAAGGAAGACGAAGGGGTGGAAAAGGCAGGATGAGGAATGGGGTAACTAGGCAAGAAGTCACCCAGAATCTCCTTAGAATACTTGCTCAAGTGTGAGGAAGTTGCTTTTGTAACTAAGCCTAAGGTTGACTCAGGAAAGCAAATAATTATTATGTTGGCTAATTCAACTAAAGTAAACTTAAGAACAATGAAATAATTACTTTAATGATTATGTTTTAATCTCATCCCTTGATCTCAAATGAGGCAAGATTTAATCTTGGTCATCAATCACTTTGGAGATTATGGTTAGGGATTTAGCTCAATGTAAAGTTATAAAATCAAAGCTAAGGAGGAGAAGACACACCATACAGCAACACAAGACATTGACAGTAGCATCTCAATGAGGAGTGGAGAAGGACATCCATTCTAGTGTCATGGGTCTGAGAAAGTTGTAGGTGGGGTGCAATATTGGAGATCCAAATCAGCCAACGAGATCGAGGACTAATCTAGGGTCTCATCTGGTGGATCAGATCCAAGGTTTATTATAATGTGTAATTTTCTCAATTGGGCCATTATCCCAGGACAGGTGCCCAAGTAAGTTTTGAATATTAATGAAGAGCTCTTGATTGAGCAAAACTTGTTTGTATCATTGTGATTGAGATTGGTTAATGTGGAATTTACTTATGCTAATTAAGTAAAGAATCTAGTTGTGCTTTCATTCAGTAGATCTATAATCTACTATGTTAATGCATTGTTGGGTGCTAGGTTCATAGGAAATTTAACACTCTTGGACCCATTTGTCGCTTTGCTTAATGGAAATGCTCATTACACGAGGATGACGTCTAATTCTCCCACATGTGTGGAGAAAATATGTCTATTTATTATATTTCTTCAACGCGTCTTGTGACTTGTTAGTATTGTTGTATGCTTAAAGTGAACTTTTAGGGCTTTTTCTAAGAGAAATTTGACTTGGTTACACCTCATATAAATAAGCAGGAGTCAAATTATCTTGGATCATGGTCATACACACTCCTTTTATCTCTCTTTAAAGGGTGCACACTAGTAATCCTTGTTTTCTCTTGGACACAATGGCTAAGTAGAGTGTGAATTGTCCTGGGTAAGATAATTTTTGCATGGAGAAGACTTTCTATGGATTAATGAAATGATACTTGCTTAAATGGAGCAACATTCCTTCCTCTCTCTCTATCCAAGGTCCTCTTGCATCGACCTCATTCCATAGAATCCTTTGCCCACCAATTAACTGAAGGCACCAATCTAGGTTTGTCGATCAACATTCATTTTCCATTTTTCTTTGTTTCACAGTAAACTAGGGTTAGGGTTTGGTTAAATCTACATTTAATAGCTAAATTGTACAAGAGTTTTGGCAAGATATGTTTCCATGTTTTGATTCCCAAATTTGATTATTTCAAAGGCATTTTTTGTATCTTGCAATATCTTGTGCTAGCAATCTTTTGTTTGCATTTCAGGGCTACTTTGCTTTCAATTTTTGAGAGCATTACATTTTACTTCTTCAACACACACACACACACACACACACACACACACACATATATATCTTTCAAATGTAAAGCAAATTATGTATAAGGCATTGGTTTGTGGTTTTATCATGTTAATGATTGTCATTATTATTTCAAGTGCTCACTTCATATTTTCTCATAAATCCTTAAAAGTAATCCATTTTTACTATTACACTCTCCTAGAACCTCACATGCTTTTAACTTAGTTTCTTCACTTTAGGGACCACCCCCCTTAGCTGACTTAGAAGAGAGCTAAAACGGAGAGAGTCAAAATCAGTATGACAGCCCCTTCTCTAAGTTTCTTGCCACCAACCACACCTTGTGGGGTTGAAGGCTTTTTCCACTGACTTGTAGGTAGGTGTAGGTGTTGAGAATTTGTAGGGCTTGAGATTAATACAAAAATTCTCTTCTTGATAATTGCTTGCGAGCTTGCTTATGTATTTTCTTCTTTAGCTTAGTTAATCTTTCATCAAGTCAATTACCAAAGTACTTAGTCAAATGTAAAGACAGGATTATTTTCACTTGTAACTTGAATATCTTGAAAGGTAGTTAGGAAGGTAAATCTCTGATTTACCTTCCTTACTTTCTCCCACCTTTAGATCAGCCTTACTTCTTGTGATCACTGTCTTTTAACCTTTGCAAATTCTTTCCTTAGGTACTTCAAACTTAGAGAAGCTCGTACTGTATTCTTCCTGTTTCTATCCGCAATCTGTATTCTTCTGTTCCTTACTGTCTATTCCTCAAACCATATGGGTGTGAATTCTTGATGATTTTTGTACATGTGATGGATGGAGATGATAGAGGACGTTGAGAGGAATACAACGCAACAAAAATCATCAAATTTCAAGTTGTCTACGATGAGTTATGAATTTTTGAAGTTAATGTTGGGGTTTGGTTAAGGTCGGCCTGATGTTTTAGTGACCTTATGACAGTGGGCACGTGCTCTTGAAGGAAATCGTTGGAGCCCTTGTAAAGAGTATAAATACAAAATGTATGTGAGTCATTTCAATCCATCCAAGTGCACAATTCATAAAGATACAACTTCTGAAGCAGCCGTGGCCACTAGAGGACAAGATGTGAAGGTAAATAGGATTGTTTTCAGTTAGATTTGTCTCATATGCAGGTTCAAGTAGAGGAGCAGGCAGGCCGCAACTCCTAGATGAATTCTGGGCTGATTTAGTGTGACTTAAGGGTTAGTTCCACTCTTCTTCAAGGAGAGGCAGGGTGGCAGTAGCTTTCAGGAGTATTGTTGGTCATCCTGCAAGCACGAAGTGCTAATTTCTTCAGGACCCCAGCTATTCCAGACCAGACTGATACATACTTGGAAATTAAACTTGTTCAGGGCTTAGATCAGAGTGGTGCAGCGAAGAGTAGGAGTAAAATGGCTGCGTAGAAAAAAAGGGACCGGATTGGGTTGTGAATGTCAACGTTATCGACATCAAACACCAAACTCAAATGTTTTAAAATTGCCCAAAATGGATTGGAAAGGGCATACTTGGCCATATATAGTCAACTACCACAAAAATAGAATCCTTACATTCATAGAGATGGTAAACCAGTGATGAATTCCATGAATACCTCTTCCCACTTTTGATTAGGGATGGTTTTTGCTTAGCCTTGAGAAGACCAAGATAAGAAATTATTTCTATCATACTATGTTGATGTCACATTCTACCACAAGCTTGTGCATATCAAACTTCATTTTCTTCCAGTAAAGTTTAGAGCATAAGTATTGTGGAAACTCACACGAACAATAGAGAGAGATGCATGACCATGTTGAAAACCATGATGCATAAGAGGAGAGTAGTGTTGAGATTGGTAGCTTGGGAGGTACTCCAAACCCTAGGGCACAGGGTTATGAAGGAATTGGCATCACAAAATCCCTTGTGGGCTAAAGAACCCAAGCATGGGGGTTTTGCACCCAAAAGAGTGGGCCCAAAACCAAGAAGAGATTTGATGGTTTGACCCTTGGAGATGGAAGAACACCCTTAGAGGAACAACGAGCAGCTTCAAGCACCAAGAGAGGAGGTCTAGAAGTTGAGAAAAGTGTGGATTTGTAACTAAAGGGGACAAGTCAGCCTAGATTAAGGAGATGCCCTTAAGGGCTAGTTGTTACACCACAAAGTGACATATAAATAGAAGAAGTCGTGGAGCTCATTTGGCACATCTAAGGAGCAACACATCAAGAAAGATTTCTCCGATTTGGCCGCAGATCTAAGGGACCCCGCCAAATGAAAGGAGCATTGGTTTGTGACTATTCAAGACTATTTTGAGGGCAGAGTATGAAAAGAGGCAAGTCGAGGGTATAGAGGAGAAATATGGGCAGTTTGGTGCACATTTGAGGAGGATTTTTCTCTCTGAATCAGGTTGCAGGGTTTCTAAGTAAATTGCAGAGGGTCGCTCGTCTTTTGGAGGAGGTGTAACCTAGGCCTCAAGCACAGGATAAGGCAGCAAGCAAGCAAGGTCTGTTTGGGAGGGTAAAAGGCAAGATTTTGAAGCAAGAACTAGGGCTGATGTATGCCCTAACCAGAGCTTCCAAACCGCAGTAAATGTGCCAATCCTGACAATCCTGACATTAACACATTAGTGTTATGAGTATATTCTATTAATGGAAAACACATAGCAAGTCCGCCACAGCTGATGAAGACTGCCAGACCATGTAACATTCCACACGCTAGAGGTCTTGTTTGCCAGTCTGCCATACGCTCAGTGTTTCTTTTCTTGTTGTAATATCTTCCTTTCTTGCCCTGCATCTTCACCAGGCTTCAGCATTTAGTATTTTATCATTTGTTGTGAAGGCATCGTCTTTTTTCCTTTGTTCAGTCATCCATGTTGCTTTCCTTGTTCATTTATTCCCCCTGTGATTCTGTCTCTTTGTACTTTGTACTCTTGTCACTATGAGCAGTATGGGTTTGTGTCAACCATGTTCAATATAGGATGGCTCTATTTGATACAGACGTTAGTGTTGTCAATATCTCTCTCTCTCTCTCTCTCTCTCTCTCTCTCTCTCTGTATATATATATATATATATTATTTCTTATCAGTCTATTCTTCTTCCAGCGGATAACTACTCATCTTTCCTGATGGTTGCATTTTGCAGAGGAAGTAGCTCTTTTAATCTTCTTTCTCAATCACCTCAGGAATATATTTCATTTCTAGCTCTTTCAGGTTCACATGAGATGGCTTCATGTACCATGTTCTCTCTCATGTTCTCACAAATCTGTCTTATTTGAATTTCTTGGGCATAGCATGTTTGCTTGACTTGATTAGGCCTTATTTTTGCGAATCATTTCTGAGATCTTCCTGGTCAATGAGGTTGCCTGTTTGTAATGGGATTGTATCTTTTGACAACTTATATGCCTTAGAATTTAATTCTCTGTAGAAAATTGACGTTTTGCTTCTATGACTCTGCTCATAATAGGAGATAAGGCTATAAACAGTCAACACTTTGTTCCCATTTTGGATTCTAATGTTCCTGTTGATCCGATTTATGATCATCCAGGACTTGAAGCTTTTCCAAAATTCTATCAGAGCGCACTTGGAGCTGCAGTCAAAGCCCGGATTTGCCTGTGGGGTGAGGAAAATTCCTCACTAGATTTTTGTCAGTATTTTTCTCTGTAGGATTGCCAGATTTCGGCATCCAGTTGTACTCCAAAAATTTCTCTCACTGCTGCATAATAATAAAAACCCTCAGCTGCTGCACCGGTTTTCCCAAGTTGGGTTTTTCCGGGGACATTTGTCCAAAAATAACGGTATCATTTTTATGTGTGTGCTAGATTTTCTCAGTTTCCAGCGCTATTATTTCCGCAATTTTATTTGTGAAAGTTGCAGTGTGATTTATTCAGTATTTTCCGAAGCAAATAAATTGTTAAATTAATTAACAATTAGAATAATAATTTCCAGTCGCTGCAATAGGATTTCAGTATTGAAGTTTTCAGTCTACTCTTTTATTTCTTTTATGTTTCTCCCGAAGATGCTCTAAAACTCCCAATGGTCACTCTTCTTTGTACTTATTAATAGTCACATCGATGAAATATGAGACCACTCGTAGAAAGTAACAATCAAATTAAATTAAATTAATACAAGAGAAGCATGCTTTAACTGGTGGAAGGTGCATAAAATTGCCTTAGTAACAAAAATCCAGCTGGTACCAGTTAGTAATCTCAAAACTAAACCAAGGGCCACAATAAATAAAGCAAGAGATTCAAAAAAGATAATATTTACCAATCATCATTGAAACAACGTCAATATGTCCACGAAAATATGAATTTATTATTAACTATCAAAGAGTTGAATGTCAGAAAATGATTGCAATAGATTATAAACTTAACCTTGATTACTTCAAATATAGCTAAACTTTTTGGATCACTTTTAATTATAGTGGGGGAATAAAGAAGAATGAAACATGAAGATAATTAATGCTGCGTAAGACTTCAATCAACAGTACCCACTTTAACAGAAATATTATTATTAGTATAAGATTGTTATGGGAAAGAAACAAACAAACTAAATAAAATATGTTTTTCTGTGACAATCCACAAATATACGGGTATAATAATTTATTTGCAGTGTTCCTTGATATGACAAACCCCAAAAGTAAATAACCAAACCTTGTTGGCCCACACTAGTCCACAGGCATTGCAAAGTGTCCTTGGTCCAACTGGCCCACGCCGCATCATTGGAGTCGATCTCTCCCCAGTGCCACAATGAAGGCATCTGTCATAGTTTTATACAAATTTCAGGAACCACATTTCAGCAAATACAGTTCTCTCTGACTCAAAACATAAAACCACCCATTTAGACATGTTGTACAGTAAAGCATCAATCATCTGGTGCTGTGCATGCTTGCATACTATAAATAAAGCAAAATATCATAGCACAAGCCAATCCAGCGTTTGCATGCTTCTTCCGCTTTGCATACAGACAGGAAAAATCATAAATGCTGAATTCACACGATAATATTATGAATGAATGAATCATCATAATGTGTTCTTCAAATATTTCCCCCGATTTTCCAGAGATTGTTTAACTGGACAAGCATAAACAATTTTAGTTTCATCCCTCTGAAGAAGGGAGACAGTGAATGGGAACACCCTGAAATTAAGCCTCACAAATATACTTTCCATGACCATCTCATTTATGTCCCTTCTATGCACTAGGAAATCACAATAAATAAGCAACATTGCACAGCGATCAGTACAAACATGAAAGACACCTGTGATCTTAACATTCACCACAGAAATAGAAAGGTCAATCAATCTGGTGTAAATTTTAGCTCAGTAAACAGATAGATAAATGCTTTGATTAGGGACCTGAGCAATCATAAATGCTAAATTCACATAACATATCATGAATGAATTAATCATCGTAACATGTTCTTCAAAAATTCCACCTCATTTTGAGAGATTGCTTAATAAGGCAAGAGAATAAACAAATTAAGGTTACCTCCAATGAATTCCAGAGTTAAATTAAGCCTCATTGAATAATTTCCCTGACCATTTCATTCATCTCTTCATGTATTAGGAAATCCAAATAAATAAACAAAATTGCAGACATAAGCACATGAATGAAAGAATTTGAACTACGGAAATATGAAATAAATCTAGACTGCCCAAGTACGTTTTGAATGAATAAAGTGTCATGAAGGGAAAGCAAAGGTTATGGATAAGTCAATAAATACTGGGATAAATTCAACTCAGTAAACAGAAAGCAATGTTTCAGGCATTATTTTCTTAGTCTTTAGGTATTAGAGTTGGTTTAGATGACCCAGTTAGTCAATTGGGTAGTACAGTTGTTAGTTAGTAGAGAATCAAGAGCTCCAACTCTTTAATCTGTAATCTATGTATTTTTAGCAACAGGTTTAATAAAGGGCAGATTTATTCTAGATAATCTTATCACCTTCTAGGAAGGCCTTGTGTGAGCTCGGGAATTTGGACAGAAAACTCTCCTTTCAAAAGATTAATTTTGATAAAGCTTATGATAATTTGAATGGGATTTCATGTGCAACATGTTGGACTGGTTGGGAACTTGGGATTAGGCTCTAGAGTCTATATATCATCGATCTGTAGCAACACTCTTCTCGTGAGCTTCTGCATTTGGCAGTGTGAATGGTGAGTTTTCAGCATACATTGTGTTCAGCACTCCATCCAACAGGGGTGTCTGCTGGCACCATCTCTCTATGTCATTGCAATCAATGCTCTTGGATAGAGCAAGAATGCAAGTTAAAATCAGAGGTGCCTAATTGCCTAACCAACTTATTAACGTCCACTTTGCAGATGACTTGTCTCTAACTCCTCAATTGAACCAACAATCCATGGAGGGCAAAATGTTATGTGTAGATAATTTTGCAGACACTGCTCAGGGAGTTGTTAGAGAGGAGAAAACGAAGATTTTTCACATTAGGCGAGAGGACTCCCCCCCACTGGTTAAATCCAAATTGAATGTGCATTACACCTAGGCTGATCATTCAATATTTGGGTAGCCCTTTTGACATACATGTTTCTTTTGCAGATCAATGGAGGTGGATCACGTGATAAGAAACTTCTAGCTTTGCCACTTGTCAGGGGCATTGGATAGAAATTTAGAACTT
The DNA here is from genome assembly GCA_034641835.2 of Pinus albicaulis. NCBI lineage: Eukaryota > Viridiplantae > Streptophyta > Pinopsida > Pinales > Pinaceae > Pinus > Pinus albicaulis. Next base: position 282,113,920 of record CM076575.1, read on the forward strand.
ATTAGTTGGCCATATATATTATTCTTCATGTCTCTAACATTCCAAGTCAGCTTATAAAGGTTTTAACAGTGTACCCCATAGTTTTCTTTGGAGCAAGCAGGGAGGGGCACAACTATCTTTTGCTGGTTTGGGACATTTGTACCCTACCTACTGCTCAAGGGACTTGGGCCTTCCTAATGTCTAAACTCCAAGACCAAGGGTGGACCTAGCAGACAAATAGGTGATACAAGCCATGGAAGGGATGTGGCTTGGCAAGTCTTTGTGCATCCCCGAATTCAAAAAGCTCATGATAAAAGAGAGATTAAAGGACCTTTTCATCATAGATAATGACAAGGATTTTTTAATCACATGCTCAGTTCGGCTCAAGAGGGTGTGGGTGACTTGGCAAACGGTCTCTAAGCTTCTTAGTTTGTCATATGAGGATCTCTGGATGCTTAGGATTAACCTCTCTACCAATCTAGATATTCCAGTTGTCTGAGGGACTATTTGGGGAGGGTAAATTTGGGATCCCTCCATGGTACACCAGTAAAAGATTGGATTGAAAAAGCCTTTTTGGAAATACTCATGGGATTCAATCACTTTGCAATGGCACCTATGATGGGCTCTTAATCATGCTCAAGCTTTCTAATGTGGACAAGGTTGATCTAGAGTCTTTGCCATTCCACAGAGTTTCTATATAAAATGCAATTGCAAAGGGAAGGTCCTATTTGGAGGAAACAGAGATGGCCAAGTGAGATTTATAATTATGAGATGAAGAACATTTATAAGTTAATAAAGCATTCATCTAACATAGGGCTCTGCTTAAACTAAAGGTGTGCACTTGGAGTCCCACAGGAATGATGGTTGAGGCAGTGTCAGTCCATTTAGATGGTTTGTTCCTCCTTTATACAAATGTTTAGGGTTCATTATCGCTTCATCACAAATTAGTTTCCATAAGTACGTTGCAAAAAGTTGGCATTGCTACTTCAGCATGTGCAATCTGTGATAAGGCGAACATGTAACATGTTTTTCGAAAATGTCAATGTGCTCGGGTTTTTTGGTCGTGGTCTCAAGCTAAATTTCAAACTCCATTGTAGCTCTACTCCCCTAGAAGGCACTCCTAGGGCACACTTGGCTGGAAAAGGATAGCTGCAGATTACTTGGGCTTTACATTCATTTGGTTGAAATAGGTTCTTTGAGGAAACGTTGTTGTAAATTTACTTTCAATGAGGTTCCTTATCACCTTTTTCTTCATGTAATGAACAAAGTTCGAACACACATGAATATTCAAAATATATGGAATACGAGAATATCCATCATACAAGTAATATATTTATATAAAAATGTTTGAATGTACAATAGATATGATTGGTATACTTAGGCAGGTGATCTTCCATGAAGAATCATGTCCTTTGAGACATGCCTTTTCATAATTATTACTTATTATTATTAATTATTATTCACTATTATTTATACATATTTATGTTCATAACATTTTCTTCCCCTTTACAAAAGTTTTGTCCTCAAAGCTTATTGATGAAAAAGGCTTGATATATTTTTATGTTTTGTAATGTCCTCTCATCTTTTCAATTCTCAAAACTGTCGTCTTCGATGACACAAGACGATACGAACTTCTGAGAGTGGTACAAAATTGTCATACTGTGAAATGATCTAACCATTCCAAAATCCAAATCAATCTTTTCTGAAATGTTGTACTTATATTCCTTCCCAAATGAAATATTGTCATGAGACTTGATGGTATTCATATCAATATTCTTCAAAAGATATGTTGCATGATTTCCTTCTGATTGAAGTTGATGCATTGACTGATTAATGCACCTGCTCTTGTGATTAGAACTTCGATAAGGAGTTCTTGTAACATGCTTTACTTTTAATGTACTTGTAGCATTCGCTTGACTTATTTTAGGCATATGATCTTCATCACATATTGGTGTTGCAGGTTTGATAATTGGGTCTTCACTTGCAATTCCCAGTGTCTGAGTTGCTACATCTGAGTATGTCTTCACTTAAATTGGACTGGAATCTTTCTAAATCGTGATACTATCTAGATCAGTGTTTGTTCCCTTTTCTTCAACTTGGACTATTATGTCTGAAGACTTCGATGCTTCTTTTGTGACAAGTTCTTCTAATTTGTTTTCCAATGATATATTTTCATTTTCAAGTTTCTTAATTTGAGTGAGAAGATTTTGATTATGATTTTTGAAATGTAAGAGTTCTTCAACAACTTTATTTTGGCGTGATTTCCTTCTGATTGAAGTTGATGCATTGACTGATTAATGCACCTGCTCTTGTGATTAGAACTTCGATAAGGAGTTCTTGTAACATGCTTTACTTTTAATGTACTTGTAGCATTCGCTTGACTTATTTTAGGCATATGATCTTCATCACATATTGGTGTTGCAGGTTTGATAATTGGGTCTTCACTTGCAATTCCCAGTGTCTGAGTTGCTACATCTGAGTATGTCTTCACTTAAATTGGACTGGAATCTTTCTAAATCGTGATACTATCTAGATCAGTGTTTGTTCCCTTTTCTTCAACTTGGACTATTATGTCTGAAGACTTCGATGCTTCTTTTGTGACAAGTTCTTCTAATTTGTTTTCCAATGATATATTTTCATTTTCAAGTTTCTTAATTTGAGTGAGAAGATTTTGATTATGATTTTTGAAATGTAAGAGTTCTTCAACAACTTTATTTTGGCGTTCAGCTTCTCATCTTTTAAACCTATGATTTGCTCTAATAACCTTTGATTAAGGTTTTTTAAGCACAAATTTTCTTCTTCCTTCTCCAATACATTCTTGTTGGATTTCTTCTCGAGATACTCCTTTTCTTGTTCTAATTTTTTCTTTGTAGCCTTGGATTTCTGGACCTTCGCAAGTATTTTTTGGCTCCTTGTAAAACATATCCTCGATATCTTTACGTTTCTTTTCTAATACCTCCCTTTTAGGTTTTAAGCTTTGTGAGTTCGAATTATAATTATTTTATTTGCATTTGCTCATTTGAGTGAAAGAGGTATTACTGTTGTGTATTTTCTCTGTAGGGCCAACCATGTCTGGTGCCCTGTCCAAAAATTGTTGTATTCAGATTCTGCGTAATAATAAAACCCTCTAGAGCTAGCTACACTGGTTTTCCCGCATTGGGTTTTTCCGAGGATATTTGTCCGAAAAATCTGTGTCACTTTATCATGTGTCCGTTATGTTCAGTAATTGATCTATTAATGTGTAGGCTGTAGTTGTGTTTACTTTGTTGATTTTACTGAATAATTCAAAAAAACTAACTTGTAAATGTAAATCAAGTAGGAAAGTAAATCAAGATACTACAGTAGGAATTCTATATTCAGAAATTCTCACATTAAAGAGATCAAACCCTAATCTCAACAATTGAGATTAGATCCCACTTCACTAAGATCAACAGTCGCAACTTTATCTATCATTGAATTCTTTTCCCTTTTACAAAAAAGGTTACCTAGCAATTAAATTAAATTGTCGCCTAAAGTCCTAACTTAGGAAATTCATTAATTAAATGTCGTGGCACCTAATCCATGCAAAATCGCCTTCCAAGCTACAATCTCAACATTATGATATGGAACTAGAATTCTCAGATCATCATATTTTTTATTGTTTTCTAAGGCTTCTAGAAGTATAAACCCTAATTAATTCTTTGGATCTTCTATTAAACCATGGAGAATATCAGAAATATGCGAGAGAATATGAATGAATAAGAAATATATATTGTTTCAATGTATCGTCAATTACATATATATATGTGTGTGTGTGTGTGTGTGTATTTATATATATGTTGTCACATATATATCTTCCATATTTGATTATTCTCATTAGGAACGTGTCACCTAATTTATAATTACATATAATATAAATGTTATTTACTACTTACGACTTTATCAAATTATTAATTAATACATTAAATGAAATCATCATTAAAAATATCTAACAACCCTCTTAAAGGTGATTTCATTTTCCACAACTCCTTTCTCAAAAAAAATCGAACTTCAACCTGTCAATTGCCTTGGTGAAGATCTTTGCCACTTGACGTTGGAACCTACAATAAAATACTTATATTTCTTTGTTCTGCCCTTGTTCTTTGATATAGTGGTGTTGCATTTCAACATGTTTTGTTTTCGAATAATAAATCTGATTCTTCGTCATCTTGATGGCGTTTTGATTACCACAGTGTAAAGTTGTAGGTTGTGTTTATGGAAGCTTCAAATCACTTAAAATTGTACGTAACCACAGAGCCTCACAAGTTGCTCCAACAGTTGCTTTGTATTATGCTTCTATTGTTGAAAGTGCTATTGATGGGTGCTATTGATGGTTGCCTTTCATCTGTATCACCTACCTATTCTGCATCTGAGAAACCTTTCAACATGAAATTATCATTCTTCTCCAATACAATACCAAATTGTAAGGTGCCTTCGATATATCAAAGTACATTTTTTGTCGCATTCCAATGTGTTTTCTTGGGACAATTTAGAAACATTGATAGAATTCCAACTACAAAAATTATATCTGGTCTGGTTGTGGTAAGATAAATCAATCTTCCAACAAGTTGATGATAAAACAATTCATTCACTACCTCAAGTTCATCATCTTTACAAAGTTTTAAGTTTACCCCCAATGGTGCTTTGCTAGGATTACAATATTCCATTCTAAACTTTTCCAACAATTTTGAACCATATTTTGTCGATGAGATGAAAATCCTATGGTTGTTGCCAAACTTCAATGCTCAAGCAATAATATAAGAGTCCCATGTAAACCATATCATATGATTTACGAGGAATCCTCACTGTTGCCTGTAATTATCAGGTCATCAACATATACAACCCCAACTATAATTTCTTCACTTTTTTTTTATATATAAGTTAAGATCGTAATCGCCTCTTTTGAAACTTGTTAATTTAAGATACTTGTTAATCTTTTCATACCATGCTCAAGGAGCTTGTTTTAGTACATACAAGGGATTCACCAACTTATATAGTAATTTTTATTTTCCTTCAATTGTATATCCTTCAGGTTTCTCCATATACACTTCTTGTAAAAGTAGAAAATCCACGAAATTCTAATCTACTAATATGAGCAATCTGAAATAAAATTTCTTCTCACATAAACACAAAGTTTCTCTACTAGATGCAGTGGAATAAGAATTGAAATAAAAGCATAGTCGCACAATTCAAAAACACAAAATTGTCTAGGGAACCCGACTGGGAAAGCCTTATGCTTGTTTGAGAATTTTATTGATAGAGAATCTGAGCAATTGATCTCTTACAAAATACAATTGTTTCAATCTAAAAAACACACTTGTCTTTCCAATTTGATCTACGCTTGAAACCTTTGCAAGACTTTTGATCTTTGCTGCCCTCGACCATCCTGTGCACAAGCTTCTCTTGCACACTCTTCCTCTAACAAGCTCCATACACAAATCCGTGCTTACTATTGCTTGGTGTCACCAACTCGTGCTCCCCAAAACAATAATTAAACGTGTGGCTTTGTTCCCCGTTTTAAAGGAAATTCGAATGGTTAAAATTAGTAAGTTTTCTAATTAAGGAATGATTTTGTGATTGATTGAGTTAGCATGAGTTAACTTCTCATGCAACTCATCCTATTTGTATTCAACCACTTGAAACTCAATCACTTGTGTTTTTCCTCAATCAACTCACACTAGAAAATCAAGAACTCGACTTTCAATTTTAACACATCAGTTAACTGGGTCCTAACTCGTCCTAATTTTTAGGGACTGATTCGTAGATTATAGGAACTCGAGTCATGCACAAGAAAGAACTCATTTTGGCTCCTATGATTAAGGCACAAATCAAGGAACCCTTTTCTTGCTAATATTTTCAACATTAAATCTCCATTCAAAAATGCATTTTTAATATCAATTTGTTGTACCTGCCATCCAAACTATGCTGCAAGAGATAACAACATTCTTATTGTAATTAATTTTGCAGTAAGAGCAAACTTTTCCTCATAATCAATACCTTATTTGTGTGCATCTCCATTTGCAACCAGCCTAGCTTTATATTTATCGATGGAACCATCTAATTTGAACTTAGTGTGATATATCCATTTATAACCTATTGGTGTCTTAGTTGAGGGTAATTCAACTAACTTCCATGTGCCATTTTTTTATCAAAGCATCATATTCAACTGGCATTGCATCTCTCTATTCTTGATTCCAATTTGCTTCAATAAAAAAACCCAGATCATAAGAATGCACAACTTCACTCATGAAAACGAAATTTCCCTAATGTGATGATTTAGACCTTGTTCTTCTCTTTCCTTGTATCTCATCTAGGTTTTCATCCTAATGTGTCCAATTCTACCATTTCGGTCTTGTATGACACTGACTTTCATCGTTCGAAGATTGACTGCCATCTTGTTCTTCCAACTCTAAATCATCATTGTTGTTATCAGGTCACAAAATATACAACCATAATTATAATTTCTTCACATTTTTTTGATATATAAGTTAAGGTCGGAAACACTTTTTTTGAAACTTCTTGATTTAAGATACTTCTTAATCTTTTCATATCAGGCTTGAGGGGCTTGTTTTAGTCCATACACGGGCTTCACAAACTTACATACTAACTTTCTTTTTCCTTCAACTGCAACTCCTTCAAGCTACTCCATATAAACTTCTTGTAAATCTCCATTCAAAAATAAACTTTTAATGTCCATTTGGTGTACCTACCATCCAAACCGTGCTACAAGAGCTAGCAAAACATTCTTATGATAATTAATTTTGCAATAGGAGCAAACTTTTGCAACTAGCCTAGGCCCTAGATATATATTTTATCAATAGATCCATCAGATTTGAACTTTGTGCAATATAACATTTCATAGTCTATTGGTTCCTTAGTTGAGGGTAATTCAATTATCAAAAGTGTTGTTTTTTATCAAAGCATCATATTCAACTTGCATTGCATCTCTCCGTTCATGTTTCCAATTTCCTCCATTAAAAATAATTGGATCATAAGAATGCACAACTTCAATCATCAAAGAAATATTTCCATGATGTGGTAAATTAGAACTTGGTCTTCTCCTCGTATCTCATCTGGATTTCCATCATAAAGAGTCTAACGGTACGATTTTGGTTTTTTATGAAACTAACTTTAATCGTTCAAAGATTGACAGCCATTTTGTCCTTCCAACTCCAAATCTACTTTTTTCTTCCTCTGCTTGTTTATCCTCTTCTCTTCTAAACCTCCTATTTGTAGCAGGAGTTTTGAACTCGTGCTCATCATTATCACCTTGAAAAGCTTCACCTTTCCATTCAGATGCATGGACATATTGGAGTCTTTCATCAAAAATTACATTGCTACATATAACCTTCCTGTTTACTAGATCATATAGCTTATATGCATTTGATTCAATATGATACCAAATAAATATGCATTTTCCACTCTTAGCCTCCAACTCACATCTATCTGAATCAATAATATGTCCATTTGCTAAACAACCAAAAACTTTGAAATTGGTTACATCTGGTTTCCTTCCTGACCAAGCTTCATATGGGGACTGTCCACAAACCACCTTTGTCGAATTGTGATTTAACAGAAACATTATTGTCTGCACTACTCCAACACCACTTATCACTAATATGATGCCCTTTCAACATACAACTAGATATCTCCATAATCTATTTTCTCTCTGTGTTACCCCATTTTTCCGAGGTGTTTTAGCAACAGATGTTTGTTTTTGAGACAGTGACATACCAAACATTTTGTATAATTTTGATGCAATCTCCTAAAACTTGCATGGATACATCATCTCTACCCTATACTTCATAAGAACTATCATCATCAAAAATAATTTCCTTATCACAAGGAGCAAGTTTTGAAAAATCTTCATTACCGGTCATATGCTTGGTGGCTCCTAAACAAATGTACCAAACGCTTTGAGAAACAGAGGTATCAGAATGAGAAGCCATAAACATATAATCAATGGCAGTTTCTTGAGGAACAATTGTATTGCTTTCAACAAATTGACTCTAATAGTGAAAGCGAGATGAAGAAATAAGATGTTGCAACTGAAGCAGGGTAAAAGAAGATGATGACAGAGAGAACAATGCGACGGAAACAGAATGGCACAAGCAAATGAATGATGAAGACACAAAGAAGAAGGAAAGATTATGAACATGCAGGAATGAAGAAGAAAAGAGAGAAGCAAGGTAAGAATAATAGTACTATGCGTTGATGAAAAGCAGTGTATCCATGAAAAATTAATGCCTAAAATATTAATGGTTCCTAATGTTTTTCAGATTAAATTTTGTCAGCATTAATAACCTGTAACAAACACATGCAAAAAAATATAAAGAAATATGAAGCAAGAGACATAGGGAACAGGAAACCCCCAAAGGGGAAAATCTATTAAAATATACCATTGCCCGATATTACATTCAGTGTACAAATGGTCCCTTATATAAATATAGGTGACCATAACAACTTGTTTAGTTCAACCAATCATTAGATTTCCTTGAAACCCAGTAAATGATTTGCAATTTTCTAAGTGTAAAAAACAAAAATACAAACAACAGTGGTTCAGGAAACTTAAATTGTAAACTTAGCATGGACAGCGGAAATTAATAATAAATCGAAAGACAAACACATTCAATACATAGAACACTTTTATTATCTTCAGCATAAGGGCAATCTTTAGAAAATTTATAGCAAGGGAAAACTTCCCTTTCTCTCTAGAGAAGCAGTGATCAGCGCCCAAGATAAATCAATCTCCCTACAACGCACTCGATCTGTCGTACGAACACACAGATCTGCCTATTTGCACACATATGCGAGCTGCAGATCTCTCCTCCTACGCCCAAGTGCAAGTGGAATAACTGCAATAAGGCTGTGAGAGCAGCTCAGCCCGCACTCGATCTCCTTAGTTGTTGTAGCTCTCTGATCTGCTGAAACCCCAGTCTCTCCCTTCATTGATCTGACATGTTGCTTGGGCTCAACTAACTGGCCACTTACTCAGTCTATCTCCTCTTATAATTTCGACATAAGCCCCTCCTTCACTCTCAATGGCTCAGATTAGATATTGATGAAGGGTTGAGATTATATCATAAGTTGACTTTAGGAAAAAGGCATCCAAAGGCTATCGAACCAATCACAATGAGAGAATGTGTGATGAGTTGATGAGAAAATGACCTCCAAGTCTCTCCAATTTATATTCATCAATAAGGGTGTGTGACACATCTCTTAGGCATGTGGGATAAATCTGGCCGACCTTGCACATGTGGAAAATAAATTCAAAATCAATGTTTTGCTCATCCAATCAACATGAAATTTAGATCAATCGTGCACCTCTCCGAAAGAGGAATCCAACAAAAATATTACCATCGTCATATGAGTAGTGCAACATGGAGTTTGGACCTAGTTGCCCAAAATTAATACTCCCTCTCAACTAGGGAGAACTCCATCTGTCCACAAGTGCCATCCACAATGTACCAAACCAAATATCGTGCGTCATCCCGCCGTAACTTGCTTTTCTGGCTCCCTATTTCAGAACAAAAGGTGAGTCACAAAGACATAACACACAGCTGACCTGAAGTCAGCTTAGAGGTAAAAACCTCTCTCGGACTCAAAAGAGTCTCATACTAACCCTAAGTTAGTTTACTGACCCGAAGTCAGTTTAGAGGATAAAACCTCATCATACTTGATCATAGATCAAGGTGTTAGACACGTGCCATCCTAGACATAGAGAGTACGACAATCTCCGATGCGTCCGTCGTTCTTGTTATGGTCTCTATCCACATTTCCCACCTCATTGGCCAAATGAGAGGTAATTCCCATGAGTCTGAAAGTCCATGGGTAGGATGCGTGCAGGGCACAGATCAGAGAGAGGCGAACCAACTCGATATCATAACGGTGGGGCAGAAGCACAACAAGGTTCGGCAAGCCTAGCCTCGTATGTGTTTATAGCTCCAAGAAGCTATCCTCAAGCCCCCTGGATCTCCCAGAGCTCATAGTCCAACTCAAGTAGGACCCTCAAGAAAAGGGTCTTTCCACGATTCCAAGCTTCTCAAGGAAGGTTAGGAACTTGACCTTCCCCAGGGGCTTCATGACAATATCTGTGACCTGCTCATCAATTCCTATATGATCGAGCCTTATGGCGCCTCGCTGTACCATATCCCGGATAAAGTGGTACCTGATATCAATATGCTTGGATCGATCATGGAACACGAGATTCTCATAAAGACGAATCCCACTCTGGTTATCACGAAGGATAACGGTGGTATCTAGCACATGCTCGAACAGCTCACTGAAGAGCTTTCGGAACCAAACAGCTTCACAACAGGCCATACTCGCTACAATGTATTCGGCCTCAGCGGTGCTCAAAGCCACCGACTTCTACTTCCTGCTCACCCAAGATATCGAAGCAAAACCCAACGTGAAGCAACATCCAGATGTGCTCTTGCGATTCACAAAACTGCCAGCCCAATCGGCATCAATATATCCATGGAGTCTCAAACTCTCGACAATGTATCTCAGCCCATGGCTGATTGTGCCCCGAAGATATCTCAACAGAGTCTTGGCACCAAACCAGTGAATGTGATGAGATTCAACCATATGTTGACTCAAAGTGTTCACTGCAAAACATACGTTCGGACGGGAGTTCACTAAGAACATCAGGGCCCCTATGACCTGTCAATACTAGGTAGAATTTGTTAGCACGGGCCCCGCAGCGTTTCCACTCAACTTCTTAAAGTTGAGTTCCATCAGTGTCGACACAGACATACAGTCCACCATACCAAATCTCTCCAGCAGCTTCACGACATATTTTCCTTGAGAAAGGAAAATCTCGCCTGGCCTTTGCCAGACCTCCAAGCCTAGGAAGTAGTGCATCAGTCCTAGGCCTTTCATCTCAAACTCGAAAGCTAGCTCTCTCTTACACTGATGAATGAAAGGGTCAGCACCTGTCAGGAAGAGATCGTCCACATAGAGAACCAAAATGAGAGGCCTTTCTCTATCAACCTTAAAATAAAAGTTCGGATCAGCATTATTTGAGTGAAGCCCAGCTTCATCAAGTAGTTATCTATCCTCTCGTACCAAGCCCTGGGGGTATGCTTCAACCCATAGAGGGCTTTCTTCAACCTGCATACATGGGTGTCTCTATCTCAGACTTCGAACCCCAGAGGTTGCTCCACATACACCTCTTCCCTTATAGATCCATGCAGAAAAGCGGTCTTCACATCCATCTGATGTAGACTCCATCCTTGTGTAGCAACAAGGGCAATAATAGATTGGATGGTGGCATATTGGGCCACAGGTGCAAATATATCATCATAATCTATGCCTTTTTTGAGAGAGAAGCCTCGGGCAACGAATCTTGCCTTGTACTTTTCAGCACTTCCATCAGATCCTTGCTTAATCTTATAGAGCCATTTCGAGGTGACAACAGATTTGTCCTCCGGTCTTGGGACCACTTCCCAAACATCATTCTTCATAATGGACTCATATTCTTCGCACATAGCATCCTTCCAAACTTGATGCTTTATGGCTTCTTCAAATGTTCCAGGCTCAGATTGTACTATCGTACTCATGGCTGCTATATACCCTTGGTATCTCTTCAGCTTCTTACTTTCACAAAATGTCCCCCTTGGGGCAATATGTCTCTTTGCATATTCGAAAGTATCCCTAAGCCATGAGGGTCTTCTCTTATTTGAAGGAGGTGGATCAATGGGATCCATAGATCCTTCAACATCGAGCATCATGTCATCCTTCGACTCTTCCAACTTCCTTGCTTCTTCAACTTCTTTGTCTTCCTTAGAGCTAGGAAGATTTCTTACTTTCTTGAGGGCAGCATCTTCATCGAAGGTGACATCGTGGCATGTCTCCACTTCTCTTTGACCAGGCACATAGATTCTATATGCCTTCAAAGTTTCATTGTAGCCCACAGACATTCCCTTCTTTCTAGAAGCATCCAGCTTGCTTCTCTTTTCTTTCGGGACTTGAAAGTAAACAGGACAACCAAAAACTCTAAAATGAGAAACATCAGGTTTCTTACCAGAGAAGACTTCTTCGGGAGTTTTGGAGTCCAGAGCAGAATGCGAGCATTTGTTTTGAACATACACAGCAGTGTTCACAGCGTCTCCCCATAGAAACTTCAGAAGACCTTGGTCACATAGCATGGCGCGGGCAACTTCCAGAATGGTCTTGTTCTTTCTTTCAGCAACACCATTTTGCTCAAAGTGTACGCAGTTGTAATCTCCCTCTTAATGCCAGCATCTCTATAAAAGTCATTAAACTCATTTGACTCATACTCGGTCCCATTGTCGATCCTCAACACTTTGAATTTCTTCTCAGTTTGATTTTCCACCAAGGCCTTGAAGGTACGAAACCATTTGAATGCTTCATCCTTCTTCTTCAAAAAATATATCCAGGTCTTGCAGGAGAAGTCATCTATAATAGGAACATCCTCCCAAGGATGTCACAGGCAGCATACCAGATAAGTCAGAATGTATCAACTGCAAGATATCAATTGTCTTTGTGACACTTGAGGGGAATGGTCCCCTTGTATGCTTCCCTTCGGCACAACCCTGACATATACCTTCATGATCATCTCTCAATTCGGGCATCCCTGTCACCACCTTCCTTGCTTCCGGAAGGGCTTTGTAATGAAGGTATGCAAACCTCTAGTGCCATAACTCTGTTTGAAGAGTTGTATCACATGTCATAGCCCCCATTGGACTTCCTCCAACCTGGTAGAGTGTATCTACTCTAAAACCAATAGAAAGAGCTTCCTTGAAGTTCTTCTTCCAAATAAGTATCTTTCCATCAACAAATGCCACCTTGAACCCTTTGTCTTCCATTGCCGAAATGGACACAACGTTCTTCTTCAAATTAGGTACATACAACACATCTTGTAATCGGATGACTTGATCTTGAGATAAATGGAGGGTCACAGTCCCTGTCCCTTTCACGAAATAGGTGGCATTATCTCCAAGGATAATTTCCAGATTAGTATCCTTCTCAACCAAATCAGAAAGGGCTTCTTTATAACTAGTGAGGTGCCTTGAAGCACCACTATCAATTAACCAGACATCCAAGGTGTCGGGTGGAGATGCAGCAAAGAGGGCAGATACAAGAATAAAATCATTTCTCTTATTATCAAGAACATTAGACTCATCGTACTTGGAATTTCTTGACCTCTTGAAAGGTTGCCCATTTCCATTATGATCAGAGGGAGCCTTCCTTTTTCCTTGTAACCTGTTGTTCCTGCCATTCCTTCTCGAGTTGTTGTTGTCATCATCCCTGGGAGATTCCCTTCTATTAGGGCATTGTCTTGCATAGTGACCAGTCTTGTTACAAGTGTAACATCTTCCCTTCCTTCCTTTGGGGCCCGCTCTACCATGGTTTTGATTTCTCGGGCCACTATGGTTCTTCTTCTTTGCATGAGCGGCGAAGGCAGTGGGGTCACTTCGATTACAAGTAGAGGCATACTCCATCATTCTTGTTTCCTCTCAAGTGCATCTCATCAATATTTCATCAAAATCAGGAATCACATTATTATTGAGAATAGTGGTATTGAATTCATGCCAATCACGGGGGAGACCTCCAAGTGCAATAAGAACCATCTCTCGATCAGATATTGCTTCCCCAATAGCTAGAAGGTTATTCCTGATTTCAGTGAGCCTCATAAAATAGGATTGAATAGATTTATCCTTACCCTTCTTGATATTCTTCAATTGATTCTTGAAGAAGAGGATTTGATTAGCATTGTTGGACCTGAACATGCTCACTAGCTTATCATACATCTCCTTAGATGTCTTTAGCTCAGAAATGTAAGCAACCAAGTGCTTATGAATAGAATCCCGGATAATTGCTTTGATTTCCCCTTTCCTATACTTCGTATTCATGGCAGCAACTGCATTTGATGGAGGCTCTTGAATATTCCCCTGTACATAGTCCATGACATCTTGATCTTCTAGCCCCAAATCCAGGTACATCTTCTATGTATGATAATCAGACTTATCAATCAATTTATCATCAGCCTTGAAACCCTTGTAGGTTGAGGAGGCCATTTGTCCTTGATAGGATTTCTTCCTTCAGAGATAGCTTCTAACACCAACTTGGACTCTTGGACTTTGTCTTCACCTCAGCTCTGATACCATGTTAAATTTAGATAACCATGGTGTTCTATACTTGATGCAATTTTACTTCAATCTTTCTTAGGCTCGATACACAATAGCAATCACATAAACTTGAAAGTAAAATGTTGATAGAACACAATAATAGATCAATAGAAGACAAGCCAAATATAGATCAGATTTACAATTCCTTTTGTCCAACAAAGAAATGAGATATTGTGGCGTTATGGCGGTCAACAGGATGCTTCGACCAACAAAGTCTTTCTCGGTCAGCCAGCACTTTCATGTGTCACACCCACAGCCCTCAAAGACAGCTCATCACAAGTCAACGCAAGTCACAACAGGGACAGCGCAAAAAGTCAACGCAGACAGCTTCAAAAAAGTCAACACAGCAAACTAGGGCTTTGGTCAAACAGCCCGAAATTCCTCAATTTTAGTGCCTAATTGTAGGGCCTCCTAAAATCGGAATTTCTACAAAATATTGCGGTCAAATGACCAAGGATTGACCACAATCAACACTGGTCAACGCTACAGCAGAAAAGCCCTAAACATATCAGCGCAGAAAACAAAAAGCCCTAAACAAATCAACGCGGAAAACAGAAAGCTTCGCTCCACATGTGTGAGGGAAAAAGGCCTCCAAAGGCTATCGAACCAATCAGATCACAATGAGAGAAAGTGTGATGAGTTGATGAGAAAATGACCTCCAAGTCTCTCCAATTTAAATTCATCAATGAGCCTTATAAAATAGGATTGAATAGATTCATCCTTACCCTTCTTGATATTCTTCAATTGATTCTTGAAGAAGAGGATTTGATTAGCATTGTTGGACCTGAACATGCTCACCAGCTTATCATACATCTCCTTAGATGTCTTTAGCTCAGAAATGTAAGCAACCAAGTGCTTATGAATAGAATCTCGGATAATTGCTTTGATTTCCCCTTTTCTATACTTCGTATTCATGGCAGCAACTGCATTTGATGGAGGCTCTTGACTATTCCCCTGTACATAGTCCATGACATCTTGATCTTTAGCCCCAAATCCAGGTACATCTTCTATGTATGATAATCAGACTTATCAGTGAATTTATCATCAGCCTTGAAACCCTTGTAGGTTGAGGAGGCCATTTGTCCTTGATAAGATTTCTTCCTTCAGACATAGCTTCTAACACCAGCTTGGACTCTTGGACTTTGTCTTCACCTCAGCTCTGATACCATGTTAAATTTAGATAACCATGGTGTTCTATGCTTGATGCAATTTTACTTCAATATTTCTTAGGCTCGATACACAATAGCAATCACATAAACTGGAAAGTAAAATGTTGATAGAACACAATAATAGATCAATAGAAGACAAGCCAAATATAGATCAGATTTACAATTCCTTTTGTCCAATAAAGAAATGAGATATTGTGGCATTATGGCGGTCAGCGGGATGCCTCAACCAATAAAGTCTTTCTCGGTCAGCCAGCACCTTCATGTGTCACACCCACAACCCTCAAAGACAGCTCATCACAAGTCAACGCAAGTCACACCAGGGACAGCGCAAAAAAGTCAATGCAGACAGCTTCAGAAAAGTCAACACAACAAACTAGGGCTTCGGTCAAACAGCCCGAAATTCCTCGATTTTAGTGCCCAACTGTACAACCTCCTAAAATCGGAATTTCTACAAAAGATTGCGGTCAAACAACCAAGGATTGACCACAGTCAACACTGGTCAACGTTGCAACAGAAAAGCCCTAAACATATCAGCGCAGAAAACAGAAAGCTTCGCTCCACACATGTGAGGAAAAAAGGCCTCCAAAGGCTATCGAACCAATCAGATCACAATGAGAAAATGTGTGATGAGTTGATGAGAAAATGACCTCCAAGTCTCTCCAATTTAAATTCATCAATGAGGGTGTGTGACACATCTCTTAGGCATGTGGGATAAATCTGGCCAACCTTGCACATATGGAAAATAAATTCAAAATCAATGTTCTGCTCATCCAATCAAGATGACCTTTAGATCAATCTTGCACCTCTCTGAAAGAGGAATCCAACAAAAATATGACCATCGTCAAATGAGCAGTGCAACATGGAGTTTGGACCTAGTTGCCCAATATTAACACTTTTTTCTATTTTTCTTTCCTTTACGCTAATAATTGATTTTGGTTTGGAAGCCCATAGGTTTGAGCTTTGGACAACAAAGAGTCTAAAGAGGAGGTGTCGAAAAACTACTAATAATCTTGCATGCAAGACCTTCCACGAACTCGAGCACTGATTTTGTAAGGAGGTCGTGAGCTCTATAGGGGCAGCAGCAAGTATTCTAGGCCGTGGGCCTTTGAGGTTTGCAAACTTTCTGATTTAGAGTGTTTTTTCATTTACTTTCGTTGTCTTACTCCAGGGGGGGAATTCTAGCTTTTCCAAGTTCTTATCTTTGTAAAGATTTATTTTCATCGCTTGGGCAACCTTCTTAGAGGCAACTTTTCTAATCATTGTAATCACTAATAAAAGAAAGTTATTTGCTTGAGGGAGCTTGGGAAATTTTCCCATGGCATCCCCTTTCCTCAGTTGAAGAGGAAGGACCTTTTGTGGGTGGATTTACTTTGTTTCTAGTTTCTTTTATGCTTATTTCCATCGCATGCATGCTTAAAATTAACAACATATTCACTCCACATTTCATTCACTAAATCTTGTGTCTAAAAAATCTAACATGCATAAGTTCCATAATTTCCAAACTTTAGCAAATCTCTTTTATGTGTGAACGATTTATATTATGGACAAGTTTTAGTTGTTTCATGGTTATTTAGGCACATGTTTCATTGTTTGGTCCATTTATGCTACATATTTCGGTAACTATTGGAGCATTATCTCTCACTTGAAACAATTGTATCATAAAGAAAATCTATTTCACTTAACTTGCATACTTTCATTTATTGGTGCAACACATATGAGCTTATTTCCATTCTTGTTTCTCGAGTTTAATTTGTTATTTCAATGAGCACAATCTCATTTCTATTTCTTTTAAAACATTGCATGTAGCGATTTAATTGGGACAATCAACACTCACTAAAATTTTAACTCCAACATAAGTTGGTTGAATAGACATCTTAGGGACCCTCTACTCCTCTATTGACTCCTCACTGTGGGATCCATATCTTTGGGCGAGGGTGAGGTCTGAGAATTGAAGAGTTTGTAAAATATCTTTCAGTAATAATCACATGCAATATAACATTGTCGACGCATTTCGAACCAACCAGTGTGGTTCATTGCATGTAATTATTACCGAAATATATTTTACAAATTTATATGATGAATCACAGAAGCGTAGATTCTAAAAAATTGAAGAGTTCATTTGCAATCTTGTTGTAGAGGTAACTAATAATAATATTAATCAAGAGAACTATCCATCATATTTACTTTACTTGTCTCTTGATGGTCTTGAGTTTTCATATGCAAAAGTTTATTCCAAAATCAAGTATTGTAATTCTTTTAAAAAGTGCTTCATTTTTATGTTTCAAATCTAATTTCACATTTGGCATTTCCTTGTTCATATTTTCCAAGTTAATTACTGATTGTGGAGTTTTGGAAAGATATGTTTCAATGTTTTGATTCCCAAATTTGATTATCTCAAAGGCATTTTCTGTATCTTGCAATATCTTGTGCTAACAATGTTTTGTTTGCATTTCAAGCTAAGTTGCACGAAACAGGGAAACTGAAACGAGTTTCCGAAACGGGAAGCAAAGCAAAATGTGACCTCCCCAAATTTTGGAAATGGGGAAACACGGTATATATATATATATATATATATATATATATATATATATATATTATAACAATAATTTAAATTTAAATTAGAATTTAGGACATTTAAGAAATGTTATGTGAAATCATTAAGTTTAAAACATACATGATACATGATAAATTCAAAGCATAAACTATTACAAGTTACAACACAGTTACTCATGAATGACAACAGACACAATGAAAATAGCAATATCGGAATATCGGATTGGTGCTCTTGATTAAATACGAGTTCCATACCCGACTACATGACAAAATACGATGGAAACATTGCAATCACCCAATCCTGAAATCCTGAAAAACTGATAAGTCTGCTGGATTTTGAATGAGATCTAAAATTCTCTTTCTCCATATGAAATCCAATGAGGTCGAAAACACTCTCAAACATCCTGAATCATTTCATGGCAATGTTAAAAATTTAAGTAAAGGATGATTTTCATCCTTTACTTTAAGAATTTAACATTACCATGAATCGCATATATATACTAGGGCCATAGGCTTAAAAAGCCATCTAGAAGCATCCATACACGATTAGAAAAATATTAAAAAGCACAAAAACCGAAAAAAATTAAAAATAAAAATAAAAACCAAGTAAAAATTGCTTTAAAGGAAAGGAAATGTTGTTGTACGGCCCATAGTTTTAAAAACCGGCGGGTTTGAACCGGTAACTGGCCAAACCGGCCGATCAGATGGCCCAGCGGTCGAAACCGGCCAAGCAACCCGGTTGAAGAGGCCCTTTCGCCTGTTTTTGCAAAAAACCGAACCTAACCGGCCGGTTAGGAACGGAACCGGCCGGTTTATGCATAAACCGGTCAGTTCCGTTCCTAATCGGCCGGTTAGGTGCTAACCTCCTACGCGGACCCACACACGGCCGCAGTTAAGCTTTAGGGCTGATTTGTTTATAAGGGGGGGGGGGGTTCATTTAGCTACTTTTTCCCTATGCGGACCCACGCACGGCCAGAAATGGGTTTTAGGGCTGATGTGGAGGTAAGGGAAGCATTGACATTTCATGGTAATGTTAAATTCTTAAAGTAAAAGTGACATTTCCTTTATTTTTACTTAAATTTTTAACATTACCATGAAATGACTCAGGATGTTTAAGAGTGGTTTCGACCTCTGTGCAACCGGACCTAACAGCCTAAGTTAGGGTGTTAACTCCTTGTTCAACACCATGTCAAGCACATGGTGTATGAGGAAGATGAGCACACACACACAAAGAGGACACTCAATTAAGGATAAGCGTGAGGCTTTCTTATTTTCCATTATACAAAGATGTACATTTATAGTACAATGGTGTGACTCTTGGTTTCATATTCCAAGGTCACTTGGACTCCATTGTGGACTTTTCATATTCCACACCTAGCGATTGTGTTCCAACATCCTCTCAATCCCAAGGGGCATGTGGAGCCCAAGAAAGAGTTGTAATACAAATATGCAAAGTATACATGCAAGATTTCAGTCAATCAACTCTTCATGGTTAGAAAAAGAGTGGTTTTAGATGACCATACCACCGGAACGCAATACATACAGCCCCTAATCCTTCCAAAACTGGCAAGAAGCTGAAGGCTTCTGCTAGAGGAATTGTCCCTCATAAAAAGGGAGACCTTCGACCTAAAAGAAGGGAGGTCTACTACCTGTGGTGGTTTTAGGTTGTCCACCAACCAAAGATGATGGTTTTAGGTTATCCACCAACCGAAAATGATGGTTTTAGGTTATCCACCAACCAAAGATGATGGCTTTAGGTTATCCACCAACCGAAGGTATGCTCATGGGCATCCGTGTCTCTAGCTACATCTCTGAATCCGGAATGACAAATTGTGGCTCAGGCTCGCTTGATCTCGTCGTCGAAGCTTGTACATGACCACCATTTTCCCCCCTGTCAGGGACAAGGTGAGATGATGACAAAAACTCAACTGCAAGTTTGTTCAATATGCGTGAACAAGTTCTAACATGTGTCGTAAACATCTTCTTGGCTGCTGATGCCCATTGCCAAGAAGCGATCCATCCAAGATGAATCTTGGTTCTTGCAGGAGGCTTGTGTCTGAAGCATCTGTCTGAAGAATGAGTGTGTCGACCACATTGCTTGCATGGATGAAGATCAAAACAATGATCTTTCATATGGCCAACTCGATCACAGTGTTGGCATTTCTCAATCTGTTGTGGAAGTGGAACATGATCTGGAACAGCTGCAGGTGAACTGTCATACAGGAATCCGACACTCTGAAATATGATGGGATTGGTGTAGTCTGGAATATGAAAGGACACAACCTTGTCATATCCAAGACCAGTTCGGTGCTTGTTGTGGACAAGCTCTTCCCAAGGTCTGATGATGGGCTTAGGAAGTGCAGGTTGTGCTGCTGCATCTGCATGAAAATCTGCTCTAGTGCAAGGAAGTGAATGTGAATCAACTGGAACTTTGTCTTCTTTCTTCTGATGAGAGTCCTTCACAATCTTCTGAACAGAAACAGGTTCAGAATGGTGACTCTTTCGCTGAAGTTCGTCTTGTTGAAGCTGAGATTCCAACTGCAAAAACTCGATCTTTTCTTGTGCATCTTGTAAACAAATCTGAATATTACAAAGAGCATCCTTGCTCATTTTTATCACATCATCAACATTTGAATGAATGAGGTCATTCAACAACATTAATGCCTCATTGATTTTGGCCATTTTCAACAATTTAGGCTCAAAAATGAAAGGGCGTCGGCTACAACCGAAAATGCACCCGTTTACAATGTGATGCAACAAGAAATACAAATGACTCAAGAGGACTTCCAACTATGGAAAGTACAAAATCTGCTCCTCAAATGATGGAGGGCAATCAACAATGACTTACATCAACAACTCAAGTCTGATTATGAATGAAGAAGCAATATCAATACAATGTCAATATCTCTGCAAAATATGTGCAGCTGAAAACACTATGCAATAGGCCTTTAAGGCAGCTGAATTTTCTTCAAATAGTTGTTTTCAATGATGGCAAACTTGTCTTCAAATGTGAAATTCTTCAAAAAATCACTCTCATGTCAATGCCACAAATCACAATGTAAAATCTGCAATTTTCTTGTCATTTCGTCATTTCCTCAATTCTGCTGTTCATAGCTCTTTCTTTTCTTCAATGTCCTTCCTCTCTCTCTGTTGTATTTTTTTTTTTTTTAAATAATTAATTAAAAATAATTAAAAAAAATGAGAATAATAGAAGGGAATGGGATTAATTAAAAGGGATGGGGGTAATTAAAATGAGTGGGAAATTAAAAATGGGAGGGGAATTGAATTACTGGAATGGAGTGATAAGGGGAATAAAAAATCGAATTTATAAAGGGTGATATTATATAGTGGGAAGGGAGTTTTAAAAATCGAATTTTTTTTTTTTTAAATGTTGGAGGGAGGGGTATTAATGGATGGAGGGGATATCATATATTAAAATCGAATTTAAAAAAGCGGTCTTGTAAGATGGAATTGAAATGAGGAAGTCGAATAGGCGTAGGGAAGAGGGCGTACTCCAGTGACCTGCGTGAACCGGTGGGAGAGCAGGTGGTATGAGTTTTAAGAGTGGGCGGAGTAGGCTACAGGGAAAGGAGGGCCGCGTAGGAGTCAGGCGTAGGGAGGCAAGTGCTGTCAGAGCTCGCATGGATATATGCAGAGTGTTGGGAGAGTTGAACGTTGAAATGCGTGGGCGTGAGATAATGAGGGTGCGTTTGGTTGCAGAGGGCCGTGGAGAGACGCTGGAACAGAGTTGCAGAGGCAGCGGGTAGGGAGAGGGAGTCGTGGGAGCGTTTGAGCAGAAGGGAGAGCGTTTATAAGCCGGAGCAAGGTAAGAGATGTATGCGTTGAGAGGCGTATTGAGTGGTCGATTCAAAGGTGAGGCGTTGTGTGCGTAGGTGTGAGGGGTAGCTCGAGTAGTTAAAAATATACATAGAGCGCTGATGTGTGAAGCAAGCGTGGGGAGAGAGGTAAGGGTGAGGCGTAGGCGTAAGACAGTGGATAGGGAGTGCTGTAGAGTAGGATGGGTTAATTGAAAAAAATTGCAGGAGTGAAGTGCGATAGGAGGAATGATTGGATGGTGCAGGGCCGAGTTGCCCAGATGGCATATGAAAAGTGTAGGCGGAGTGAGGTTGGGGCGTAGTTAAGCTGTGGGAGAAGGCTGTAGGTAATGAAGTATGAGAGGGCGTATTGTATTTAAAAGAAGGGGAATATTATATGGTGCAGAGTGCAGGGAGAGGAGGCCGAAGGGCAGAGAAGTGGAGAAGGCCGAAAGGCCAGGAGCAGTTAATTTTTTTTATTTTTTTATATTTTTTTATATTTTTATAACAGCAGAGAGCAGATAATAGAGAGAGCAGACTATTCTTCCTTCCAGCAGCATATATTGAATAAATGCAAACTCAGAAATCTTTCAGTAATCCAGCAGCAGGAAAATTCTTCAGAAAATTTTAGCAGTAAAACCCAGAATTTTTTTCAATAGCCCAGCAACAGGAAAATGTAGAATTGCAGAAACTCAGAAATCTTCCAATGAAAACTCAGAAATATTTCCAGTGAAAACTCATAAAATTGTTCAGAAACCCTCTTTAAACTATTTTCCAGCAGCTCAAAATGGTGCAGAATTTAAAATGCAGAGATTTTTCAATGGAAAAATAAGCAGTGAGAAAACCTTCAGATGGGCACAGCTGCTTCTCTTCAAAACCAATGCTGAATGGGGCAAATTTTCTGAATGCTGCTCCTTCTCCAAAACACTTCTGAATGCAGCAAAAACTCTGCTGCAGAAACTCTCTAAATGCTGCAAAAATGCAGATATGCACAGGCCATAAACACAAAATGGCTCACTCAAAGTGGATCAGGGCCAGCAATCGCCCGCTCTGATACCATGTTGAAGCACACACATGGTGTATGAGGAAGATGAGCACACACACAAGAGACTCAACACAATGAAAGATAAGCGTGAGGCTTTCTTATTTTTTCCATTATACATGATGTACATTTATAATACAATGGTGTGACTCTTGGTTTCATATTCCAAGGTCACTTGGATTCCAACAGGATTTTCATATTCAGCACCTACCCATAGAGATTATTAGGTGTTCAACACTGACAAGATCCCACATGTTCATAGCTGCTTTAGGCTGATTTGTTTATAAGGGGTCTATTTTGCCATTTTTCCTATGCGGATTCACGTACCTGCATGTAAA